>CM042405.1:15408329-15898329 GCA_023634145.1 Thymallus thymallus | reverse complement strand
CACACACACACACACACACATATACTCACTTACTGTGAGTGAGAAGTTTGTGAAAGGAGATGTTGGTTAATGTGTGTGTGTGTGTGTGTGTGTGTGTGTCAGATCCCAAGGCTGTGTTTTCCCTATTGAGTGGTTGCCACGCCCATGACTGCGTACCTGAAGAAGGACATCCCTGATAGGCTGCACAACAGGAACAGTTTGAGACCATGGCTATGACAATACTCTATCCAGCATGCACCCCTTTCTTGCGGCGGCAGGGCCGGGGTTCCTTCCTAGTTACCGACTCCCGCTGTTACAGAGTGTAGACGTCTACCCAATAATGTGTCAGCTGCTGGGGGTGCCACCGGTGCCAAACAACGGATCTCTGACCCAGGCACGCTGCTTCCTGGCTGGGGAGGGCTGTGTCGACGTCCCCCAAGTGGTGGGACTGGTGGTGGGGGTATTGCTGGTTCTCACCACACTCACTGGTCAGTCTGCCTTATTGTATGTATTACATACATTACATTATTATCATGTTTTTATTGAAATAAGTTGCAATAGCCGTCTCATTTACTCTTTCTCTCTCTCTCAGGTCTGTCCACGGCGTCAGTCTGCCTCTCGTCCCTTCCAATGCTTCCCGATACAGGACGATGACGATGATGATGACCCTCTGCTAGACTAAAGCAATCAATCACAGCTCCCAGCCCGACTGTACTGACTAACCATAGATCAGTATGTCATAACAACAAACCAAAGCTCACCACCATGCTCCCAACAACCAATCAGAACTCAAACGGGAATAAATGGGGAATAGAGTGTAATTCCAGACACATCCATACTCTTTTAGAAGAATAAACAGAGCGGTAGTCAGATTTCAGATTTACACACTCCTCAATCTGTCAACTATAAATGAACAAATATTGAACCATTATTAGATACAAATAAATAAGACACTAAAGAGAACAGTCAGTTGGTAGAAACAGACGGGTTACTTCAATAAGTCTGTATACAGAGAAGCCATCTATAATGGTATAACACGTGTTATATATTTGAAGAAATGCTCTGTACATTTTTTTGCAAGACAATCCTGAAAAGAGGAACACATGTTTGTTTGTTAAGAGAGCTTCTGGTAAAGGGATGTAAATCTGTATTTTGAAGAGTTTATTTCAAAAAGAGTACCGCTATATTGCAGTAGTAGCAGCAGACTGAAGCTAAGTTTCTGACGTTTGTTAGTCAGTTAATTTGATTATAGTTAGAAGTGTGTGTGTGTGTGTGTGTGTGTGTGTGTGTGTGTGTGCGCGCGCGCTGAGATAAGCTATAGCTCTGGTACTGTATGGTTTCCTGTAGTGTTAAAAGGAGACAGACCTGCTATACTGTTAGGTTCAGGTCCTTTATCTGAAAATAAGTTATAATTTTACTGTTTGAGTTTGTCTGATTCTCTGGCCAAGCCACTGTGTGCATGTGCCTGTATGTGTGTCGGTGTAGAGAAGTCTGTTACTATGGTTGCTATGATTAATATGCTGTAACTATGCTGTTATTATGGTTACTGTACTGTAACTATATTGTTACTATGTCAACCGCCTGCCTCCAGGTGGCTACTGTGTGTTTCTGCTCATATTGTCATTGACTGACATATGAAAGTATAAAGTCAACGTAAATGTTAAGTGTCCACATTGTATCATTATTTTACAAAGCTCTCTCCTCCCCCTATCTCTGCTTAATCATTACAATTGGATATAATTGACGTGTGTGTGTGTGTGAGAGAGAGATAGATAGAGAGAAAGAAGGGGCAAGAGTATGTGTTATTGGGACCACCAGGAAATAACAAAAAAGAACACAACCACACATGTTGGGAAATTAATAGTTTATATATTCTTAATTTCAGTCACATTATAATGTATTAAAATGCAAAGATATAAAATTAAAATAGATACTGACACATGTAACATTTGTATATTTTTCTGATGAAAACTACATGTTTTAAAATATGGGTTATCTTAACTCTTATTACCAATATCGCTATAGATACTACTAGTATCTCTGTGGTATCTCATAGTATTTCTGAATTGTCACAGGTTAATAGTCTTTTCAGGAGGTAATGTAACAGTAATAATCCATCTCACAACATCAAGTTTAGTGCGATAATCTCCAAACATTAGCATCAGAGGGGTATGTCACCAAGCAAGATCAATAAATTGGCCCGCCAAATGTTGAACCCTCCAGAGGGGTATACTACAAAGCTAGGTCAAGGAGTTAGCCAGCTAACTTGCCTGAATATTTAGAAATTGGTATGGTCTAATGGACACTAAAACTAAAAATACATATCTATGTTTAGCTTTCTTAACCACAAAATCAACTGTTGTTTATCAAAGTTATCTGGCTAATTCATTGATTCTGATTTGTAGTATACCTCTCTGAACAGTCACAGATACAGCAGACCCAGGACAACAACACAATATCAAAGTCCTATTAAACACTGTTTTCATCATTTTCATTCAGTTTGGACATTTTAAATGGAAGAACATAAATCAACAGTACGTAACTAGAATCAATATTGGTAGGGGCAACGAGAGTACCTTAAAGATATTTCCAAGCTGAGGGACATCGTCAACATTAGAAAAACGTAAACCCTCACCAAATGAAAACACTTAAATGTATTTATTTATTAAACTCCTTGAGATTAACCAACTAACTTGTTTTCAAGGGGGCCTGTGAGTTCAAAGGAAATAATGACTTACACTACCCTTCAAAAGTTTGGGGTCACTTAGAAATGTTCTTGTCTTTGAAAGAAAAGCACATTTTTTGTCCATTAAAATAACATAAAATTGATCCGAACTAGTATAGACATTGTTAATGTTGTAAATGACTATTTTAGCTGGAAATGGCTGTTTTTTTTAATGGACTATCTACATAGGTGTACAGAGTCCCATTATCAGCAAGCATCACTCCTGTGTTCCAATGGCACGTTGTGTTAGCTAATCCAAGTTTATCGTTTTAAAAGGCTAATTGATCATTAGAAAACCATTTTGCAATTATGTTAGCACAGCTGAAAACTGATTAAAGAAGAAATAAAACTGGCCTTCTTTAGACTAGTTGAGTATCTGGAGCATCAGCATTTGTGGGTTCGATGACAGGCTTAAAATGGCCAGAAACAAATAACTTTCTTCTGAAACTCGTCAGTCTATTCTTCTGAGAAATGAAGGCTATTCCATGCGAGAAATTGCCAAGAAACTGAAGATCTCGTACAACGCTGTGTACTACTCCCTTCACAGAAGAGCGCAAACTGGCTCTAACCAGAATAGAAAGAGGAGTGGGAGGCCCCGGTGCACAACTGAGCAAGAAGGCAAGTACATTAGAGTGTCTAGTTTGAGAAACAGATGCCTCACAAGTCCTCAACTGGCAGCTTCATTAAATAGTACCCGCAAAACACCAGTCTCAACGTCAACAGTGAAGAGGTGACTCTGGGATGCTGGCCTTCTAGGCAGAGTGGCAAAGAAAAAGCCATATCTTCCTCTGTCCAGTGTCTGTGTTCTTTTGCCGTTAATCTTTTATTTTTATTGGCCAGTCTGAGATATGGCTTTTTCTTTGCGTCTGTTTCTCAAACTAGACACTAATGTACTTTTCCTCTTGCTCAGTTGTGTACCGGGGCCTCCCACTCCTCTTTCTATTCTGGTTAGAGTCAGTTTGCGCTGTTCTGTGAAGGTAGTAGTACACAGCGTTGTACGAAATCTTCAGTGTCCTGGCAATTTCTCGCATGGAATAGCCTTCATTTCTCAGAACAAGAATAGACTGACGAGTTTCAGAAGAACGTTCTTTGTTTCTGGCCATTTTGAGCCTGTAATTGAACCCACAAATGCTGATGCTCCAGATACACAACTAGTCTAAAGAAGGCCAGTTTTATTGCTTCTTTAATCAGCACAACAGTTTTCAGCTAAAATGATAAACTTGGATTAACCAACACAACGTGCCATTGGAACACAGGAATGATGGTTGCTGATAATGATCCTCTGTACGCCTATGTAGATATTCCATTAACAATCAGCCGTTTCCAGCTACAATTGTCATTTACAACATTAACAATGTCTACACTGTATTTCTAATCAAGTTCATGTTATTTTAATGGACAAAAAAATGGCTTTTCTTTCAAAAACAAGGACATTTCTAACTTTTGAACGGTAGTGTATGTCATAACTTCTATATCACACCTGTACAATACATCCATGTTAATTTAGGTTAAAGGTAGACTCAACAATATGACATCATCATCATCATCATCATCAGTGGTAGGCAATAACATGGGTAACCGGGATCACGGGACTGTCCTGAAATAATTTAATGACAAGACCAGAGAAATTATTTTAAAAAATGTCCCCTAATGTCGCACTAATTCATTTCCACAAAATGGACATCTCTGTCACAAGTCTGTTAACAATTCAGAGAGGCGTCAGGGAAAATTCTATCTTCTTCTGTTCTAGCGCCTAGGCTGTTTTCCTGTCCATTGCCAATACCACTGAAACCCAAAATCCTGACTCCTGTGAAATTTCCTAACTTGATTCTGTAAACAATAGGTAGCATTATAAAAGCACGTCTCTCGCCTATGCATGCCAAAATACCGCTATAACATTTCCCCAGTACTTGCTGCCCATATAAGTTTCGATAGTGTGTCATCAACAAACGGTATGAGAGTAGAAATCGATATTTTAAAAAAATTGTTGTTAAGATACCTTGATAATTAAACTATTTCCACTCCTCATCTGCCCGTTATTCATGAGCAATCTGTATAATCATCAACTCAATTTTGCTAAATATAGGAGATATCTAGGAAGTTTAGCAACTTCGGACATTTTACTTTTGTTTGACTGCCATCACAAAGTTTGTATGATTCGACAACGCTATAGTCGGGCTGCACTCTGTGCGTCCTGGAACACGCTCTGTGTCGAGATGGCTTACTGCTGAAATGCTCTGAATTGATAACATGATAAAGCTCGGAATTTATGAACGGCCTGTTTCGCAATTCACAACAATGTAATTGGTGATCAAATATAGTTACTCTATCATTACTAAATAGTTTAATTCGCTCTGTAATCTTTACATACTGGCGCAGCCAAGTCGCCTCTTATTTGGGGATAACCCTGGCAAAGTAACCATATCTTGGTTTTAAACGCTTTAAATGTGCACTTCTGATTTTTTGGGTATTTCCCGGAACTCTGGATAGATATGAATTATTCCCGATATTGAAACTTGCTAGATATTTGGGAAAATATGAATCCCTACACAGCGTTGTGATTTTCAAATCTGTTTCTTCTCAATATGTATCTCCCCTTGAGGCTTGTCCCCATTAGACAGAGGCTATAGTGGCAGGAATTAATTTTACTGTTGATTTCTGTAAGTAGGAAGTTGACCCATATGATGATGTCATATTGCAGTGTACCTTTAACCTGCTCTGTGCTTATAAGAGCTGGCTCCAGATCAGCCTGACAGACTGATGTCCTGACCACCAGTCAGAACGACTCACTGACTGACTTTTTACAAAACTAGATCCTGATATGAACCTGGATCAATAACCGATTACGTCTCAAACTTTGGCCACAAAGTTCAGACCCTTTACCTGCTGTTACTTTTGACCCAGAACAGAAACAGAGGTTAATAAAGGTCAAATGTAGAATGCTGAGTCCACTTGTGACTCCAAATGCATACGCTCAAGTTTATTATTGCTTTTATAAATAAAGTTAATATTTGCACCATATGAAGTTCATATATATTTGCCCCAAAAATAAGTTCATATTATGTTCATAAATATTTGCACCAAATGAAGTTAACAAATAAGGTTTACATATATATATTCATATATATTTGCACCATATAAAGTTGAACAGTGGAAGGCTTAGTGTTGATTGGTGGAGGGATAGTCAGGTAAAGGTCTCTGTCACCATGACAACCTCAGGGATGAGGTCATCAGAAAGAGCATGACATATCCGTATTCTACATGACAGAAAATCTGATCTGACCTACACAATACATGTCTATCTTAACGTTCTGTAATGTTGTGCCTTCCTGAGCAGACAAACAAGCAAACATAATTGACTACCAGACTCACAGCTCAGTCACAACACACACAGTACACACACACATCTCTGTACATATAAATATATACACACCCAGTTAACCAAACTAAAGGAAATATATAATCACAGTTACCAAACTAAAGGAAATATATAATCACAGTTACCAAACTAAAGGAAATATATAATCACAGTTAACCAAACTAAAGGAAATATATAATCACAGTTAACCAAACTAAAGGAAATATATAATCACAGTTAACCAAACTAAAGGAAATATATAATCACAGTTAACCAAACTAAAGGAAATATAAACTCAAAGCTAGGAGACAGCTTTCAGGCAGCTGTTTATAATACATTCAATTGTTTTCTAGTTTCATATGATCTTTTAGTATTATTCATGAAGACGTGAGAATAACATGACATGCTGTCTTCTGTCATTATCTAGTCTTCTGTCATTATCCAGTCTTCTGTCATTATCTAGTCTTGTCATTATCCAGTCTTCTGTCATTATCCAGTCTTCTGTCATTATCCAGTCTTCTGTCATTATCCAGTCTTCTCATTATCCTGTCTTCTGTCATTATCCAGTCTTCTGTCATTATCCAGTCTTCTCATTATCCTGTCTTCTGTCATTATCCTGTCTTCTGTCATTATCCAGTCTTCTCAGCAGAGTGAGGAAGAAAAAAAGGAATACAAAACACAGATGAAGAGATAAAAACAGAGAGAAGAGATAAAACAGAGAGAAAAGATAAAAACAGAAAGAAGTGATAAAAACAAAGAGAAGAGATAAAAACAGAGAAGAGATAAAAACAGAGAGAAGAGATAAAAACAGAGAGAAGAGATAAAAACAGAAAGAAGAGATAAAAACAGAGAGAAGAGATAAAAACAGAAAGAAGAGAAAAACAGAGAGAAGAGATAAAAACAGAAAGAAGAGATAAAAACAGAAAGAAGAGATAAAAACAGAAAGAAGAGATAAAAACAGAGAGAAGAGATAAAAACAGAGAGAAGAGATAAAAACAGAGAGAAGAGATAAAAACAGAGAAGAGACAAAAACATAGTGAAGAGATAAAAAGAGAGAGAAGAGTCACATTTGTGTGTTACAGTGTCGCTTCCATCCCTCTCCTTGCCCCAACCTGGGCTCGAATCAGGGACCCTCTGAACAGATGGACATCTGTCACCCACGAAGCATTGTTACCTGTCACTCCACAAAAGCTGTGGTCCTTGCATAGCAAGGGAAACAACTACTTCTAGGTCAGAGCCGGGTGAGGTCACCGATTGAACACTACTAGCGAGCACCACTAAATAGCTAGCCATTTCACATCGGTTACATGTGCGCACATGTAAATATGTGTGTTTGTCTATGTGTGTGTGTGTATGTGTGTGTCAGAAAGAAGACTCGTACTGCAGTAGTTCGTAGAGCAGAGGTCGGTCCCTGTATCGTATGCCTGCGGCTGCAGGCGTCAGGTACTGCAGTAGGTTGATGGTCCTTCGCAACCGTCTGTCCACGTAGTGAGCATCCCAGGCCGGGTAGCGTTTCCTGGGCATGTCAATCTTTATCAGAGGACCCTCGAAATGCCTTGAGGTGGGGGGCTCCAAACGCACCTGGAACACCGGCAGACAGCCGTCTGCGATGACGTCATCACTGTGGGACGGGGCAGCCAGGTGGGCTGGGGTGGGCGGGGCTGAGGGGGGCAGGGGGTGACCCCACAGCAGCTCATCACACCAGGTCAAGGCCGGGTATTGGTGTGTGTGTGAGGGATGGAGAAGGCCGTAGTACAGCAGCATCACCAGTACTCCACCCGCAAAGGACAGGTAGACACCACACAACGCAGGCACCGCGTAGCTGTCTGTCTCTGCATGGTCACGATACACATACCTGTAACACACACACACACACACACACACACACACACACACACACACACACACACACACACACACACACACACACACACACACACACACACACACACACACACACACACACACACACACACACAACTGTTATGATATACACGCACACACATTTGTCTCTGTACAATCATGAGAGATACATCTATTAGAAGATAAAACACATACTGTAGGTGTCTGTCCCTATACATACCACAGTCCGGTGAGCAGTGTATTCTCAGCCAGTACCACAGAGTAGTAAGCCACCATGCGTCCCCTGGTGTGTCCCTCCTTGACGTTGAACCAACAGAAGATGTAGACGATGCCCACCACCAAGTTAAACAGCACCTCCTCCCAGCGAGACATACAGAAGTCTGTTCCTCCATGCACCACCCACAGCGCCATGCCACACCAGTGGAGCACCACGAAGATGCCAAAGTACAGGTGGAAGAGGGATGCAAAGAGGGCGAGAGAGAGAACGCGGGAGGAGATGGTGAGGAGACGCCAGAGAAGGTGGAGGAGAGCACCGCGATAACTCAGACTGCGCTGGTCGTCCCTGGAGTCACGCAGGAGCTTGTGGTACGAGGCCAACACCCAGGATAGAGACAGAAGAGAGCCTAGACTAGATATACCTAGAGAGAGAGCGTGAGAGAGAGAGAGAGGGAGGGAGTGACTCATCTTGATAGCTGTAATACTAGTTGACCAGTGAGTGTGTGTGTGCTGTGTGTGAACTGTGTATGTATACGTACACTGTAGAGTCTCAGCACGGTTCTGCTGTATCATAATGCAGAGCTGTAGTACTAGTTGAGGAGCTGACTCCAGGAAGGTCTCCAGTAGCCTCAGCATGTTGACGTCTGCATACTCAAACATCATAGCCCAGTAGAACCTCCTCTGAGCCTCCTTATGCTCCTTCATACGGTGGGACTGGATACCCAGGTATAACGTACGGATATACCTGGGGGTCAGAGGTTAGAGGTCAATAATCATGGCCACAGAGAGAGAGAGCCTGTTTGTGTAGAATGAATTAGATCAAATACTGCCCCAGGCTGTGCATGTGTGTGGGGTGTGTGTGTCTGTGTTTCTCTTGTGCGTAGACATGCTCATACAGACATCTGGGCTGCATCATATGAGCTAATTTCATATGACATCAATAATTCACTGGCCACATACAGTAGAAACACACGCACACACACACACACACACACACATTTCACCAGATAAACCTGCAAGATGCCGCATGACAACAGAGGAAGAAGAGAAACTATTTATTTGAGTTTAATTTGTGTAAAAAAATTGTATGACGCTATCCATCTTTTCACTCCCCATCCCTCCCTCCCTTCACTTCTGTTATGCGTGTTCAAGCTCTTTATTCTGTCCATTCTACTCACTCCCTCTATCTCACAGTGATCTATCTCAGTCAGACTGAACCGTTCCACACACACACACCACTCTTTGGGAAATACTATACTAGGGAGATTGTTACAAACGTGCGCACACATGCAGACACACACCATGAGGAGGGGATGGGTTGTTGTTTTCACTGTGGGCCTTTATACAAAAAAAACATGCAAGAAACCACACACTAGTGTGTGTGTGTGTGTGTCAAACAGTCATACAGGAGTCTTACAGTCAGAGCCCCCAGCCCACCTTGTATTTGACCGCTCAGTGCATTTTTGATTCTGGATGCTGAATGCTCCTCAGTTCAGTGTTGGAGACTCTCATTCACAGATCACTGCCTCCCAACCCCCATCACACACACACACACACACACACACACACACACACACACACACACACACACACACACACACACACACACACACACCAGCTCTTAAGCCCACTCAACATCTCCCTCAGGCACCTAGGCCATTAAAGATTAATCTGACAGAGAGAGGGAGAGGAGAAAAGAGAGAACGAGAGGGGGGATACACACAGGATATCCGAGTGGAGTGGCGTGCCTTTGACCTTTGCTGTTCAGTCGGGATGTTTTGATGTTTTTCTAGATTGATGCCTAGCCTTGTGACTATCAGCTCCGCTAGCTAGTTAGCTATCCCGATAGCTATCCAGCTAATTAGCTAGCTGTGTCAGACAGTGGGAGTGTAGAGAAAACACAAGAGAAAATGGAAATCGACTGAGCCCAAATAGGTTCAAACAGTTTTTAGCTAATGGAGAAAACCCCCCCCAGCTTTATTCAGGTCAGTGCAGTTTCTGACCATGTTTTGCACGTGTGCCCTTCGTTGCTAATTATATAAGCTAAACTACAAATGTTTTGTAACTAGATTCAGTGTTCAGGATCCAGTCGGTCACACCAACTCTCTTAGTTCCAGGCCAGCCAATCACATCCCAAATATCACCTCCTTTACTGACTTCCAGTGTGTGTGTGCATGCGTTTTTGTGTGTGTGTTTGTGTGTGTCAGCGGCAGATGCTCTTTCTTCTTTGTTCTCCACCTGTACACACACGGCGATGTTAACATGTGATCTAGTACATGGACCTCATTAGATAGTAGAGAATAGGAGAGGAGAAGGGAGGAGAGGAGAGGTAAGGAGAATGGCCTAAATGGCCATGTACTCCTATAATCTCCACCAGGAACAACCAGAAGAGGACTGGCCACCCCTCGCAGCCTGGTTCCTCTCTAGGTTTCTTCTACGTTTTTCCTAACCACTGTGATTCTGCATTGCTTGCTCTTTGGAGTTTTAGGCTGGGTCTCTGTATAAACCAAGGGCGAAATTTTGGTGTAGATATTGGGAGAGGATGAGCTGGCCAATAAGCATTCTAATCGCATTAAAAATGTTAATGACCGGTATATGCCCACACCATTCTGTTGTTGGGGTACGTCCACAACATTCAAAAGCAGAAAGCGTTTTAACAATCCAAAATTGTTTTATTATTTAACTCCTATTGTAACTAATTATAGTCATATTTCATAGAAATCTGGAATCACTGGACAGTTACTTTCTTTGACTTTGGGCAAAAACTCAAAAATAATGGCTTCAAACTGTAAAACTGATCAATGCACCATCATACCTGGTCATTTAATGGTTAATTATTTTTCGGATGAATAAGATTTTGGCTACAGAAGTGTCATCTCTACAGTTTATGTCCAAAAACATATCCTGTGAAATGACGTCAACAAATACTAGAGGAGTTACTGGCTAGCTACAAGTGGCTAGCTTAGCTAATGAACTAGCTAGCGGTCACGGCGCGCATGATCAGAATGACACATTGATGAACCGCCAAAGGCAAACCCCATTTTGTGTTTGAAAATAGGAGGAGTTGTAAAGTTTTTTGTGCCCAAAGTTGACATTTAAAGCTAATTTCCTGCAATTCTACACATTTTGCCAAATCAACCTATTCTGAATATTGGGTAGGACATATTGGGTGGCAAATTCCGCCTATGGTATAAGCACTTGTGACAACTGCTGATGTAAAAAGTGCATTATAAAATACATTTGATTTCAATTTGATTGATTGAAGAAGAGAGGAGAGGAGAGAACAGGGGAGCATGCTCTGTCCTTACCTCCAGACCTGTCCCAGCTGTAGAATGTGTATGGTGATCTGCCACAGCCACACTGAGGCCACTCTGACCCGGTCCGTTCCAAGATAAACCCCTCTGTGGCCGGCTGGCCCTCGCCTGGTCAGCTTTTCTCTCTCTCCTCCCCTGCTGCAGTCCACTGTCCCCAGCCAGGTGGTCAGACACTCTCCACTGTAGTCCTGGACGAACCAGCGGAAGCTCAGGATCTGAACTACTATCGACGGCACCAGCACCAGGAAGAGCGTCAGGCCAAACCACAGATAGTTCTGTCTGGCATAGTAGTCCGCAGCGAGAAGTAGGTCTGTTCCCACGTCCCAGAAGAAGACGAGGAGAGCCAGGATCAGCCAGAGACAGTCCAGCCACAGGCCCTCCTCTGGCGGGCAGCGAGTCTCCCTCAAACCCCTACCAACTCCCGTACCCCCGATCCTTCTATAATAATGATCATAATAATCATGGTAAAAGGGTCAAAATGAGAATAGCAGAGACAATTATCATACTACACACACACACAAACACACACACACACTTACCCAGTAGTGTCCTCCCCCAGCAGGTTTCCCAGGCAGTTGGAGCGACAGCCCCAATAGCAGACAGCAGAGTGACAACAGAGACAGATGTGGATGGCTGCAGAGTCCAGAGGCTGACAGTCTTCCTCTGTGTCTCCATCAACCCCCCCCTCCCCCACACCCTCCCCCGTTTCTCCCCCTCCCCTTCCATCAGACTGCGCGGCCATATTCCTCCCGCTCCTCTCGTCCCGAACCAAAACACACCCTCCTCTGATCCCACGTCACTTCCCAAATACCTCCTGTCCCCCCCCCAGCCGCGGTGTTCCTGTCTCTGAGTCTCCCGGGGAGCGAGGAGCCATCAGAGCCGGTCACTGCACGACGGCGGCTGCCCCTCTCCCTCCTCCTCTCCCTCCTTCCTCGCCCTCCTCTCTAGGAAACACTCTATCCCCTCTCCTACCAGGCGCTCCTTGCGACCAGCGGCAGCGGTTAAATCCGTTCCTACTCCTCTCCTCATCCAGCCTCTCTTCATCCCCCACTCTCTCTCTCCCTCTGCATCTCCTATGTGGCTGTACTCACCACAGTCATCTAGGGAGACAGTGGCTTGTTCTGACGTAATGCAGCATCTCCCGGCTAAGAGACGTGTGTGTGTGTTTGTTGAGACATGAGTGTGTGAAAAGCCAGTGAATTAATCCTCATCCATGTGGAGATGTGGTAGCGTTTCAGCCTTCCCCAGCCTGTCTCTCAACCTGTCACACACACACCACAGCAGCCAATGAGCCGTCCACTCTACCTCACTGCTTGAGCCCTCTGTGCTGCTTAGCTCAGGTCAGAACACACACACACACTCCGCCTCCTAGCGGCAAGACTAGACACAACATCTGCACATCTGCAAACACAATCTCTCTCCCACCCCCCTCTCTTCTCTCCCTCAGCAGGCTTCTGGCCAACAGCTCAGCCAGCCTAATCACCCAGAACATATGTGTGTGTGTGTGAGCCCTGCCAAAGGAATGAGAGGGGAGAAGAGATAGAGATAGAGCGAGAGAGGAAGGAAGAGGGGGTGGGAGATGGGAGAGATAGTGAAGGGGTAGGTGAGGAGCAAATATAAGGATGTAAGAAGAGGGGGATGAGGGAGAGATAAAGCACAAACCAGCCTCTTCACTCTTTCATTCTCTCCCTCTCTCTTTCTGTGTCCACTGGAGATTAGCCTCTCTGTTGCCATGACTACCATCCCAGTGTGGCTGAAGGGGAGTGTGGTAATTTGGTCTGTGAAGGAAAGAGAGATGGAGAGAGGGTAAGAGAGAGAGAGAGAGAGAGAGAGAGGTAATCAGTTGTAATTTGTTCTATAATCAATTCTCCTATTTCTCTATGTTTTTCCTGATGTGTATCCAATATAAACCACACTAGTCTATTGGCTACAGGGACACTTATGCAATATCGATATTTGCATATGTCATAATGCCAATAAAGTTTTATATCAAATTGGACCAAGGGAGAGAGGAAGATGTACTACTCACTTGAGATTAAGTGGGATTGTAATGTGATTTTATTTTATTTGACACTTTAGTCCTGTGGACTGTTAGATAACTACTGTATGTTTCTGAATGCAGACATCTGGGCGGGGTTTCCCAAATTCAACGGTTCTTTACGATACATCGTTGGTTACTAAAGTGCAATATTAGTAACAATTTCAAAGAACACCACAATGTTATCAAGCTTATAAAAATATATGAGAATGGTGCCCCATAATAAAACAAATGCATCAGGATTTACAGGATTTTCAATATTGTTCATATATACTTTATTAACGACTTTAAAAACATTTGTTTTATTGTCATTGTTTGTGTGTAACCCCGGGCATCTTGCCTAGACCCTCTTACCTTATCTTGGGTTTGTGTGTGTGTGAGGCTGCAAGGGGCCAGGGTTCCGGTCTAGAGTCACGGTTTCAACTGCTCCTACAGTTTTGCTTCGGTATTGCAGTTTAACTGACCCCTGGCCCAGAAAGACAATTTCCATAGACGGCTACATAGCGAAGTCCGATTGGAAAATTCCTAACAAGAAACTTTAGTCATCAACTTTGTTCACAAAACATCCATTGAATTATTTAAATAATTGTAGCTCAGGCCAATGTTTTTCATTACTCAAATATACTAACAGCCGAACATATTAACATGTAATAATCATCCAATGTCTGCCATGTTTTTGGATGACATGATGATGTCATCGCTGCTTCAGCTGCCCCTGTGCACACTGAGTGCTAGGCTGCGTTTAAAACTCATAAAATACACACCCTCCTCCACTTACCCTCGCCTTATACCCTTGGGGGAATCCCTGTCGCAATCTTGGCAGTCGGTCCAAATGATTAGCCAAACAAGGGAAGTTCGCAATGTAAGCCCTCGTTTTTGATTGAGTTTGTGAGTGTACAATTATGTTCACTTCGGGGCCTGAAACGCCCCATAATTCAATTTGCGACGACTGTACATCTGCTAAGAAAAGTCAGCCATAACTTAAAACCAACATTAATATGGAGAAGTCAACATACAAGTGTAAGTAAAAACTAATGTAAATATGTTAGAAATTGTGCTACTAATGAAAATGATGGCTCAAACACGTATAATAAAAGTAATTATGTTTTTGTTTGGTTAGCTTTTAGAAACGTTAGCTTGCGCATACAACTTTCCCTGACATTTATCTGATATAGTCAGATGGCTAACATTGTCTTCTAACCAAGATATGAAATGCAATCATAATGAACAGTTGCGCATATAATCCACACACAACAGCTACCAGTGGTTCCCATGATGACTGAAAACACAACCGTGGGACGAACTAGTGACACATTTCCGGGCAAGAGCAGTCCATTAAAAATTAATTAATTCTTTCCTCGCCCCTTGCCCTGCAAGTGTCAACTCCTCAGACGTCATGATATGTCATCAGAAGTGTCCACTTAATTTGAGGGCTGAGGGTGTCTTTTTAAATTTTTGGAATACAGCCCCCTAGTGTGCATGTGACGTTGCCCTGTATAAACAGGATATTTATTTTTATTTTTATTAACAACAAATCAATACAGAAAGTACATGGGGTAACACAAGTACATATAAATAATATACAAATGACAATTGGGCTAGGGGGTACAATATTACATTACACAAGGACCTTAAGGGACATACACACACACACACACACACACACACACACACACACTTATAATTCTAACAGCTTTTTTGTTAGTAGAGTATTTAATTGTCTTAAAATATAGACCGTATAAACCGGATGCAACCCGGATATAGACGGTCTATGAATCAGCATATGCAAACGTGAGTAGATTACCTTAAAAACAACGGTCCGACATCTTGGATGCAGTCTCCTGTTCTTACTACACCTCAGCATTGTGAGGTCAGGGTGCATGTGTGTGAGATGTTTGTGTGTAGGCTTCCCCCCGGTGGTTAGGGGTATGTGTTGCATGCCGAGTTCCAGCAGGTCATACACCAGATTTCTCTCCTTCAGCGGTCTCACCAGCAGCTGCTTCCCTCAGCAGTCTCCAGCAATGCTGAATCTTTTTTTTGCCTAAGCTACCGATGGCTTTATCAGGACTAGTAAAGGCCCAGTGCACTACTTTTGTGAAAAAAATATTTTGACATTTGATTTTATTATTTAGAATATTTCTGAAAAATATTGTGTGATCTGTCAAGAAGCAAAGTGTCACTTGCCACATCATCATGATGCATTTTGTGACACTTTGCTTCTTTAAAGTCCAATATCTTGAAAACTTGACTGCTGATATGCAAAACATTTTGGGACCATTTCAACAGTGGTTTAATTGAAAACGATCAGAATTGGTTAAAATTATGTTCGGGTTAAGGTCAGTTTTAGATTTTGGTTAGTCGTTTTACAGGTCAGAAGTGTCTTTATAGCTTCTCCCACTGCATTCCACTTAAACCTTTGGTCTCCATCTGCTGGCCACAAATATTTGGTTCACCATAACCCAATCAAACATTTGGAATGGGATTTTCCCATTCGTACTGATGGTTCACTGGACATATTGTATAACTGTAGTTACAAAATCTGCAAGATATTCTGAACAGAACCCAGGAGGTCTTGATACACACGGGAAACTGTTGAGCGTGAAAAACCCAGCAGTGTTGCAGTTCTTGACACAAACCGGTGAGCCTGGCACCTACTACCATACCCTGTTCAAAGGCAGTTAAATATTTTGTCTTGTCTCATGGGTAAAAATCCTTATTTATCCGGCCTACTCCCCTTCATCTACACTGATTGAAGTAGATTTAACAAGTGACATCAATAAGGGATCATAGACTGACCAGGTGAAAGCTACGTCATGGAAAGAGCAGGTGTTAATAAGGTTTTGTACCATTAATGTATATGACAATGAAGTCAGATGTAAAATTGGATGGCAATGATTTTATTATGTTAAGAAATCAACACTTAAGAAATTCACAGTTATTTTATATACACTGATCTATTGCACATATCTATATATATTTAAAAAATACAGGCTTGACACACCCAGCTCACATGGGTTTTAGACTATACATTTCTGATACTCATTAAATGAAAAAAAGAAAAAAAAAAGAAATAACCATGGTTTATCAGTACAATACACTATATAAGTGGATCTAAACCATCCAATGCTTTTTTGTTCATAGGAACATTTTCTAAAAACTGTTGTCATTGGGATGAATTTAGAAAAACTGACACTTAATGAGATTCCTCATTCCAACTTTACCATATGGTTCCATAGGAAAAGGCAATGATTTAAAAGTAACCTCCCACTACTCATCAGGAAAAAGATAATGAACCATAAAAGAAGTATCATAAATGATGACTTCAATGTGTTTGTTCTGACAACAACCATATAAAGCATGTATAGCATATAATCCATGTTGGGGTTTTTCAGGGTTATTATTTTAAGCTGCCAAATAAGACTTACTACTTTGTTCTAAATATACATAACTGTGCAAATTTTTCTGTCAAAACCCATAGTGGCATACACCACAGTAAACATCTATGCTGAAATTCACACGGTTTAGCTGTAAATGTGCCTATGACGCTATGCACTGTACAGTAGTCAAGGAAATATCCATTTTTTTCCAGTTATCCAGTGTTTTGTTTGTTGACGATTTACCGTCTCCGTGTTGTGTTAGAAGGTATGGATGTTGCCGTTAGTGATCTTCCTTGTCTCGTCCGGTCTTCTCCTTCTTTTCTTTCTCATCCTGAAGGGCTGTGCCCAGTTTCTTGATGAGGACAGAGAGGACCTTGTCCAGGGGGTCCATCACTCCCCTCTGGAGCCATTTGGGAATTGTAGTCCTTGCGTGGTGGAATCCTAGCTTCTGGAGAATGTAGTCCACGCCGACAGGATCGATCTTCCGTCCCGTCCAGGAGATAAGCCTGTGGAAATGAATTATTAAGACTGAATCAAGAAACCTCAGATGTATGGCAAACTGCTCAGGTGAGAGGTTAATGAGTCACAAATACCAGGATCACATACACATACTACAAATGTATGCACTTACTGTACTGTTCGTTTGGATAAAACTGACTACATAGTGGCATATATTGGGTCTGAGGACTTGGGTCTGGTTTACAGTACCTGAGCGTGGGCTCCAGCTGCCAGGTGTTGCACATGAATTCTCTCCAGTCCACTGTGGTGTAGTTGATGCCTTCCTCCTTGTCCTTGTCTGTAGAGTTCTCATCATGAGGAGCCGTCGGGCTCTTCTGGCCAGGCCGAGTGGCAAACATCCGGGGGTTGAAAAGAGCTGTAGACCGGGGGGGGGGGGGGGGAGAAAGAAAGAGCGAGTAAGAGAGGAAGAGAAGAGGAGAGGAGAGAGAGTGTGTGTAAACTATAAAGAGTGCCTTGGTTCTCCTTGTTCTTTTATGACTACTAGTTCCGAAATCAAACAGCACTTTCTATTTTAGTTCTACCTACATTGATCTTATTTTCTATATAAAGTTCAGTGCTATTCATCTAACACAATACAGTTAATTGTTCTGGCTTGTGCAATGTAGTGTGCTGCTGCTGTTGACATTTCAGATGCTCTCACCCTTCTCTTTCTCCTTCAGGTAGGCAGATACCAGGTCATGCAGGAACATGATGAGCTCGGCGTCCATGGTGACACAGATGTGGTCAGTGAATTCAGTCACCAGGCTGCACTCCACCTTGGGCTTACTGTTGGAGTCTGAAACAATAGTGTCGTTACCTTGCTTTCCAACAAAGATACACTATATATATATATATACACATAAGAGTATGTGAACACACCTTCAAATTAGTGGATTCTGCAATTTCAGCCACACCCGTTGCTGACAGGTGTATAATATTGAGCACACAGCCATGCAATCTCCATAGACAAACATTGGCAGTAGAATGGCCTTACTGAAGAGCTCAGTGACTTTCAACGTGGCACCGTCATAGGCGAAGTGTTAGGCCACACAAACTCAAAGGACGGGACCACCGAGTGTCGGTTCAACACTCACTACCGAGTTCCAAACTGTCTCTGGAAGTAACGTCAGCACAAGAACTGTTCGTCGGGTGCAGTTGCACACAAGCCTAAGATCACCATGCGCAATGCCAAGTGTTGGCTGGAGTGGTTTAAAGCGCGCCGCCATTGGACTCTGGAGCAGTGGAAACGTGTTCTCTGCAGTGATGAATCATGCTTTACCATCTGGCAGCCTGACAGACAAATCTGGGTTTGGCGAATGCCAGGAGAACGCTACCTGCCCCAATGCATAGTCCCAACTGTAAAGTTTGGTGGCGGAGGAATAATGGTCTGGGGCTGTTTTTCATGGTTCAGGCTAGGACCCTTAGTTCCAGTGAAGGGAAATCTTAACGCTACAGCATACAATGACATTCTAGACGATTCTGTGCTTCCAACTACAGTGGAATACACAATGCAAATGCATTATTTAAAAATCATACAATGTGATTTTCTGGATTTTTGTTTTAGATTCCGTCACTCACAGTTGAAGAGTACCTATGATAAAAATTACAGACTTCTACATGCTTTGTAAGTGGGAAAACCTGCAAAATCGGCAGTGTATCAAATACTTGTTCTCCCCACTGTATGTGGTAACAGTTTGGGGAAGGCCCTTTCCTGTTTCAGCATGACAATGCCCCCGTGCACAAAGCGAGGTCCATACAGAAATGATTTGTCAGTGTGGAAGAACTAGACTGGCCTGCACACAGCCCTGACCTCAATCCCATCGAACACCTTTAGGATGAATTGGAACGCCACTGTGAGCCAGGCCTAATCGCCCAACATCAGTGCCCGACCTCACTAACGCTCGTGGCTGAATGGAAGCAAGTCCCCGCAGCAATGTTCCAACATCTAGTGGAAAGCCTTCCCAGAAGAGTGAAGGCTGTTATAGCAGCAAAGGGGGGACCAACTCCATATTAATGCCCATGATTTTGGAATGTGATGTTCGATGAGCAGATGTCCACATACACTCAGATCTAGGATAGACACTTCAGAAGAAAATTCCTTTATATTTTTGGGGGACTATCTGTTGTTCCATGTAGTTAATCTGTTATTCAATGGGTTTGTATGGGCTAATAAAGGCCATACATATTGATTGATTGATACTTTAAGGGGTCTTAAAATAAAAAATCAAATAGCTAAATTATCCTTGATATGACCTTCTTAAAACAATTCTATATAGCTAAGTAGAGCCTCCCCACCCACGCTTATGGGTTAAGTGCATTTGAACAGGGTATGGTAGTAAGTGCCAGGTGCACCTACTACCAAGAATGATCCACCACCAAAAGGACATCCAGCCAACTTGACACAACTGTGGGAAGCATTGGAATCAACATGGGCCAGCATCCCTGTGGAACGCTTTCGAAACCTTGTAGAGTCAATGCCCCGATGAATTTAGGCTGTGCTGGGCAAAAGGGGGGGTGCAACTCAATGTTTTGTACACTGAGTGTATATAACATTGCCAACCATGGTCTGTTCATACTGGTGGACTGACTACCAACTGAGCCTACCGGTCAAGGAGGGTTCGTCAGGATCCTGAAAGTTTTTGGAGCTGAAGTTCAGCTGCATCCTGGGAAGGGCGAAGATTGTCTCCGTCTCGTGGTTGTAGCTGGAAGAGCCGCTGAAGCTGCTGAGCAGGCTTGAACTCTTGGCGGCCGCCCCACTCTCTGGGTTGTTGGCGTGTACGTTGCGCAAGAGGTTCAGCTCTGGGGAACAGGATACATTAGAATGAGGCAGGGGTCTTGAATACATTGGGTCAAGGGAAACGGTAGACCTTGAATTTGACATTGGTAGTATTTAGTACCCTTTACCCTCATTCCTCATGGCAGTCACATAGTTGAACCACTCTTTGACCGTGGCTACTCCGTGAGGTGGGTTTTCGTGCCGGCGACGGGTGATTTTGGTGATGGTGGCCATGGGGCTCTCTAGCGCTCCGCAGGGTTTGGTTTCCATAGTATTGTGACCCAGATTAAAAGCCAATGTCTGCACGATGTAGGTGGACTCATCAGTGGAGCCTGATTGGATAGAAAAATAGGTTGAGGTTAGAGGTATTTAGGGCAACTTGCTTAAGGATGATGTGCCACTTTGTTTTGTATGCCAATATGAATATAATGTGGTTGTTCATAATTGTTTCTTGTCTTTGATCATTTGATGTTTGATTTGTTTTTAACATTGAGGACCACTTTGGAAACAAATGTTTTAATTGATACTTTTAAGTGCTATCCTCTGGGAAGACATTGTACATATTTTTCTATATGTTTTTCACCCAAATAAATCAAAATTCCCCATCCCTCTTCTTGGTCTCTTGAAAGCCTTACCATCCTCCATTATCTTCTGAGCCTCAGTCAAAAAAGCTATGTTGGGCTCCTCCAGGTGGAATAAGGCCCAGGACTTGGAGCGGAAGTTGGGCCCGTGGAAGCAGGCCAGGGTCATGTGGTTGCCATGGAGACTAATGGAGCCACCCAGTTGCACTGCGTCTTCTGGAAGAGGCATCTGGAAGAGGGAGATGTGGCACCCAGCGATCACCTTCAGAACTCCGGGCCAGTGTCGATGGTGGGCCGCATCCATGTCTAGGAGAGAGGAAGGGCGAGAGAAATGAAGAGAGCCGGAAGTTACAATGATGATAGAGGGGGAGAGGATGAGCATTTAGATCAAAACCAGTCCATTTACTTGATGAACCCAGTCATAATTTATACTTACACAGCTCTGCAGAGCCTTTATCAATGTCGATGACCGGTGCCTTAGGGGGCAGATAGGGGACTGGACCCCATGTGGACAACGCTCGTTTGCTGGTGTCAAACTGCTGGGTGAAAAACTCCTGCAGCTTCATCCCGATCTTGATGAGGTCGGGGGTAGTGGAGCGCGAGATGATCACCTGGAAGATATCCCACTGCAAGTCCCCCTGGACAAATATCTTACTGGAAAGAGGGAGGGATAGGTAGAAAGAGTGGTGAAAGAAAGAGGAAAGGAGAATATGAGGGAGAATATGAGAAAGAGAAGAGGGGGAAGGGACAGAAAGAGAAAGGGGCCAAAAATGAGAGAGAATGAGAATATACAATAATGTAGCTTCCACAGGGTTGTAGCTATACATTTTCACTGGTAGGCTAGGCTAGCTTTTTTACCTTTTCTCTGATTGGCTTGTCTCCACAGTGCACAGGTTGACCTTCCACTCATCCTTAAGCTTCAGGTCTGCGTTGCTGAAGACGCCCATGAGGATGCTGGAGCCCATGTAGTCCACACGGGCCTCTGTGGAACCCATGGTGATCTGGATGTTATGGCTGGGTTGCTGGTTAGGGTGCTCCGAGATATGCGCTTCAACAAACAAATATCTGTTGTTAGGAGCGGCAGAGAGATTTAAAGTTCTACTCGTTTGACATGGATGTTTAAGTTAGAGCTGAATGCGTTTATCATTTAAACGCCAAGACCCGAGGCTAGAGTTCAATGTATTTGGAATCGCACAAAAAGTAAACAGTACATGCCAGTGGTATAATACAGGATTCCCCAGCCCTGTACTTACAGACCATCTCCAGGGTGTTGACATCTATATTGCCCCCCACCACGCCGCCTTTAGAGTCCAGTTTGGAGCGGCCCAGACCCACGGACATGCTGATTTCTCTGTCTCTGTTACTACCCACTGACAGACGACCCTGACTCTTCAGCCCACTGGTGGTCCAACTAGAGGTAAACAAGAGCCAATGGGAATAAGTCAGTTCGACCCACCTCCTCATGAATAACCAACATCTGCTTTCTATGAGGCATGGCTTGTTTCAACAGGACTATTTCAATGTTTAGAATCATGATTCTGGTAAGGGTTATATGTAGGATTGTGTTATGTTTTTATAGGTAGTCAGATATAGACATTAAGTAATATGCTGGTATGAATTATAAAGGAATAGACTAAATCTGTGTCTGGGAAACTGGCTCCTAGTGTGTTGAGTATAGTGTGTAGAGTATAGTGTGTTGAGTGGGAAGGGTAAAAGGAAGACATACGTGTTGTTGCCCATGACATTGCTCATGTTCATCTGGACGTTGAGCTGCTTCAGGTTGATGGCGAATACCACTAGTGTCTCCCACGGGGTCCCCTGGGAGCCGGCTGCCTTGCCGTTCTTATTGAACGATGGCGTGGACGTCTTGGTCACAGAATCTGCATGGGAGGGTAATATACGATGTAACAGCATGATCCCTACAGCTATTTGTCTAAGTTAGGGACAAAGTTATTCCCAATCTAAGTGTCAAAGAGTATAAACTAGTCTTAATGAGGGAAATAATATTCATTCATCATTCCAACTGCATTTTAAGTCTAGCTTGTGAAAAATCTCCATACTAAACTAAAAGAAACAACATTAACACGATTTTAATCAGATAGTGTTGTTCCTTGATGCTGCTGACCACTCATTTTTGAGTTGGTACCTCTTCTGGGGGCGGAGGAATCGGAGACACTCCTGGTGCGTCCGGGGGCCGGAGACTTGAGGTGGGAAGACAGGCCCCCGGGGGACATGTTGCTCCCAGTGGAGTGGTCAGAGAACACGTTGGGGGACTGGGGCATGTGCTGCCCAGTGCTACCGTCCCAGGTCCTCCAGTAGGCTTTACGGCTGGACTCTGGTGACAGGTGTTGGGCCATGTTCTCTACAGAGTCTGGGGTGGCTGGACCCGAGGCTGGAAGAGAGAAGCAGGTTGAGGTAAAGGGCATGTTGGGAAATGTCAACACAGGTTTGGGGAAAAAAATGCCTACGGTTTTAAAGGGACTGACATTAACAAGAGTCTGCGATTGAGAGGAAACAGAGTAACTAGGAATTAAACCCAGTCAGAAGTAAAAATGTTGATAATTTATTGTATAAGGGTGCAAAGGAGTTGTGTTTCTACCTGTTGGCATGTTAATGGTCTGGTCTCCCAGGAAGAGGCGTCGGGCGATGCTGCGGCGGTACCAGGCTCTGGGGAAGGCCAGGATCTCACTCAGCCTCCGCATGTCATACTTGAAGGAGGCAGAGCCGATGTCACACACAGCTGAGAAGACAGAGAGAAAACACTCAAAAGTTGTCAAAATGGATCAGCTTCATTGACAAGATATACAAGACGTTCCCATTTTGAAGACCAAAGATTGTGCTCAGGTTAGACAGTGTCCAACCATTAACCCAGTTCCAAGAGTGGATAAGGCACCTGAGATATTGATGAGGGTGGTGTCCATCTTGCCCCCCTTGCCGGGTACAAAACTCTCGATGAATGTTGGTCCTCCGGTGCGTCTCATTCTGGACAGGCTGACCTTGACGAACTCCAGGTTGATGCTGAGGGAATCCTTCCTCCCAGTCACAGAGGACGGCTCCTCATCCACTGTACCTTAAAGGAAAGAACAGCTATGAGGAGACACTTCATAGCACTGTTATAATACTACACATTGAACTGATGGAAGACTGCTGTGAAAGTACACTGTTGGTAGACTTCACTGCAATATAATACACAGGACAAAAATAAATTGGCTATAGAACAGGGGTCGGCAACAGGCAGACGAAACCGGCATGCGAGTGATTTACTTTGGCCCCCAAATTTGATAGCAATAAAAAGATTAACTAAGTTAAAAATAACTGTATATAGAGGGGTCATACTAGTGTGTAGCCCAAAATGCTCGGCTGCAACAGATGGAAGTTGGCAGATCGGCTGTACCGACTTCAGACAAGTTAGTTCCAAGACGCTTGTGGGGGTCGTACAGAAAAATTAACCATCATGTTCGTGAGAGTCATCTTTCCATAGGGTTCATAATAGTTTGTAGGCCAAACCGTTCGGACCTTAGAGACGATTTTGTGAGAAGACCGATTTTCAGGATGTCTCATGATCTGACAAACACTGCTCTAGCTCTGTCACCACAGATGCAGCAGTGCAGCATTGGCGGATGCGGTGGATTGAGACGCATCCAATGCAAAAATAATTATATATCTGTAGCTTGAAAACGGAGAGATTTCTATGGAGAAAAAAAAAGGACACCATACGCCATAATGACAAAGTGACATGTTTTTAGAAATGTTGGATAATTTATTGAAAATGAAATACAGAAATATCTATAAAATTTTGCTCTGTCAAGTTGGGTGTTGATCATTGCTAGACAGCTATTTTCAAGTCTTGCAATAGATTTTCAAGCCGATTTAAGTCAAAACTGTAACTAGGCCAAAGGAAAATTCAGTGTCATCTTGGTAAGCAACTCCAATGTATATTTGGCCTTGGGTTTTGGGTGAATTTCTCTCCCAGTGTCTGTTGTAAAGCAGACAAACAGGTTTTCCCCTAGGATTTTGCCTGTGCTTAGCTCTATTCCGTTTATTTTTATCCTAAAAAAACTCCCTAGTCCTTGCCAATGACAAGCATACCCATAACATGATGCAGCCTCCACCATGCTTGAAAATATGAAGAGTGGCACTCAATAAGGTGTTGGATTTGCACCAACCATAATGCTTTGTACTCAGGATATTAAGTTAATATATTTGCAGTTTTACTTTAGTGCCTTATTGCAAACAGGATTCATGTTTTGGAATATTTTTTATTCTGTACAGGCTTCCTTCTTTTCACTCTGTCATTTAGGTTAGTATTGTAGAGTAACTACAATGTTGTTGAGCCATCCTCAATTTTCTCCCGCCTGTATCTTTGTAGTGAATTGATGTTTTGATACACCATCCAAAGTGTAATTAATAACTTCACCATGCTCAAAGGGATATTTAATGTATTTTTAACCCATCTACCAATAGGTTCCCTTCTTTGCAAGGCATTGGAAAACCTCCATGGTCTTTGTGGATTAATCTATGTTTGAAATTCACTGCACGACTGAGGGACCTTACAGATAAGTGTATGTGTGGAGTACAGAGATGCGGTAGTCAAAACGCATGTTAAACACCATTATTGAGTCCATATAAATTACTACGTGACTTTTAAAGCACATTTTTACTCCTGAAGTAATTGAGGCTTGCTATAACAAAAGGGTTTGAATACTTATTGACTCAAGACATTTAAGCTTTTAATTTTTTATTAATTTGTAAAAGATTCTAAAAACAGAATTCCACTTTGAAATTATGGGGTATTGTATGTAGGCCAGTGACACAAAATCTCAATTCGATTCATTTTAAATTCAGGCTGTGACAACAAACAAAATGTGGAAAAGGTCAAGGGGTGTGAATACTTTCTGAAGGCCCTGTCTATATATTTTTTTTTTTTTGGGGGGGGGGGGGGGGGGGTTTGGGTAAATAAATAACCAAAATCCCCAGGAATTCAGCTAAGAATGAGTTTCATTTAGAAAATCTGTTCACAAGTATTCCCATGAATAAATAAGGAGGCGTCATTGTGTCTCAATGTAATCAAGGAATTACATTATTGTATTTGAAAAAAAATCTCTTTTTGGGCTTAGTTTTGGTCAATGTTCCGCGCCGACAACTATTTTTCTAAAAATTATTTTACCCCTGCTATAGAATATTAGAATATACATGAAATGATAAAGTTGAGAAACCTTCCACTAAACTTTTCCATACCTAGAGGTCCTGGGCCTGGGGGCTGCCCTGTGACGGCAGATTTCTGTTTCCCTGCCCCGTAAGGGTGGAATACATAGAGGGAGAAGTCTGACATGCAGGCAGTGAAGCTGAGCCCTGAGGAGTTGCTGGGGGGGGCGGTGAGGTCTGACTGGCTGCTGCTGTGATGGGTCCGGCCCAGAGGGCTACCCAGAGATGGAGAGGGACCTGGAGGTTAGATCATAGAGGTATTATTATGGACCAGATACTTATAAAATTAAATGCGGTTGCTTTACAGGTGCATTGGAGTGTTGCTATCTATACCTCCTTTGCCAGGGGGCGGTTTGAGGATGTGTTGGCTCGGGGGGGTGGAGGAGGGTGTGTGTGGGCCGTCAGTAGGTTGGGTGCTTGATGGGATCTCCAGTTCACCGCGATTAGAGGAGAATACCAGGTCTAGAGATGGCAGTTTCAGCATACACTCCACTCTGGACATGGGCAAGCAGCTGAAGCGGATCTGAGAGGGCTAGAGACATTGAGTCAGATTAGAATATAATTCAAAAACTTAATTACTTTGAGTGTGGTGTCTGAGGGATTGGACATTGTGATAGCAAAACATACTAATTTAAAACGGTCTCATATCGTACAATGGAGAAGAGAGTGACATTATCTGAGCTATGGGGCCCACAGTAAGGCAGGCAGACGGAGGTAAATTACCTGTACTCTAACGTAGACCACCACATCCACAGGAAAGGAAGAGTAGGCAGAGGTGGATGAGGACACCAGGGATGTGGTGGACTCCTCCAGGGGCTCCACTGGATCAAACTGGCCTAAGTCCTCCTCCTGGGAGTTCAGATCTGAGACACACAAAGACAAAAAAGTGGTCAGCTATGAGCAACGGTTTTGTAAGTTGCTGATGTTTTAGGTCCAGCAATCACATCTCTCTCCAACAGGCAAACATTTATGGAATTCTTTTACAAATAAAATCCAAAGAGGTGAGGTGAACTGAACAGGTGATGTATTTGCAATGGAATGACCCTACATACCAGTATAGTTCCTTTCCACCGGGGTGATGGGAATGGTCTCCAAGGCTTTCTCCAGGAAGTCCAGAAGACAAGGGCTGATGACCATCTCCTCTGGGAGGGTCTGGAGGGCCACCCAGGCATACAGCTTGGCTGTCTTGACCCCACCACTGCCCTTGCCTTTGGCTGCAGGGGAGACATGATCTGAGTTTGGACAGGGTCACACACACACACACACACACACACACACACACACACGGCTTCACTACACCCACCAACATTGGTAAGAGTGAAAACGCATAGTGACAGATTTAACAAATGTTTTTCACTCCCAAGGAAATTAAAAAGGTAAGAAATAAGATCTTGTCCTTTAATTTCCTTTCTGGTTCTACATGTATTGTTTTCTTTCCTCTGGAGAATAACTTTGCAACAGCGTTTAGTAAAACAGCCACTCTGTGTCTATCCACCCACTAAGTGTCTGAAATGGAATTAAATCAAACCGGATCTTAAAACATTCCAACACAGAAATCACCAGCGTCTCCAACATTCACAGATCAAAGCCTTGGACAAGACTGAACGAGCATGCATTAGATTTTAATGGGTGGGTTGATTGAGGATGTCTATGGCCACGATGGAGACGTGGCGCTCTACTGCGGGTCAACACAGAAGGCGCAAGGGCATGCAGGTAATGATGAGAGCTCTCAGTACCTGACGGTAGAGGTGGGGATGGGGGAGGAAGGAGCGAGTTAGTCTTGCTTTGGCCAGCATTGGGAGGGTTGTGAGGGCCGCTATCTTTCATACCATACAGCTTGGATTCTTTGGAGAGGGTGCGGGGGAGGGAGGATCCTCGCGAGGCATCGGGTGACTCTGTCTTCATGGTCTTGGAGTTGTAGTGCAACTGGGGTTGGAGGAAATTGAAATGAAACATTTTGCATCAGAATAGTTGAACTCGTTGATGGGTCATTGTTTAAACTCATTATTTACACCATGCCATAGATAGAGGGAAACATAAAAGTAATGGCCTGAAAGCAAAATAACCAACCTTGACATCTACTCCCGGAATGTAAAAGACAGTGGTCTCCAGGTCGCTGGATTTGGTCTGCAGAGAGGAAGGAACCTTCTTCCCGGCCAGGAGGTGGGTGGTGGAAGTATAGGTGGGCTGGAGCTTCTTCTTCTTGGGTGGAGACTCCTGGTCCAGACTCCTGGAGCTGCGGTCACAACTCCTACAGTACAGGAAGAGTAGGAACATTGGGTTACATAGCATTCTTTGACTAATAAACTTTGGTAACACTTAAAGCCTGCAGGTATAATACTTGTCTAGATTATCATAAGGCATATGTTACGTTTCTCTATATATCAAAACAGTTAGAAGATGCCTAGGGTTCCGGTGCCATACCTTCTGAAGGAGACATCTTCATTCTCTGGCTGCTGGGTGGTGGGGTGCAGGACACATTTGCCGCTGTCAATCTCTACGCGCACGTCCAGCTCAAAGTCGATGTTCCTCTCTGTGACCGAGCTCATGAGGCTGCGGTTAGTGGGCGTGCTAGGCCAGCGCTCGCTGAACAGCTGGCTGACGGCGGCAAAGCCTGATGGCTTCCTGTGTGGAGGTTGGCTGTGATACGGAGAGGAAAACAGGGTCATTAGGGGTTCAGCAAACAGGAGGAATAAAATAATAAATAGTTGTTGAATTATTATTCTCCATTGAGCATGCTTTTCTGTCCAGTAATAGGCTTAACCTGGGTCCAAGAAACAGGCCAAATAAACAGTCATGAGAGAGGACTCACACAGGCCTCCTGAAGTAGCTGGACGGCCTCTCACGGTCAAACTCCTCTTCCTTGTCGGAGTCCTCTGAGGAAGAGGAGGACAGCTCGTCACGGCGCATGTCGTCGTGCTGGAAGGGAATGCCAGGTGAAAAGACGGCAGGGGTGGCAGGGGCACTGAACACTGAGTGGGGCCCTTCGCTAATGGATGTGAAATTATGAAGATGATGAAGATGGAGTGGCTCATCAATGGTGATGGACAACAGATCCATTTCGGTCTCCTCCGGAAACTTCAGCAGAGAACAGATGGGAGGTGTTGAAAGGGGGACACAGTTAGACTCTCTCAATTAGAAAAGGTCAAATATTTTTAAGTGATCTAAACTCTGTAGCAGATAGCATCCTGCTCAAAGGAACTGTATGCACATGTAGTACTAATTCATTTATCACAATTGGTTATGACAATTTTCAGTACACAATGTGAATGAATAGAATCTACTCTAGCATTATATATATATAACCAAAAAAGTGTTGAACAAATCAAAATCTATTTGGTTTGCCTTGATGACAGCTTTGCACACTCTTGGCATTTTCTCAACCAGTTTCACCTTGAAGGAGTTTCCACATACGCTGAGCACTTGTTGGCTGCTTTTCCTTCACTCTGCGGTCCAACTCATCCCAAACCATCTCAATTGGGTTGAGGTCAGGTGCTTGTGGAGGCCAGGTCATCTGATGCTGCACTCAATCACTCTCCTTCTTGGTCAAATAGCCCATATACAGCCTGGAGGTGTGTTCTGTCATTGTCCTGTTGAAAAACAAATTATAGTCCCACTAAGCACAAGCCTGATGGGATGGCGTATCGCTGGAGAATTCTGTGGTAACCACCAGGTTAAGTGTGCCTTGAATTCTAAATAAATCACAGACAGTGTCACCAGCAAAGCACCCCCACAACATCACACCTCCTCCTACATGCTTTGCGGTGGGAAACACACATGCGGAGATCATCCGTTCACCTACTCTGTGTCTCATAAAGACACGGCGGCGGGAACAAAAAATAAAACATTTGGACTCCAGACCAAAGGGCAGATTTCCAGCGGTCTAATGTCCATTGCTCGTGTTTCTTGGCCCAAGCAAGTCTCTTCTTCTTATTGGTGTCCTTTAGTAGTGGTTTCCTTGCAGAAATTCAACCATGAAGGCCTGATTCACGCAGTCTCCTCTGAACAGTTAATGTTGAGATGTGTCTGTTACGTGAACTGGTAACTCTAATGAACTTATCCTCGGCAGCAGAGGTAACTCTGGGTCTTCCTTTCCTGTGGCAGTCCTCATGAGAGCCTGGTTCATCATAGCGCTTGATGATTTTTGCGACCGCACTTGAAGAAACTTTCAAAGTTCTTGACATTTTCCGGATCGACTGACCTTTATGATGGACTGTCGTTTCTCTTTGCTTATTTGAGCTGTTCTTGCCATAATATGGACTTGTTTTTTTACCAAATAGGGCTATCTTCTGTATACCACCCCAACCTTGTCACAACACAACTGATTGGCTCAAACGCATTAAGGAAATAAATTACACAAATTACCTTTTAACAAGGCACACCTGTTAATTTAAATGCATTCCTGGTGACTACCTCATGAAGCTGGTTGAAAGAATGCCAAGAGCGTGCAGCTGTCATCAAGGCAAAGGGTGACTAATTTGAAGAATCTCAAATATACAATACGTTTTGATATGTTTAACACTTTTTTGGTTACTACATGATTCAATATGTGTTATTTTATAATTTTGATGTCTTCACTATTATTCTACAATGTAGAAAATAGTAAAAATAAAGACAAATCCTGTAATGAGTATATTTATTCCATCCATCCATCCATCCATCCATCCATCCATCCATCCATCCATCCATCCATCCATCCATCGTCAATATCATGGCTATTGCTAGATGTAATGTATATTACTAGAGGATACAATGTCCTGTAATACAGGCTGCTATGTGCGTTAAGTTCACAGGAGGCTCAGATCATGCAGTGCTCTTGGGAAAGGACAGAGGAGAAAAAAAAACGGAGTGAGATAATGAAGATGAAGAGGATGAAGACACCTGGGCAGAAAGAAGCTGTAGGACAACATCTGGTTTCAGGACAGTGGATGAAGCTGATAAACTCCCAAAACAGAAGACATTGCAACCCCTCACAGAGGACAGCATAGTCAGAAACAACCACCAACTAAGAAAGAAAACTCAATGTCACCTTTAGTCATGGCTTTGATGCACACTTATTCGGAAGTTGGCCAACCTAAGGGTTTACAGTTTCAGGCTCAAACTATACAACCTGAGTCCTAGCTACTCGGGTTGGCCATACATAGCTGCTGTGGTTAGGAAAATACATCTGTTTTTGTTGATTAGGAACAACATGGAATTCAATAAAAGGATGGGAGTGTGTGAATCAACTGCACATTCAAATATAATTTTAACAATTTAGTACGTACATGTATAGCATACTATACATGCATACTACTATGCACATGCATAGTCTATCCATATCTACACAGTCCCTACATCTCACCATCCTGTTTTGAATGTCCATGTTTTCAAACAAATCAGTTTTTACCAATTTATTAGAAGAAGGAGAAAACAATCTGGTTATTTTGGGATTTTCATTTGTTCGGGATAGTTTGGGGTTTTACAAATACCTTGAAGACCTCTCCTGGACTGACCGGTCGGTTTGTAGAGTCCTGATTATTAATCTTCAATTGAACAGAAAGAGAACAATGGAATCCATCCAGAAAATGAAAGCATGGCATGTTCAGGGTGGGGGGATTTTGCGCTCAAAAAGGCACACTTAACTCTCCCTCAAGCAAGCGAAAAAGCTAACACTTAGCTTCTGCTGATATATCAGAGAATTTCCACAATGTTTAGACACACACAGCCTCAGGTCAAGAGGCCTGTCATAGTGATAAACAAACAAGGACATGAAATGATGCCCTAACTCATGGATGCACATCTCCATTTCTCTTCAGCCGCTGTGCAACTGCCATCTTTGAGAATCCTATTGTTTACAGCCCTATCTCAGGGTCTACATTGAATAAGCTACCATGAAGACTATTGAAGACTTTCTATACAATACCATGTCTTGGATGTTGAAGGTGACTCTCGGTCCTGGGGAGGATGCATCAACTCTGATGTCCGGTAAGTCTTCAACGTCTCCTATTCTGGAACTGAAAGAGAAATAAGAATAATTACAATCCAACCAATTGGAAATTCAATCCACTTCCTCAATTCCTGATTGACCCCACACTGATAGGTTCCGGCTGCAAGCAAAGATTCCTCTTCCAGTACCTTTGGCGTTCAATCCTTTTGAGTGGAGGCCTCCCTGCTGCTGTAGAGATGCTCTTGGAACGGTTATAGCTGGGTTTGTATCCCAGACCCCACTTGTCCTTCAAAGACGCAGCCTGGTGGATAAGCAGTGATCAGGGCTCGTCAGTCATGGTGTCCTTTCCATTTCAGCTCAGGTTAATGGTATTCAAAATTTTAGACCGGAAAATGTCACAAGTTGAATAAAGGGTGGTATTAAATGAGTCTCACCCTCATGCTGGAGCGTCGTAGTTTCTTGCGCACGTCTCTCCTGATGTCATTTACGGCCACAGACTCCAGCTGCTGGTAGCGCTGGATCTCCTGGTTGATTGTGCCTTCACTCGCTCCCAGTTTCCTGTTGAAGGGTGGGGAAGGAAAACATAATTGATCCTTGTTTGAGGTGGTAAAAGATACAATGAGGTTATGATTGCATTTGACAGGGAGAACTCTTACTTGAGGTCATCAATGACTTTGGCCTGCTCGTTCAGCTCTCTGATGTCCACTATTCTTTTGTTTAACTTTCCTCTTCTGGGATCCAAGATCTGGTTGCCCACTGCCGCCTGCCGCCTGAGGTCTATGGTCTCCTGTGGAGTATAAAGGACAAATGACACCCTGGAATTCACATATTACACCCCGGAACGTTTGGTTATTTGTATAACCTAGATTACACCTCCACCAACCTGGGTTATTATACCACCAAAAAAATGTGTATTAAACCAAGCAGGACTTATCATCTCACCACCAAATCCACATCTTATACTCACACCAATCATCATGTTATACAACACACAAACCGCAGAGAAATACACAAAATGGAAATCACCATCACCATAATCCTTGACACCGACTGGTAACCCAATTCTCTGATAAGGAAGTAATCACAACATGTGTAACCAGGTGAAAAGGGAACCATAAGTAATTAAATCCCACAAAATCAATTGCTAAGTGATTGCCCTATGAGATGATCACATTTCATGGTGTAGTTTAGCAATTAAAATCCATTCTGCAGCTTGAAACCTGGACGATAGAAACTTAATGTCACCCTAAACGTGATTGTGGGGCCCAGTAGATGAGACCAGAGGTTTGAGGATGGGCTACAGTACATACACATCCCCAGGATAGGGGTCTGGGAGCCCTGGTCCCGTTCCCTCTGGACTGGGGAGGAGAATAGTCGCTAAGGTAGACGCTCTGGACACTGGGGCTTTTCAGGCCAAGGATGCTGTTTACCAGCCGCTTCCTGAATGTGAGCCTGGGACTGAGCCTTGGGCTGCTGCACTCTCCCTCTGGGCTCCCCTGCATGCAACGGTAAGGATACACCCAAGGAAAGGTTCAACTGGGTGCATGGACTTCGGTAGCTTGGTTAGCTTTTAGCGCTGTCACAGTGGCTGAAATGGGTTGACGTGGCTTGAACAGATATGCAAAGTCTTGACACTGCATTTTTTTGACACACACTCAGGGTTTTTACACCCACACACAGCTACAATAATCTCTTACACAAACAGTGCTTTAACAGTCTTTTAAACCGTCTCGTGGTTGTACTGCAATAGAATCACAGGCATTAACAAACTTTGAGGGTATTAACACACTCACTTATACAGTGAAAAAATATATAAAAGCAACAACTTCAAAGAGTTTACTGAGTTACAGTTCATATAAGGAAATCAGTCATTTGAAATAAATTAATTAGGCTATGGATTTCACATGACTGGGAATACAGATATCCAGCGGTTGGTCATAGTTCACAAGCATTTCGCTACACCTGCAATAACATCTGCTAAATTTGTGTATTTGACCAATTAAATGTAATTTTACTTGATACAGTGCATTCGGAAAGTATTCAGACCCCTTGACCTTTTCAACATTGTTACGTTACAGCCTTATTCTACAATGTATTCAATTGTCCCCCTCCTCAAATCTACACACAATACCCCATAATGACAAAGCAAAAAAATAAAAAAGAACTATCACATTCACATAAGTATTCAGACCCTTTACTCAATATTTTGTTGAAGCACCTTTGGCAGCGATAACAGCCTTGAGTCTTCTTGGGTATGACTCAACAAGCTTGGCACACCTGTATTTGGGGAGTTTCTCCCATTCTTCTCTGCAGATCCTCTCAAGCTCTGTCATGTTGGATGGGCAGCATCGCTGCACAGCTACTTTCAGGTCTCTCCAGAGATGAACGATCGGGTTCAAGTCCGGGCTCTGGCTCGGACACTCAAGGACATTCAGAGACTTGTCCCGAAGCCTGCGTTGTCTTGGCTGTGTGCTTAGGGTCGTTGTCCTGTTGGAAGGTGAACCTTCGCCCCAGTTTGAGGTGCTGAGCGCTCTGTAGCAGGTTTTCATCAAGGATCTCTCTGTACTCTGTGCTCTGTTCATATTTCCCTTGATTCTGACTAGTCTCCCGGTCCCTGCTGCTGAAAAACATCTGCACAGTCTGATGCTGCCACCACCATGCTTCACCGTAGGGATGGTGCCAGGTTTCCTCCAGACGTGACGCTTGGCATTCAGGCCAAAGAGTTCAATCTTGGTTTCATCAGACCAGAGAATCTTGTCTCTCAAGGTCTAAAAGTCCTTTAGGTACCTTTTGGCAAACTCCAAGCAGGCTGTCATGTGCCTTTTACTCCAGCAAGATTCTTGGTGGGATCTTTTATTTCAGCTCATGAAACATGGGACCAACACTTACATGTTACGTTTATATTTTTGTTCAGTATACAATTCACATGTTCAAAGTGATTTATACACATATTCAGCATGGTTATCATGATTAGGCAAAGGCTGAAAGACTGACCATATGGATGGTGGGCGACATGGTGTCGACCTCATCCTCATCAGAGTCCGCCATGTTGATGGAGTTGAGGTCAGCGATGTCGTCCACATCCTCCTCGCCTGTCAGCGAGGTCAGCGTGTTGCCCAGGGCGTTGAGCCGCTTGCCAATGTTGGGATCCATGTGGACGTCGATACCACACATCTTCCACAGCACGTTCAGCGCCCAGGTGCCCGCACTACTGCTTTCTGAGGGTCAAAGAGGGAGGCAGAGAGAGAGAGGGAGGAAAGGAAGAGAGAATATTACCCTACACTAAATCCATCAATACAATACAAAGATATTGTTCACAGAGAAAACACCTGTGCTGTGTCTTAACAGCTTGACAATGTTCACACTAACCCCTTTTATAATATACACAAGGTTCGATGCCCATTATCAGTGCAGTACTTACCTGCTGACGGCTGGCCTGTGGTTCTGGAGCACACTTCATATGTGCCATCAGGAACAACACCTACAAAAGCAAAACAAACAATATTACATACAAAAAGGGGAACAGCACAGTATAGGGGACCACACTCAGGAAGTCAGCCACAAGTAGACCTTAATTTAGGGTGAAGCTGAAGACCTTTCTCTATGTCGTTTTATCTACTTATTCTTTATAAAGTCATCTTCTGATGTTAAACTTCAAAAATTCATCTTTTTTTCCATGCTTTTTCAATCCCAGTTTGTATGTAAAAGTCAACATCTTGCGGTCCAATCACTCACAAGCGTTCATGATCATGTCTCCTCGGATCTCAGGCTTCCAGTCGTCCCAGGACGTCTCAAAGCCCTCGGCGAAGCGGATGCAGAAGTTCTTGAAGTGGCCCTTGCTGACCAGCGACTCAGAGGAGCAAGCGGTGATCAGCGTGCTCTCGATGGTTAGCACCAGGGCCGAGCCCGTGTCAAAGTCAATGCTGTGGTTTGCCTGTGAAGATGGAGGTTTAAAGGTGGATTAAGATGTTACAGTTAGGCCATCGATATAAGTCTAACGCAGGAATATCATTTAGGCTTAAGTGTCAGTTGTTTGTTGGAAATAGTTAAAGGCTTAATGGTAACATTTTATTTGACGGTCTGTCTATAAAACACTATTAAATAGTTTAACAATTAAATAGTCGACACACAAACACACACACAGGGTTGCCCCAAATAATGTTAGAGGGGCGTTGCACCACCTTGTTGATTGGCTGCACCACTATGCAAAATATTTAAGACGAGGCACCACACCCTAATAGTATTTTTTTGCTCTAGATTGCAGGAAATGGCAGTTAAAGGTGTTAAAAAAAGCACAAATCTCTGAGTACAATGGGTACTGCCCCCTGAATAATATAATGGTTTACAAATGGTTACAAACTACGTAATAATGGGTTATTGGCAGACCTTTAAATAAAGTAGGTTACTTAGAATAGGAAATGTACCTTTGTGTAATGTTGAAAAACACATTGCTCCTTGGAAACACCCATTTATTTGCAGGCTGTTATATTATGAGGCATTGTTGATGCAGTTGTGACATTGTACGTGCCATAACACTCCACGATACAATAGAATACCTGTGCCACTTGACCGTAAACATTTAAGATTCTTGAAAACGGTGAGATGTTAAACCAGTCAAACCATTTCAAGCTTAAATTAAGTTATGCCAGTAGTAGCAATAAAATGGTTGGTTGTAAACTACCATAACCTGTTATGTCAGCATTGTGTCAAGACTGCATCAAAAAAAAAAAAACCACTAATGACAGGTTGTTACAGGTAAGGCAGTAAAAGACCACTGAGTAACATCACACAAGTGTTCACAAGAGATTGAATAGATTGTAGGTTACTTTTCGTGCAAATTTTTTCTGGCCTACAGATCCGCTTGCCCCAGCTTCAGAGCGGATGCCTTCGAAACCTGGTATATGTCCTTTCTATGGAGATAAGGGATACAATTATAACTTTAACTAACTTGTAGGAGAACTCACCAGGAACAGTGGATGTAGTCATCAAATTCTAACTTTGAATAATCCCCAATAACTATTTTCCTATATTAGTCAGTCATTCACCAAGTCACAAATGCAATCTTTAGCATTTATGAAGACATTTACCATGGATTCATTTTTTAATTTGCTGCTAATGCAAAGGTCACTGCACTGACAAATCTTTCCCCACCATTTCCATGTTTGCTACGTTTACAAGGTAGGCCTATTTATCATATATATATATATATATATATATATATATATATACACACACTACATACTACTGCAGCTAGCTATATAAACATTGAACAAAAATATAAACGCAACATGTAAAGTGTTGGTCTTATGTTTCATACGCAGAAAAAGCTTTTTTCTCTCAAATGTTGTGTACAAATTTGTTTACATCCCTGTTAGGGAGCATTTTTCCTTTGCCAAGATCATCCATCCACCTGACAGGTGTGGCATATCAAGAAGCTGATTAAACAGCATGATCATTAGACAGGTGCACCTTGTGGCCACTAAAATGTTCCTTTTTGTCACACAACGCCACAGATGTCTCAAGTTTTGAAGGAGCGTGCAATTGGAATGCTGACAGCAGGAATCTCCACCAGAGCTGTTGCCCGAAAATTGTATGTTCATATCTCAACTATAAGCTGCCTCCAACGTTTTTTGAGAATTTGTCAGTACGTCCAACCGGCCTCACAACTGCACACCACGTCTAATCACGCCAGCCCAGGACCTCCACATCCGGCTTCTTCACCTGCGGGATCGTCTGAGACCAGCCACGCAGACAGCTGATGAAACGGAGGAGTATTTCCGTCTATAATAAAGCCCTTTTGTGGGTGCGACCCTGCCCAGTCATGTGAAATCCATAGATTAGGGCCTAAATAATTTATTTCAATTGACTGATTTCCTTATATGAACTGTAATTCAGTGAAATTGTTGCATGTTGCGTTTATATTTTTATTCAGTATAGCTATATTCAAATAAAATCAATGAAGCTCTTAAAATTCCCCAAATTACTACTAGTCTATATTCAATATTTTACCTTTTGTGTTTGTAAAATTGGTTATGATTCAAATGAAGCATTGTAAAATAAAAATAAAAAGACCCATTAGTGACCCATAAAAATGTGGATAAATTGTTTTGGGAATGAAATGACCTATGATTTGATGACTACTCACACAGAGTGCCACTTTCAGACAAGCATATTTTTTACAATTTAGCTGATATCAATATTACACACAAACAGTTCCAGGACAGGGTCTGAAACAGAATTGATCTAAGACAAAAATGGGTCCTAGTGTCTAAGACAAAATGGGGCACTGTCAGGGCTGGGGTAAAAAAAAAAACACACCATTTTAACAAGCCACATTGCAAAGGTTGTCTCCTTAAAACATGCATGTAATCATTGGTGTAAAAATTATTGTTATGATCATAATTCTCCTCCTACCAGTGAGGTGTTGGTGATGGGCAGACAGATTCCCAGGTCGTTGACAGTGAGCTGCAGGAACAGGGTGCTGAAGGCCTGGGCAGAGGTCTGCTGGATGCCCGGCAGCTTGTCCACCACCTCCTTGGTGGCCATGTGAATGTCTTTGTTCAGTGCCAGACGCTGCTCGTTCCAGTTGTCATAGGCCGCCTTGTAATTCAGCCAGAAGAGTACAGCTGCAATGATAAGGGAAACAGGGATGACGTTTCACTATATCTCCCACTTCCGACGATTTTGTTGGAGGTTATACGATTTAGACATTATGATTTAGAGAATTAGAAAACTTTGTCTATTATCAAGGCCTGACCTCTGTCAAAAGCCACAGGCTGAGCAAAGACGATTGGCCGGTTGAGCGTGATGAGGACCGCCTCTTTGTCTGAGGAGCCACTGATCTCCTCCTGAAGGGCATTCCTTAAGCCAATACGAGTACGGAAGTAGGCCACCTGGTGGAAGTCTGAACCCGCCTCCTCGTATACCTGTGGAAGAAAAAAATAAGGGTTATCTAATAAAACAGGAGAAAAGACACAGTACTTTATTGATCCTCAAAAGGAGGAACCTGATTGCAGCAGCCAATAGAAACTAACACAACCTATATTGATATGCTGTAGCCTACCTGGTGTTTGACTATCTGGCCCAGGGCGAGGTTCAGGTCCACTTGGCACTTCCCAAACAGTTTGAGATAGCTGCTGCTGCCGCCGGGCTGGGCTTTGCACTGGATCCTGTTGGAGAGCTCCAGCTCTATCAGCCCCGTCTCGAAGCGCACTGCTCTCATGGACGGAGTGGTGGCCGTCATCTGGATCCCCTGCAAACCACAAGATGTTCAGGAAAGTCAATTTATTTCCTTTTCAAATGATTAGGACACGTGACGATAGGTGGGCATATATGCATATTGCAGGACTTTTCTTGCTTCTCATACTGGTACCTTAAACATCAGACTGAGTGAGTAGAGCAGAATCTTGGGCTTGTCAGCGTCTGTCGAGATGTCGTGCTCATTCCACAGAGGGATGGGCTGCTCTCCTCCTGCATAGACACAAACAAGCATTTACCCAAAGTGTCTAAGCAAAATACTGAAACACAACAACAACTTCTTGTGTTATAGAGTGGGACAGACCTGATACTTTCTGGATGACCTCGTTGACCTCCTTCATGAAAACCTTCTGCAGGAACACCAGGTGGTTCAGGAGGTCCGTTGTGAGGTTGTGCTCAAATGAACCAATCTAAGTGAAGGGGGATTGAAATCAATGAAAATAACAGAAAGGCCTATTGAATATGCTCACAATGACCACCTTCCAGGGCTCTAAATATTTTTGCTGTGCGACCTGGAATTTTTATTTAGGTTTACCAATGTGCCTAGAAAAATGAAGGATTCTAGCTTTATAATCTCAAATATTTGTAATTGTGCTCCTAAATTTATTTGTGTGCGCCTACATTTTTAAATTTAGGCGCACACGTGCTCGTTGTAAAAAAGGTCACCGTAGAGCCCTGCCTTTATTGACAACGTTTCGATCCACAAGGATCTTCGTCAGGTCAAACGGACTGCGTGCTCACCACTCCAAATACAGAGTATACAAAAAACATTAACACCTGTGTCAAGAACTGCAACTCTTCTGGGTTTTTCACACTCAGTTTCCCATGTGTATAAAGAATGGTCCACCCCCTAAAGGACATCCAGCCAACTTGACACAACTGTGGGAAGCATTGGAGTCAACATGGATCAGCATCCCTGTGGAACACTTTTGACACCTTGTAGCGTCCATGCCCCAACAAATTGAGTCTGCTCGGAGGGCAAAAGGGGGGGTGCAACTCAATATTAGGAAGGTGTTCTTAATGTTTGGTACACTCAGTGTATAACAAATTAACAATCAATCAAAACAGAACAAAAACTATGTGTATCAAAACACACACACATACTCTACTTGACTGTGGCAGCCTCACCTCAGCCACACAGCGTAGGTAATTCCCCTGGAGGTAGTTGCCCTGCTTCATGGGGATTGGAAAGTCGTCTGTGAATTCCGAGTGGCCCTCGTGGTCCTCCATGATGTACTCTCCAGACATGGTGACAGGCGGGAGGTTGAGGCTGGCCGAGGGGGGCATGGCGGACATGGTGTCCACCGGCGACACCTTGGACTGGAAACACAGCTTGTGGTTGGGCAGCTCAAAGGTGAACCTCGTCTGGGCTCCTGCACGGAGAACAAACAAGGATGAGGAAGTCCAATTGAAGTAAATAACTTTATCAATCAACTCAGAGGAAATTAAGAATACATTGCCATATCCCAAATAGTACCATCATCTACATACTCAGTAACACAAATACAATATTCCATTACTTAAGTCAGGGGTTAAAGCACGGTGCTACCCTACCTGTCATGCCGTGACTCTTCATGCGACCCATCTTGTACTCAGCCTTAAGGGAGGGCAGCAGGGCAGCTCCTATAGTGATGCCATCCATCATGGCGCTGAACTTGAGGACGATGGGCTTCTTCTCCAGCCCCTCCGGCAGCTGGGGGAACTCGTTGGCCTCCACAGGGGTCTGGTTGATGCTGGACGCCTTGTCAGAGGGCTGAGGGGTGGGGGTATCCTCCCTGTTGGGAGGTGGCCTAAAGAGAAAAGAACATAGTTCAGAATGAAGACAAGTATTGCTTATTCCATGAAGAAGATACTGAGGAAAGAAAATGATGTTTCTTCTCTAAATGTTACAATTCACTGGAGTGCTTTCCTCTCATACAAGACCCTTTTGGCAAGGACCACACTGAGCAAGCAGTTCTGCCTACCCAGCCCCAACTTATGGCCGGAGCTCCCCTAGGAGATAACTATACATTTCAATGTGATATATATGTATTATGAATAATACAACAATTTTCTTCCTGAGACTCACACGTTGGATGGCTGGCGGATGAGGTCGGATATCTGCTTGGAGAGCTGGTGTGAGCTGCGGACCATCATGCTGTGCAGCGTGGCTGGGTGCTGGGGGATGTTGATCATGATGGCGCCCACCTTGAACACAGCGGCGTTATTGGTCTTCAGGCCCCGCTGGGCGCTGTACAGGGCCTGGGACTTCGCTATGTTGCATTTCACAACCGTCCTGGAATGGTAGAGCAGTGTCAGCATTCCTAATATGACTGTTTGACTACAGGTTACCACAGGACAACATTGCTAGAACAACAACAATGTACAAAAATGTGTGTTTTTTCTTTTTTGACAACATTTTTGTTTGACAACAAGCACACTAAAAATTAACAGGCACACAACTGCATCCATGTTATGGGGGCATAAGAACTACAGAGTTCTATATGACCTTGCATTACATTGCCTAAATCAACAACAAAAAAATAATAATAATATTGATCACGATTACAGGAGGAATCGCTGTCATATGGCTGATCTATAAAGATCATCTACCCGCCACACACATAAAGGAAGGAACACAGAAACAGAGGAGAAAAAGGAGTGGGGTAATATCAGACTAACATGAAGAGGGAGCATAACATAACTAGAGCTGTACACTGACGAAACACTGGAGTACCACAGACTCCAGGCAAAATTAAAGCTGTGCCTAAACTTAGTACTACAGTACTGTGGCATTGCTAAGATGTGCCAAGGTGCAGTAGTTATAAACACATACAGAAATTCTTGTTTGGCAGTGCTGGTAGGAGATGTAGGGAAATCCTCCAGTCTATTCAAGACGATGGAAGAGAAAGCCAGGGAAGGTAAAAAAGAGAGCACATGAGATATTGAGTATTCACGCAAAGATATATGGAGACAACAGACTAGATAAGAATATTTATTCACCCTCCTTCAACTGCCAAAAGTATTTCCAGTGTTGCCAGCCGATGTGCAGTCATTTTAATTTTTCTAGGATTTGTTTAGTGTGAAGTATCTGTAGGAATTTCTCACAGAGTAGGTTGACATGCAACCATCAGGCAGGTTTCCATTGACTATGATTTACTCGACAAAAGCAATGTCGCAACTAAAAAAAAACGAATCACTGCGACATGTGTAATGGAAATGGCAGATACGAGACATTTCTAAAGACTGACAACATTTTGATCCGTTCGACAGTGGTGGATTTCTCATGTAATTCAACATTTCTACTGCTGGCAAAAATTAAATGTTAAACTATTAAAAAAAAAAAAAATGTTTCATTGCAGGATAAGGATTGTCCTGACTTTCAAAAATGGCTGAATTGCTTCACTTTGCTTCTTCTCTGGTTGGCTGGCAAGTTTTACCATCCAATTATTTTAGATCTACAGGAGTTCAAGTTTCACCAAGGCACGGACAGACTGTGGCGATACGTTGGCTCAAGAATTATTAGACTATGTCAAATATAAGTCAATTATTGCATTCTATCCATGCTGGTTTTCGTGGGCTATCTGAGACATGAAACAGACAGGTGGAGGGCATATAGGCTGTCGCCAACTTATTAATGTGCAATTTGCTTAAATGGGTAAAGGAAACACTAAATCCCCAAATATTCGACACTAGGTTTTTTGCGATTTATATATACACTGGGGGCCAAAAGTTTGGAATATTACTCATTCAAGGGTTTTTCTTTATTTGCAATATTTTTTACATTGTAGAATAAAAGTGAATACATCAAAACTATGACATAACACATTTGGAATCATGTAGTAAACAAAAAAAGTGCTAAACAAATCAAAATATATTTTATATTTGAGATTCTTCAAATAGCTTCCCTTTGCCTTGATGACAGCTTTGCACACTCTTGGCATTCTCTCAACCAGCTTCACCTGGAATGCTTTTCCATCAGTCTTGAAGGAGTTCCCACATATGCTGAGCACTTGTTGGCTGCTTTGCCTTCACTGCAGTCCGACTCATCCCAAACCATCTAAATTTGGTTGAGGTTGGAACCAAAAATCTCAAATCTGGACTCCAGACCAAAGGACAAAATTTCCACCGGTCTAATGTCCATTGCTCATGTTTCTTGGCCCAAGCAAGTCTCTTTTTCTTATTGGTGTCCTTTAGTAGTGGTTTATTTGCAGCAATTCGACCATGAGGCCTGATTCACAGTCTCCTCTGAAGAGTTGATGTTGAGATGTGTCTGTGACTAACTCTGTGAAGCATTTATTTGGGCTGCAATCGGAGGCTGGTAACTCTACTGAACTTATCCTCTGCAGCAGAGGTATTTCTGTGTGTTCCATTCCTGTGGTGGTCCTCATGAAGCTGGTTGAGCGAATGCCAAGAGCGTGCAAAGCTGTCATCAATATCAAATATATTTTATTTAACACTTTTTTGATTACTACATGATCCCATATGTGTTATGTCATAGTTTTGATGTCTTCACTTTTATTCTGCAATGTAAAAAATAGTGCAAATAAAGAAAAACCCTTCAATGAGTAATATTCCAAACTTTTGGTCCGACGTCATAATGTCGAGATGTTTTTATCGACACAACACACTTTAGCAGGCAATTGTCGCATCTATGTTCTATACCGAGACACATTTTAAATGTTGACAAAATCACTGGACAAGTTAATCGAAACATAACTACTGACACGTTCATAATTCATCTTACAGGTTACCAAAATGACAGGCAAACCAGCTAGAAACTGAGGGTATTTTAGGTCTTATAATTAATTCATAGACCTAATGGACGCTATAAAACTTCAATACTCAATGCGGTAATATAAAATGCAAATTAAACAGTTATCAATCTAAATTCGAGCAGTCCTTACTGAATGTCTGGCGTTATACCCTCCAGGAGCACAATGTTAACTCCTCCTATGTGGGCTGATGCACAAGTCTCTGTCATCTTCTGGTGCAGTATGTCTGAAAAACAGATTTGGGAATTATAATCCAGATATGGCACTGAATAATGTAATACAAAGAGGCGGTGTATTGAACTAGTGATGTAAACCAAGAGCTAAGAGCCTCACCCTTCATCTTCTCCTTAAGTGTGAAGCTGCCGTGTATCTTCTTTAGCTCTGCCTCCATGGTCAGGCCCCCGATGTCTGCCTCCAGGTGGGTGCGGTTCACAATGCCGATGCCAAACACGATGAGGGTGACATGCTGTGGCTCAGAGCTTACCAAGCTGCGCCGTCGGCCTCCCGCCCCGAGCCCAGCCGGAGGCTTGTTGGTGGGGGAGGCGGGGTCCTGCTGCTCATTCTCAAAGATCACCCTGCACAGGGGCTCTGAGGGGCTGCGGCCACCGTCTGCACAGCACACATAACGCGCACACACAAATGATTGAACGATGAGTGTGTGCTATCCAACTTCTACACAAGATCTACACAAGTGTCTAGGGGGTAGGGGCTGGAAGTGGTTGAGTGGAGGGAGAGAGAGAGCCTTACCCGAGAGGCAGTTCTCAGGGGAGCTCTTCTCCAGGATACCGGTGGGGTCGGAGATGAGGGAGTAGAAGTTGAGCAGCTTGTACATGTTCTGCCAGCACTCTGCAGAGGGCTCGCTCTGCTCTGACACAGTGATGGAGTCTGAGTCGTCCATCTGGATGGCCATGTGGTCCGCCACATCCCGAGAGCCCTTTCGCGACACCTTGATCAATTGAATGCATTAGATGCCAATAAAAACAGAGCATTCACCATTTGATAGATCCCTTAGAAATATACAGTCTATATGATCATTGTAAAATAAAGATACATACTGGTTGGTGTACCTTGGAGGTACGGCGCTCCGAGCGACCAAGCGTGTTGCGTCCCCGGAGCTCCCTCCTGCCCAGGGTGTCCAATCCTGATGTGGCGGCGTTGGGCGGTTGACCTCCCCCTACACCTCCCCCCCGCTTGCTCTTCTGAGCTGTGTTCCCTCCACCGCCAGCCCCACTCCGCCCGGCTCCGTTGACGCTTCCCCGCGAGCTGCGGCTAAAGTCAGAGGAGCGGAAGTGGCGGTAGGGCCGCGCCTTGAAGGTGGGTGTGGGGGAGGCGGAGCCGGCGGTGTAGCGGCTGAGCTTAATGTCTGTCTGTGTGGCCTTGATGTCGTCCACCATGGTGCTGAACTGGTGGACGAGGCGCACCAGGGCCATGTCCACGCGCTGGCTGATGGCCTGGCAGGCGATGGTGAAGTCGCAGTGGAAGGTGTTGTAGTGGCGACGATTCAGGTCGTGAAATGCAAGGGGAGCAGCAGCAGCCGTGGAGTTAGGCGGGCCAGTGCTGGTAGACTTCTCCATCACCACAGCGTTCAGGCTGAACGTCTCGATCAGCAGGGCAGGCTTGAACTCCAGCAGAGGGAGGTTTGGCATGCCCTGTCTGGCGAGGGAGGGAGAGAGAGATGATTACCTTTACGTGGCAGAATATCTTAGAGCAGGGATCATTAACTAGATTCAGCTGCGGGACAATTTATTCTTGAGCGGATGGTTGGAACAGAATAAAAATATATTTGTAGACTGCACATTGACCTCAAGAAGCACAAAAATATATAACATTTGTCTAAAACATACATTCAAACCTTGATTACATATGGGGACATTGACTAAATTCCCAACCTGGCCACATTCCATCATGGCCACCTAATCATCCCCATAATTGGCATATATCACTCCTCACCTCTCCACCTGATAGCTGATGTGTGGTGAGCGGTCTGGCACAAAAATGGTCGCCGTGCATCACTGAGGAAAGTGCTACACATTGATAGTGGATGAGGTGAGTTTCCCCCTACTATGTAAAGTGCTTTGAGTACCTCAGTTGGCAGAAAAGCGCTATATAAATCCAATCAATTATTATTATTTGTATTCGATCACATATATCTCTCTATTATGCGTGGGAATACTTGGGAACAGATTTCCAAAATTAAATCACTTGATCAGCTGATTTCCTGTTTTTTTTGCAGTCTTATGTCCCCCAAAATAGTTATATACAGTGCATTCGTAAAGTATTCAGACCCCTTGACCTTTTCCACATTGTTACGGTCTTATTTTCTTTTTTTATTCTCTCATCAATCTACACACAATACCCCAAAAATAGGTTTTTAGAAATCTTTGCAAATGTATAAAAATAAATAAAAAACTGGAATATAATTTACATAAGTATTCAGACCCTTTACTCAGTACTTTGTTGAAGCACCTTTGGCAGGGATAACAGCCTTGAGTATGACACTACAAGCTTGGCACACCTACATTTGGGGAGTTTCTCCCATTCTTCTCTGCAGATACACTCAAGTTTTGTCAGGTTGGATGGGGAGCTTCGCTGCACAGTTAGTAAGTCCGGACCACTCAAGGACATTCAGAGACTTGTCCCAAAGCCACTCTTTCATTGTCTTGGCTGTGTGCTTAGGGTCATTGTCCTGTTGGAAGGTGTCCCTTCAGCCCAGTCTGAGGTCCTGAGCAGGTTTTCATCAAGGATCTCTCTGCCCTTTGCTCTGATCATCTTTCCCTTGATCCTGACTGGTCTCCAAGTCCCTGCCGCTGAAAAACATCCCCACAGCATGATGCTGCCACCACCATGCTTCACCGTAGGGATGGTGCCAGGTTTCCTTCAGATGTGACTCTTGTCATTCAGGCCTTCATGTGCCTTTTACTGAAGAGGGGCTTCCGTCTGGCCACTCTTCCATAAAGGCCTGATTGGTGGAGTGCTGCAGAGATGGTTGTCCTTCTAGAAGGTTCTCCCATCTAGCCTGGCGCCAGCTCTAGGAAGAGTCTTGGTGGTTCCAAACTTCTTCCATTTAAGAATCATGCTGCAGACATTTTTTGGTACCCTTCCCCAGAATTGAGGCTCAACACAATCCTGTCTGGAGTTCTAAGGACAATTCCTTCGACCTCATGGCTTGGTTTTTAATCTGACTTGGACTGTCAACTGTAAGAACTTTTTCCAAATGTACTGTATTATTTTTTTTGCTCATAAAACCATCCCTGGCCAAATTTGTTTGGAGAACCCTGTCTTAGAGATTGCACCTTTAAGACTATTAGGACTCGCTAAACATGACTTATTTTACTTGGTTCATTTACCTTTTTGACCGTTTGTTTTTACGCTCTTTGGACGTGTCAGAGTCCACAATGTCTGCTCTGAGACACTCCAAGGTGCCAGAGAAGGAGAGGTGCTCCCCGAAGTACATCTTGTAGCTGAGAGGAGTGGTGTCCTGGGCCTGGATCCCTGTGTGACTCAGCAGAGGCTTAAACACAACCTGTGTGTTGTGAGGGAAGGGAGAGAGAATCATCAGAATTATCACACACGCGCACACACACACACACACACACACACACACACACACACAACAGGTTACCTGTGCGTCTGCTAGCTGCACAGCGGCGGGACACTGGTTGCCCTCCTCAATGTCGGCCAACATTATGTCATCCTGGCTGGTGCTGTGCTGAGAGTGCTGAGACTGTGTTCCATCAAGAGTGTTCTGGTCACTGGACAGCACTGTGTTGAAGTCTGACGCTGATGGGATGGTGGGGAGGTTACAGGTGACGCCTGAAGAGCAACAGAAACATACACTCAGGGTGACCTTCTTACTTTTTAAAATGATTTTACTGTGAGCTTTCAGGGTTGGTTACATTACCAACATTCCCCCCAACATTCAAAGAAGATTCTCAAGACATTCCCCCTACTTGTCTGCAGGCTATTGAGCTGGGAGCGGTTGACCGGGGACTCCTGGGGAACAGCGTTCCCTCCACCCCGGTTGCTCACAGCGTTGGACATCCAGTTGTAGAAACTGACAGAGGAGGGCTCAGACAGCAGGGGGTGCTCCGTCACCACATCTGGGCCCATACTGTTACCTAAAGGGGGGAGCAAACATAATGTTATGTTGCAGTCCAATGCTCTATCATGATAGCTTGAAAAAGAATCAAAACTAGCATAAAAAATATGGTGGAAATTCCATGCTTTAGGACAACGTTCACACTTCGGGAACGAGGGTATGGAAATGGAACACAAACCAAGTCTGAACCAGGTGTGGGCTACCCTGGTCCATCTCATGGTTACATTCTAAAGATAATGTGAGTGGACCTGTGCTCTTGGCGGCGGGTTCATTCCTCTGGGGCGTGCCCTCCAGCAGGTTGTGCAGGCTGGGGAAGCTGCCTGTCAGGTAACTCAGCAGACTCTCCTTACGGGGACTGTCCTTGGCAGGCAAGCCCACGCGACTTACATGGGCAGGGGAGTCAGCCGCTGTGTCTCCACTGGTGTAGCTCAGGGACTGGTATGGGTGGGAGCCCTGAAGAACACACACCAAAATCATTAGTGTGAAAACAATGGTATTTCTATGGTATACTAATGGCAAGTGGTACCACCCTGTCGCCCCTGTCCACCCATATAATTATAAAGGTATAAAGTTGAAGTAGACAATGCAGACAGACAGGTGGATATACATACCTTTATTTTGAGGGCAGATTCACTATGTGTGTGGGACTTGGAGAGCTTCCTCATGATCTCCACCCCGCTGACTGGTCCAGATTTGTCTCCTGTGGGCAGGGGGCGGCTGCATGCTCCCTCCAGCAGCATGGTGTGTTCACTCACTGTGGCTGGACAACAGTTACAGCATATAACCCATTGGACCAACATATTGCATGCATAATTTTCATTCTCATAGTCATTATAATCATCATTATCAAATTCATTAACATGTGGGGGGACTTTCAGTACAATTGGTTTGTTAAAGTTTATCTGTCATGTATTAATTTACCAGAAACATGCGTTCCTACCTGCGTCAAACTCAAATTCAGCCCCATCAGCACTGGTGTCACTCTGCAGCGCAGCTCCGTTGTCCAGGCCCTGGCTCTGGTCCTGGAAGGTCTGCTGCTGGGGGGTCTCCTTGGGTTTGGGCAGCTGGTTGGGCCTCATCAGGCCGATGGCCTTGAAGCCCTGGGTCACCACAATAAACTTCATCCACTGCCGGGCCAGAGCCACCAGCCCCTTCTTCAGGGTCACCAGGGCAGGCAGCCCATCATTCTAGTGAGGACAAGATTAGATAGGTACTTTATTGATCCCTGAGGGGACATTTCTTCGCCAAGCAGCTATGAAAAAACACAGGGCAGGTGCAAAATGTCAGAACGAAAATACACAAAACACAGATACACGATACATAGTGTGGCAGTATGAAAAAGTATAAAAATACAAGAAGTCTGGAGTGCAAAAAGCTATAAAAGACATTGCATAGTATGGCTGAATATGTACACTATACATTGTTAGAGTGTTTTGGCAAGTCAGTTAGGACATCTACTTTGTGCATGACAAGTAATTATTCCAACAATTGTTTACAGACAGATTATTTCACTTATAATTCACTATATCACAATTCCAGTGGGTCAGAAGTTTATATACACTAAGTTGACTGTGCCTTTAAACAGCTTGGAAAATTCCAGAAAATGATGTCATGGCTTTAGAAGATTCTGATAGGCTAATTGACATCATTTGAGGCAATTGGGGGTGTACCTGTGGATGTATTTCAAGGCCTACCTTCAAACTCAGTGCCTCTTTGCTCAACATAATGAAAAAAAAAAAAAAAAAAAATCAGCCAAGACCTCAGAAAAAGAATTGTAGACCTCCACAAGTTGGGTTCATCCTTGGTAGCAATTTCCAAATGCCTGAAGGTACCACGTTCATCTGTGCAAACAATAGTACGCAAGTATAAACACCATGGGACCACGCTGCAGTCATACCGCTCAGGAAGGAGACGTGCTCTGTCTCCTAGAGATGAACGTACTTATGTGCGAAAAGTGCAAATCAATCTCAGAACAACAGCAAAGGACCTTGTGAAGATGCTGGAGGAAACAGGTACACAAGTATCTATATCCACAGTAAAACGAGTCCTATATCGACAGGAAGAAGCCACTGCTCCAAAACCGCCATAAAAAAGCCAGACTACGGTTTGCAACTGTACATGGGGACAAAGATCTTACTTTTTGAAGAAATGTCCTCGTGTCTGATGAAACAAAAATATAACTTTTTGGCCATCGTTATGTTTGGAGGAAAAAGGGTGAGGCTTGCAACCCGAAGAACACCATCCCAACCGTGAAGCACGGGGGTGGCAGTATCATGTTGTGGGGGTGCTTTGCTGCAGGAGGGACTGGTGCACTTCACAAAATAGATGGCATCATGAGGAAGGAAAATTGTGGATATATTGAAGCAACATCTCAAGACGTCAGTCAGGAAGTTAAAGCTTGGCCGCAAATGTGTCTTCCAAATGGACAATGACTTGAAGCATACTTCCAAAATTGTGGCAAAATAGCTTAAGGACAACAAAGTCAAGGTATTGGAGTGGCCATCACAAAGCCCTGACCTATAGAAAATGTGTGGGCAGAACTTAAAAAGCGTGTGCGATCAAGAAGGCCTACAAACCTGACTCAGTTACACCAATTCTGTCAGGAGGAATGGGTCAAAATTCACCCAACTTATTGTGGGAAGCTTGTGGAAGGCTACCCGAAACATTTGACCCAAGTTAAACAACTTAAAGGCAATGCTACCAAATACTAATTGAGTGTATGTAAACTTCTGACCCACTGGGAATGTGATGGAATAAATAAAAGCTGCAATAAATCACTCTACTATTATTCTGACATTTCACATTCTTAAAATAAATTGGTGATCCTAACTGACCTAAGACAGGGAATTTTTACTAGGATTAAATGTCAGGAATTGTGAAAAACTGAGTTTAAATGTATTTGGCTAAGGTGTATGTAAACTTCCGACTTCAACTGTAGATAGATTGATAGGATACTTTATTGATCCCGAGGTGGAATTTATTCACCAAGCTGCTATGAAAAAAACACAGTGCAGTTGCAAAATGGCAGAACGAAAACTAGGTCCTAGCAAAAGACAGATACACGATACATAGAGCGGCAGAATGAAAAAGTATAAAAATACAAGAAGTCGAGTGCAAAAGCTATAAAAAGACATTGCATAGTATCGGTTAATGGCTGAATATGTACACTATAGATTGTTAGAGTGTTAGGTGAAAGAAATTGATAAAAATATTGCATGTTGATATAGATAAATAAGGAATATTTGCATGGTTAACTATACTATACAGGTCGATGGCAGAGAAATACTTAAATAGCTAAATGTGCGTATGATATAAGTGATGGTAATGATAGTTTACTTAATATACAGTCTGGTTAAATAAACAGGTAAGTTAATATTTTGCATGGTTAAATTAACTGTACAGGTAAATGAATATTTGCATGGTTACATTTACTGTACAGGTAAATGACAGGAAGGGATACTTAAATAGCTAAATGTGTATGACAGAATTTAGGGTAATAATAGTAATTCCCTAAAAATACAGTCCTTAGTGCAGGGTTAATTACAGATAAATGCACGTATTGTACATTCGAAAAAGATACAACTGACAGGATACTAATATGCATTCCTGAGTGAATGACTACGTAAGTAGTCCAAGAATTACTTACAATATTGCACATGATATGATATAACAACTGTACATGAATATGTATATACAGACCTGAATGAATAAATAAATAAGTCCTGAGTGAATGAGTGGTTACAGACCAGAGTTACTCACGGATGGATGCATAATTGTTAAACTAGGTCCTAGCACCCCAACAGTTCCAGGTCTATGTTGCCGACGGCACGGCACCCCGGTGAGGCATTAAATAGTCTAATAGCCGCCGGCAGGAAGGACCTCCTGTAGCGCTCTCTGGCACACCGTGGCGGGATCAGTCTGTGACTGAAAGTGCTCCTCTGCATCATAACCATGGCATGCAGAGGGTGGGTGACGTTGTCCATTATGGCCAGCAGTTTGGCCAGGATCCGTCTCTCTGCCACCTCCTCTAGAGTGTCGAGGCTAATCCCCAGAAAAGAGCTAGCCTTCCTGATCATCTTATTTACCCGAGAAGCATCACCGGCCTTTATGTTGGCGCCCCCAGCACACCACTGCAAAAAAGTTAATGGCCACCACAGACTGGTAGAAAGTATGCAGTAGTTTACTGCACGCGTTGAAGGACCTGAGCCTCCTCAGAAAGTAGAGTCGGCTTGGCCCTTTTTGTACAGAGCCCCGGTGTTACCAGCCCATTCCAGCCTGTTGTCCATATGGACTCCCAGGAACTTGTATGACCCAACCATTTCCACATCCATCCCCTGTATAGTGACTGCAGTTGGTTGGGCCTTGGTTCTCCTGAAGTCCACCACCATCTCCTTTGTTTTGCTGATGTTGAGCTAAAGGTGGTTCTGTTCACACCACACCACAAAGTCATTGATTGTGCTCCTGTACTCCTCCTCCTGCCCACCCCTGATGCACCCTACATTTGCGGAGTCCAATGACCATTCAGCCCCTGCTACACCATTCAGCCCCCACCCAGTAGCATTCAGTAGCAGGGGCTGAATGGTGAAGGCACTGGAGAAGTCAAAAAACATAACCCTCACAGTGCAACCTGCGTTGTCTAGGTGAGAGTAGGAACTCTGCAGAAGGTGGATGATGCAAACCCAGATGTTGCGCTGATATGCGAACTGCAGGGTGTCCAGTGATGTACACACCAGGGGTCTGAGGTGAGCGAGGACTAACCTTTCCAGGGTCTTCATGATGTGGGATGTTAGTGCTACAGGTCTGAAGTCATTCAGGACAGTGGGGTGCGCCTTCTTGGGCACTGGGACCAGGCAAGATGTTTTCCACAGCACAGGGACCCTTTCCAGGCTCAGGCTAAGGTTGAAGGGTCGCTGGAGTATTCCACACAGTTGGTCAGCACAGACCCTAAGCACCCTTGGGCTGACGCCATCAGGGCCCGCCGCTTTCCACTGAAGTAGTCTCTCCAGCTCTCTCTTCACTTGGTTGGTGGTGAAAGCCAGCCCAGGTGGGGAGGTGGTGGGGAAGGGATCAGTCCAGACGTGGGGGGAAGGGAGGTGTTGCAGATCAGTCCAGAGGGAGCGGGGCGGAGGGAGTCGCTGATTGTCTCAACAGAGGTGTTGTGAGCAAAGTGGGGGTGGGACAGCCGTGACGGTGTGTGGCCTGGGGAGCTGGACAGGGCCAGTATAGAACCTGTTAAAAAATTGGTTCAGCTCATTGGCTCTATCCTAGGTCCCCTCCGTCTGTCCACTGTTTGAAGCAAGTGATATTTCTCATACCCTTCCACACCTCTCTCACCTGGCTCTGCCTCAGCTTGTCCTCCATCTTCTTCTTATACCCTCTCTTCTCCTCAGCAATCCGCAACTTCAGCTCCCTCTGGATGCATTTCAATTTGTCCCTGTCCCCCTCCTTGAAGGCCCTCATCTTCTCATTCGTATGTATATAGTCCGTTATGCACAAATTAAGTCCATCAATGTCGTCCCCCATGAGCCTCACAGAGCACATCACAGTCTGTTGTTTCAAAGCAGTACTGTAGGGCCTAAGCTTAAGGTAGATCCATAAGAACTATTTCCAGCCCAGCACTAACACAATCAATCATGGTCCAGATTGAAGTTCTCAAGCATCTAAACACACACACACACACACACACACACACACACACGTCTCACCATGGTGGCCTCCTCTATCACAGAGTAGTCAGCCTGCTGTAGGTAGCGATGCAGGATGTTACACAGCAGGCAGGAGGGGTTCTCGTGGAGGTAGCGCGCTCGCTTGGTCACCCTGTTGTACTTGCTCCGAAAGGGGATGTGGATACTCTTTTTCTGTACAGAATAAGGGAAAGAAATGTGTCTCATATACAATAACAATCCCTGTTATTCACCAAGGACATTTGCATGCACCCTCAATTTGACGTAGTGAAATGGTGCTGATAGCAATAGACAAAATATACAGGCAAAATATAGCCAGAGGAATTTACACAATAGACATACAGTATATACAATAAGTAGAAATATAGGCCAATTAATGGATAAAAGGCATTGGAGCCCTCAATCTGTGCAGTACTGACCTCCAAGGCTTCAGTCATGATGCAGCCCATGACAGCACACACTCTCAAGGTCCCTTCCATGTCTACCTTACGCAGAGAAGACTTAAGCTGGTCGATGGGTACCAACCAGGCTCCGATTGCTGGCGTCGCTGTGCTCAGAAGATTCAGCTGCCTGGAGATGGCCTGTGAGGGGGAGCGTACGTTGGTGGGGGCAGCGAAGCTGAACCAAATCTCCTTGATGGTGAGCTTCATGCTGCTGGAGTCAGGGGGCGGGGGCATGAGGAGGAGGTCCTTCTTCAGGTTGTCAGACTCCACCCCTTCATCCTGCAAGAGCAATCAACACCAAGCATAAGCCAATGAGAGAAGGGGAGCAAGAGAGAGAAGCAAGTCTATATTTTTGTCTGAACGCTCTCTGTTACTGAAACGAGGTTGGATCAAGTACTTGTACAATAGTTCAAAGGGACGGACAGTGATGAGTTACCTGATCATCAGAGTCTGAGTTTCCGTTGGCATCAGAGTTGGGTCCTGTTGCGTCGTTAGGCAGGTTGTCATCAGATACATCGGTGCTGTAGCCACTGCCCGTCTGAGAACACGATGAGCCGTTAGATTTGGACATGCCAGTCTTTACGCCTGTACCCGACTGCCCCATCATGCCAAACGCACTGTACAACACTGCACCCGACTGACGCCCACCTGCACACACACACAATCAGGCAAAAGTGTTACAGTGAGGGGGTTAATAACAACTGTAATCAATTCAAATTCAAAGTGAATCTAAATGTCAATGTCTATATACAGTGCATACAGTGCCTTCAGAAAGTATTCATACCCCTTGACTTTTCACATTTTGTGTTAGCTTGAATAAAAAAAACACAATACTTCTCACCCATCTACACTCACCCAATACCCCAAAATGACAAAGTGAAAACATGTTTTTAGAAATGTTTGCAAATGTATTGAAAATGAAATACAGAAATATCTCATTTAAAGTGGCAAGAAAAAGTATTTGAACCCTTTAGAATTACCTGGATTTCTGAATAAATTGGTCATAATAAAGTCACAACAATAGACAAACAGTCTGCTTAAACTAATAACACACAAACAATTATAGGTTTTCATGTCTTTATTGAACACACTGTGTAAACATTCACAGTGCAGGGTAGAAAAAGTATGTGAACACTTGGATTTAATAACTGGTTGACCCTCCTTTGGCAGCAATTACCTCAACCAAACGTTTTCTGTAGTTGCAGATCAGACCTGCACAACGGTCAGGAGGCATTTTGGACCATTCCTCCTTACAAAACTGTTTCAGTTCAGCAAAATTCTTGGGATGTCTGGTGTGAACCGCTCTTTTGAAGTCATACCACAGCATCTCAATAGGGTTGAGGTCAGGACTCTGACTGGGCCATTCCAGGAGTATATTCTTCTGTTGAAGCCATTCAGTTGTTGATTTACTTCTGGGTTTTGGGTCGTTGTCTTGTTGCATCACTTAACTTATGTTGAGCTTCAATTGGCAGACAGATAGCCATACATTCTCCTCCAAAATGTATTGGTAATGTTGGGAATTCATTGTTCCGTCGATGACAGCAAGCTGTCCAGACCCTGAAGCAGCAAAGCAGCCCCAAACCATGATGCTCCCTCCACTATACTTTACAGTTGGGATGAGGTTTTGATGTTGGTGTGCTGTGCCTTTTTTTCTCCACACAGAGTTGTGTGTTCCTTCCAAACAATTCAACTTGAGCTCCATCTGTCCACAGAATATTTTGCCGGTAGCGCTGTGGAACATCCAGGTGCTCTTTTGTGAACTTCAGACGTGCAGAAATATTTTGGGGGAACAGCAGTGGCTTCTTCCATGGTGTCCTCCCATGAACATCCTTCTTGTTTAGTGTTTAACGTATTGTTGACTCGTCAACAGAGATGTTAGCATGTTCCAGAAATTTCTGTAAGTCTTTAGCTGACACTCTAGGATTATTCTTAACCTCATTGAGCATTCTGCACTGTGCTCTTGCAGTCATCTTTGCAGGACAGCCACTCCTAGTGAGAGTAGCAACATTGCTTAACTTTCTACATTTATAGACAATTTGTCTTACTTGGACTGATGAACATCAAGGCTTTTAGATATACTTTTGTAACACTTTCCAGCTTTATGCAAGTCAACAATTCTTAATATTAGGTCTTCTGAGATCTCTTTTGTTCGAGGCACGGTTCACATCAGGCAATGCTTCTTGTAAATAGCAAAATCACATTTTGTGAGTTTTTTTTTAATAGGGCATGGCAGCTCTAACCAACATCTCCAATCTCGTCTCATTGATTGGACTCTAGTTTAGCTGACTCATGACTCAAATTAGCTTTTGGAGAAGTCATTAGCCTAGGGGTTCACATACCTTTTCCAACCTTCACTGTGAATGTTTAAAATATGTATTCCATATAGACAATAAAAATACAGTGTTATTAGTTTAAGCACACGGTTTGTCTATTGTTGTGACTTAGATGAAGATCAGATTTTATGAACAATTTATGCAGAAATTCAGGTAATTCCAAAGAGTTCACATACTTTTTTTTGCCACTGTACATAAGTATTCACACCCTTGAGTCAATACATGTTAGAAGCACCTTTGGCAGTGATTACAGGTGTGAGTCTTTATGAGCTTTCCACACCTTCATCACCAACCAAGTGAAGAGAGAGCTGGAGACACTACATCAGTGGAAAGCAGAGGGCCCTGATGGCATCAGCCCAAGGGTGCTTAGGGTCTGTGCTGACCAATTGTGTGGAATACTCCAGCGACCCTTCAACCTTAGCCTGAGCCTGGAAAGGGTCCCTGTGCTGTGGAAAACATCTTGCCTGGTCCCAGTGCCCAAGAAGGCGCACCCCATTGTCCTGAATGACTTCAGACCAGTAGCGCTAACATCCCACATCATGAAGACCCAGGAAAGGCTAGTCCTCGCTCACCTCAGACCCCTGGTGTGTACATCACTGGACCCCCTGCAGTTCGCATACCAGCGCAACATCTGGGTGGATGATGCAATCTACCTTCTGCAGAGGGCCTACTCTCACCTGGACAACGCAGGTTGCACTGTGAGGGTTATGTTTTTTTACTTCTCCAGTGCCTTCAACACCATTCAGCCCCTGCTTCTGGGTGAGAAGGTAAAGAGGATGAAAGAGGAAGCACCCTTAGTCTCCCGGGTTACGGACTACCTGACCGGTAGGCCACAATTTATGCTGCTACAGAGCTGTGTGTCAGAATGGGCAGTGAACAACACAGGGGCCCCCCAGGTAACGGTCCTGTCCCCCTTCCTGTTCACCCTCTACACCTCAGACTTCAGATATAACTCTGAAACATGCCACCTACAGAAGTTCTCAGATGACTCCGCAATTGTAGGGGGCATCAGGGGTGGGCAGGAGGAGGAGTACAGGAGCACAATCAATGACTTTGTGGTGTGAGCAGAACCACCTTCAGCTCAACATCAGCAAAACAAAGGAGATGGTGGTGGACTTCAGGAGAACCAAGGCCCAACCAACTGCAGTCCCTATACATGGGATGGATGTGGAAATGGTTGGGTCATACAAGTTCCTGGGAGTCCATATGGACAACAGGCTGGAATGGGCTGGTAACACCAGGGCTCTGTACAAAAAGGGCCAGAGCAGACTCTACTTTCTGCATACTTTTTTACCAGTCTTTTTTGCAGTGGTGTGTTGGGCGGTGAGATGGATCCTGGCCAAACTGCTGGACATCATGGACAACGTCACCCACCCTCTGCATGCCATGGTTATGATGCAGAGGAGCACTTTCAGTCACAGACTGATCCCACCACGATGTGCCAGAGAGCGTGATGTCGGCAACATAGAACAGGAACTGTTGGGGTCTTAGGACCTAGTTGAACAATTATGCATCCATCCGTTAGTAACTCTGGTCTGTAATCACTAATTCATTCAGGACTGTATTAACATATTCATGTACAGTTGTTATATCATATCATGTGCAATATTGTAAGTAATTCTTGGACTCAACTTATGTAGTCATTCACTCAGGAATGCATATTAGTATACTGTCAATTGTATCTTTTTTCATTGCTTTTAGTATATCGAATGTGCAATACGTGCATTTATCTGTAATTAAACCCTGCACTAATGACTGTATTTTAAGGGAATTATTATTATTACCCTCACTTATATCATATGCACATTTAGCTATTTAAGTATTTCTCTGCCATCGACCTGTATAGTATAGTTAACCGTACTTGCAATATTTGTATCAATTTCTTTCACCGAACACTCTAATAATGTATAGTGTACATATTCAGCCATACTATGCAATGGATTTTTATAGCTTTTTGCACTCCAGACTTCTTGTAATTTTATACTTTTTCATAATGACGCTCTATGTATCATGTATCGTGTATCTGTCTTTTGTGTATTTTCGTTCTGTCATTTTGCACCTGCCCTATGTTTTTTCGTAGCAGCTTGGAGAATAAATTTCCCCTCGGGGATCAATAAAGAATATATCTATCTACAGTTGAAGTCGGAAGTTTACATACACCTTAGCCAAATACATTTAAACTCAGTTTTTCACAATTCCTGACATTTAATCCTAGTAAAAATTCCCTGTCTTAGGTCAGTTAGGATCACCAATTTATTTTAAGAATGTGAAATGTCAGAATAATAGTAGAGAGAATGATTTATTGCAGCTTTAATTTATTCCATCACATTCCCAGTGGGTCCCAGTGGATCTGGCTTTTTATGGCGGTTTTGGAGCAGTGGCTTCTTCCTTGCTTAGCGGCCTTTCAGGTTATGTCGATATAGGACTCGTTTTTCTGTGGATATAGATACTTGTGTACCGGTTTCCTCAAGCATCATCACAAGGTCCTTTGCTGTTGTTCTGGGATTGATTTGCACTTTTTGCACCAAAGTACGTTCATCTCTAGGAGACAGAACGAGTCTCCTTCTTGAGCGGTATGACGGCAGTGTGGTCCCATGGTGTTTATACTTGCGTACTATTGTTTGTACAGATGAACGTGGTACCTCCAGGCGTTTGGAAATTGCTACCAAGGATGAACCCAACTTGTGGAGGTCTGCAATTCTTTTTCTGAGGTCTTGGCTGATTTCTTTTGATTTTCCCATGATGTCGAGCAAAAGAGGCACCGAGTTTGAAGATAGGCCTTGAAATACATCCACAGGTACACCTCCAATTGGCTCAAATGATATCAATTAGCCTATCAGAATCTTCTAAAGCCATGACATCATTTTCTGGAATTTTCCAAGCTGTTTAAAGGCACAGTCAACTTCTGACCCACTGGAATTGTGATATAGTGAATTATAAGTGAAATAATCTGTCTGTATGGGAAGAATTACTTGTGTCATGAACAAAGTAGATGTCCTAACCTACTTGCCAAAACTATAGTTTGTTAACATGAATTCTGTGGAGTGGTTGAAAAATGTGTTTTAATTACTTCAACCTAAGTGTATATACATTTCCGACTTCAACTGTACCTGGATTGTGCAACATTTGCTAATTCTTCTTTTCAAAAGACTTCAAGCTCTGTCAAATTGGATGTTGATCATTGCTAGACAACCATTTTCAGGTCATGCTATTGATTTTCAAGTAGATTTAAGTCAGGAACATTCACTGTCTTCTTGGTAAGCAACTCCATTGTAGATTTGAATTTTAGGTTATTGTCCAGCGGAAAGGTGAATTAATCTCCCAGTGTCTGGTGGAAAGCAGACTGAACCAGGTTTTCCTCTAGGCCTTTGCCAGTGCTTAGCTCCATTACGTTTATTTTTTATCCTGAAAGACTCCCCAGTCCTTAACAACTACAAGCATACACATAAAATGATAGTCACCACTATGCTTGAAAATAATGAAGAGTGGAACTCAGTAATGTGTTGTATTTCCCCAAACATAACACTTTGTATTCTGGACAAAAAGATAATTGCTTTGACACATTTTTTGTTCGATTTTATATTCAGGCTGTAACACAACAAAAATTGGGGAAAGTCAAGGGGTGTGAATACTTTCTAAAGGCATTGTACATGTCTTTGGAAATTATATATTACCTTTGACAGTGAGGTTCTCAATGCCGCACTCAAACATAATCCAGCCCCACTTCTCCAGGGATGCGCCGGTGTGGGCCAGGTCTGCAGCCACCTGGTTCTCGGTCTCATCCACCAGGGCAAACTCATCCATTTCCTCCAGGCTGAACAGTACTTTGGACTTCTCAAAGGGGATGGCCGTGATTGCACATGTTCCTATGTCTAAACCACAGGACAGTTAAAAGGAGAATATTTGAAAGTTGTGTTTCACAACTGGCTAACACGCAATATTATATCAGGGCAGGGGTCTCCAACTCCAATCATGGACAGCCTGCTGGGTGTGAAGGATGGTGTTCCAGCCCAGAACATGTAGAAAAAACACACTATAGAGGATGACATTTAAAATAGCATTTTCTAACCTGTGGAATCCAGGCCTCGTAGTTGGCTGTGGATGCGGTGGATGTTAAGCTTGGCAGCGATCTCCTTGCCCTTCTCGATGCCGGCGTTGGAGCGCAGTGAGCCAGAGGACTGCGGCTGCATCTTGGTGGCCGAGGCATACTTTTCCAAGTTGACAGAGGGGCGGCCATGCTCTGCAGTGTTGGGCGTCTCCTCCACTATGCCCCTATGGAGACAGACTGTAGGGTAAGCACGGGGTGTAATAAAATAATTTGGTGGGTGCTTATACTTGTCCTATTTCATGTTTTTTTTTTTTAATATCCCAACTCCCCCTAAGACACCCTCGGAGAGTGGGGTCACAGCCAGGGTGAGCCATTATCAAGAGCGACACTGGAGCAATTAGGTTTAAGTACCTTGCTTTGGGGCACAGAGATTTTTCACCTCAGGGATTCAAACTAGCGACCTTTCAGTTATGGACCCAACGTGGATACCTGCCGCGTTGCGGTGTAACTGTGTGGGTGTGTTTGTCGTAAGGAGACCCGTGCAGGCTGGTGGAAGTGATGTTACCTGTTCATGCGAAACTGTGTGGCGATCCTGTCGAAGCACAGAGCAACCAGGGAGACGTGTGTGACGTGACTCTTACTGCAGTTGGAGGGAGAACACTCTTCTACCGAGGCCTGTAGCAGACACAGGTTCACCTGTACAGTCAGAGAGAAAGATGTGTCAGACTTTTGACATGCAACTGAGGAAAGCAAGTCAGCATTGGACTGCAGTAGACTCCTGATAAGTTCACTTCAAATTAATGCAAACTCTGTTTAAGCCCAATACAATTTTCTTGGCACAATGACACAACGTCATGGCACAATTCCTACCTTAGGAATTGACACATTAGCTTGCAGGCCCTTGATCTTCACGTTGTCTGGTTTGACCGTCAGGTCCGTTTGGCCATGGGGTGTGTTGAGGGAGCCGGTGGTACCCTCAGTCTTGGATAGCTTGTTCTCCTGCTTGGCTGAGCTCTATAGTGGAGGAAACATTTCAAAACATGACAATCTTAGGGTTAATCTAAAATCACACTATTCTCTTTATAGCGCTACTTTTGACCAGATTTGCAGATTGGTGAGGTTCACCTACGGATTCAGTTACTGTGGACTTGCTGATCTGATAGGCTTCATTGAGGACCTTCCCATGCAGGTCATCCAGAATGGCTGCAGGGTGACGGATACTGACGTAGTGGACCATGGACTCAATGTATCTGAAAGAACCCCATACATTGTCACTGACTTGAGCAATATACTATTCCTGCAATATGCCAAGGAGAGTGGTTGGGCACAGTTGCAGTGGGGACACTGATTGCAAATCGAAAGCTATTATGGTTAGCATTTTCTATGAGGAGCTGTTCTAGAAGATGACCTATAACGTTTTTACAAAATCCTTTGGTGGCTATGGCATACTAGAATGTAGCATTAACCCAGTAGCTGTTACCTGTCCAGAGCTTCAGCCACGAGAGGGGTGAGCACCACATTGATGGCACCCTTCACCTCCACGATGGCGGTGGTTCTGGTCTGGGAGAGGGGCTGCTCCATGGTCCAGTCCTCAGTGGTGGTGTCGTCTGTGTTCTCCATAGCCTTCTTATCCAAGGGCGTGTAGGGTTGGCTATAGTCACATAGAGAGAGATGCAGTTACAGATGTGTGAGTGTGAAACACACATCGAGCAGACCATAGAGATCCAAGTCAAGCTAAATAAATTCTAAATACTTGTTTGTCTCTCCCATCAATGAAAGGCCTCTGTCAAGTAGAGAGCTGGCAGACAGGCCTTGCTTCACCACCTACAACATAAGAGAAAGGGTTATGTCTTTAGAGTACTCCATGGATGAACAGACACACAAAGTAACAGACAAAAAGTCTATATCAGCCATACTCAGACAGACCCCAGAACAGGATTTTTTTATTTCACCTTTATTTTACTTGGCAAGTCAGTTAAGAACAAATTCTTATTTACAATCACGGCCTAGGAACAGTGGGTTAACTGCCTTGTTCAGGGGCAGAACGACAGATTTTTACCTTGTCAGCTCTGGGATTCGATCCGGCAACCTTTCAGTTACGGGCCCAACACTATAACCACTAGGCTACCTGCCGCCCCATATATAGGCCACAGTGGCGAAATAATTACAATTTAGCATTAACACTGGAGTGATAGATGTGCAGATGATGATGTGCAAATAGAGATACTGTGGTGGAAATGAGCAAAAATAACAATATGGGGATGAGGTAGTAGGGTGGGCTATTTACAGATGGGCTGTGTACAGGTGCAGTGATCGGTAAGCTGCTCTGACAGCTGATGCTTATAGTTAGTGAGGGAGATGGGAGTCTCCAGCTTCAATGATTTTTGCAATTTGTTCCAGTCATTGGCAGCAGAGAACTGGAAGGAATGGCGGCCAAAGGAGGTGTTGGCTTTGGGGATGACCAGTGAAATATACCTGCTGGAGCGCATGCTACAGTTGGGTGTTGCTATGGTGACTAGTGAGCTGAGATAAGGCAGGGATTTACCTAGCAAAGACTTGTAGATGACCTGGAGCCAGTGGGTTAGGCAACAAATATGTAGTGAGGGCCAGACAACGAGAGCATACAGGTCGAAGTGGTGGGTAGTATATGGGGCTTTGGTGACAAAACGGATGGCACTGTGATAGACTACATCCAATTTGCTGTGTAGTGTTGGAGGCTATTTTGTAAATTACACCGCCGAAGTCAAGGATCGGTAGGATAGTCAGTTTTACGAGGGCATGTTTGGCAGCATGAGTGAAGCAGGCTTTGTTTGTGAAATAGGAAGCAATAAAATGCAAATTAATTACTTAAAAATCATAATGTGATTTTCTGGATTTTTGTTTTAGATTCCGTCTCTCACAGTTGAAGTGTACCTATGATAAAAATGACAGACCTCTACATGCTTTGTAAGTAGGAAAACCTGCAAAATCGGCAGTGTATCAAATACTTGTTCTCCCCACTGTATAGTCATACACATACATACATACTAACACAGTTGAAGTCGGAAGTTTACATACACCTTAGCCAAATACATTTAAAAATTCCTGACATTTAATCCTAGTAAAAATCAGGTCAGTTAGGATCACCACTTTATTTTAAGAATGTGAAATGTCAGAATAATAGTAGAGAGAATTATTTATTTCAGCTTTTATTTCTTTCATCACATTCCCAGTGGGTCAGAAGTTTACACACACTTAATTAGTATTTGGTAGCATTGCCTTTAAATTGTTTAACTTAGGTCAAACATTTCGGGTAGCCTTCCACAAGCTTCCCACAAAAAGTTGGGTGAATTTTTGCCCATTCCTCCTGACAGAACTGGTGTAACTGAGTCAGGTTTGTAGGCCTCCTTGCTCGCACACGCTTTTTCAGTTTTCACAAATGTTGTATAGGATTGAGGTCAGGGCTTTGTGATGGCCACTCCAATACCTTGACTTTGTTGTCCTTAAGACATTTTGCTACAACTTTGGAAGTATGCTTGGGGTCATTGTCCATTTGTAAGACCCATGTGCGAAGTTTTATCTTCCTGAATGATGTCTTGAGATGTTGCTTCAATATATCCACATCATTTTCCTTCCTCATGATGCCATCTCTTTTGTGAAGTGCATCAGTCCCTCCTGCAGCAAAGCACCCCCACAACATGATGATGCCACCCCTGTGCTTCACGGTTGGGATGGTGTTCTTCTATTTTTGTTTCATCAGACCAGAGGACATTTCTCCAAAAAGTACGATCTTTGTCCCCATGTGCAGTTGCAAACTGCAGTCTGGCTTTTTTATGGCGGTTATGGAGCAGTGGCCTTTCAGGTTATGTGATATAGGACTCGTTTTACTGTGGATATACAGTGGGGAGAACAAGTATTTGATACACTGCCGATTTTGCAGGTTTTCCTACTTACAAAGCATGTAGAGGTCTGTAATTTTTTATCATAGGTACTCTTCAACTGTGAGTGACGTAATCTAAAATAAAAATCAAGAAAATCACATTGTATGATTTTTAAGTAATTAATTTGCATTTTATTGCATGACATAAGTATTTGATACATCAGTAAAGCAGAACTTAATATTTGGTAGAGAAACCTTCGTTTGCAATTACAGAGATCATACGTTTCCTGTAGTTCTTGACCAGGTTTGCACACACTTCAGCAGGGATTTTGGCCCACTCCTCCATCCAGATCCTTCAGGTTTCAGGGCTGTCGCTGGGCAATACGGACTTTCAGCTCCCTCCAAAGATTTTCTATTGGGTTCAGGTCTGGAGACTGGCTAGGCCACTCCAGGACCTTGCGATGCTTCTTACGGAGCCACTCCTTAGTTGCCCTGCCTGTGTGTTTCGGGTCGTTGTCATGCTGGAAGACCCAGCCACGACCCATCTTCAATGCTCTTACTGAGGGAAGGAGGTTGTTGGCCATCCATCTTCCCCTCAATACGGTGCAGTCGTCCTGTCCCCTTTGCAGAAAAGCATCCCCAAAGAATGATGTTTCCACCTCCATGCTTCACGGTTGGGATGGTGTTCTTGGGGTTGTACTCATCCTTCTTCTTCCTCCAAACACGGCGAGTGGAGTTTAGACCAAAAAGCTCTATTTTTGTCTCATCAGACCACATGACCTTCTCCCATTCCTCCTCTGGATCATCCAGATGGTCATTGGCAAACTTCAGACGGGCCTGGACATGCGCTGGCTTGAGCAGGGGGACCTTGCGTGCGTTGCAGGATTTTAATCAATGACGGCGCAGTGTGTTACTAATGGTTTTCTTTGAGACTGTGGTCCCAGCTCTCTTCAGGTCATTGACCAGGTCCTGCCGTGTAGTTCTGGGCTGATCCCTCACCTTCCTCATGATCATTGATGCCCCACGAGGTGAGATCTTGCATGGTGCCCCAGACCAAGGGAGATTGACCGTCATCTTGAACTTCTTCCATTTTCTAATAATTGCGCCAACAGTTGTCGTCTTCTCACCAAGCTGCTTGCCTATTGTCCTGTAGCCCATCCCAGCCTTGTGCAAGTCTACAATTTTATCCCTGATGTCCTTACACAGCTGTTTGATTGAGTGTGTGGAGTCCGTTTGATTGAGTGTGTGGACAGGTGTCTTTTATACTGGTAACGAGTTCAAACAGGTGCAGTTAATACAGGTAATGAGTGGAGAACAGGAAGGCTTCTTAAAGAAAAACTAACAGGTCTGTGAGAGACGGAATTCTTACTGGTTGGTAGGTGATCAAATACTTATGTCATGCAATAAAATGCAAATTAATTATTAAAAAATCATACAATGTGATTTTCTGGATTTTTGTTTTAGATTCCGTCTCTCACAGTTGAAGAGTACCTATGATAAAAATTACAGACCTCTACATGCTTTGTAAGTAGGAAAACCTGCAAAATCGGCAGTGTATCAAATACTTGTTCTCCCCACTGTAGATACTTTGTACCCGTTTCCTCCAGCATCTTCACAGGGTCCTTTGCTGTTGTTCTGGGATTGATTTGCACTTTTCGCACCAAAGTATGTTCATCTCTAGGAGACAGAACGCGTCTCCTTCCTGAGCGTTATGACGACAGCGTGGTCCCATGGTGTTTATACTTGCGTACTATTGTTTGTACAGATGAACGTGGTACCTTCAGGCGTTTGAAAATTGCTCCCAAGGATGAACCAGACTTATGGAGGTCTACCATTTTTTTTCCCAGAGGTCTTGGCTGATTTCTTTTGAATTTCTCATGATGTCGAGCAAAGAGGCACTGAGTTTGAAGGTAGGCCTTGAAATACATCCACAGGTACACCTCAAATTGACTGTCAATTAGACCATAAGAAGCTTCTAAAGCCATGACATTTTCTGGAGTTTTCCAAGCTGTTTAAAGGCACAGTCAACTTAGTGTATGTAAACTTCTGACACACTGGAATTGTGGTATAGTGAATTATAAGTGAAATAATCTGTCTGTAAACAATTGTTGGAAGAATTACTTGTGTCATGCACAAAGTAGATGTCCTAACCGACTTGCCAAAATTATAGTTTGTTAACATGAAATCTGTGGAGTGGTTGAAAAATGACTTAATGACTTCAACCTAAGTGTATGTAAACTTCCGACTTCAACTGTATGTGTTTCTTACCTTAAAGCTGGGAACAGAGAGCTGGTCGAAGGAGGCGGAGCTCTCCTCACTGGTGGGCGTGTCCAGGTCCAGGGGGCGGTGCAGTGAGGACTTGGAGGTCCTCTTATTGGTGGGCTGCTTCTGAGACCAGTTGGACACCTGGGGTGTATTAAGAAGGGTAAACGGTCAGAAGGTTGAAGATGTAATGAATAGAGTTGACATGATTCCCTATTCTACCTGACAGACAATCATACAGTAGTGTCACATTGATGTACTATACATCTTAGTTTTCCAATCAAATAATAATAATAATAATAATAATAATAATAATAATAATAATGAGAGTTCAGGGATAATACACTATTGTGTCCCTGCCTTACCTGGTAGTGGGCCAGGTAGCTCTGGTAGCAGGCCATGACGTGGGGTTGTCGCGTCACCAGGCCTGGCTCGGGGGTCTTCTCGACCTCCACTGAGCCCTCCTCCTCCAACCCCAGCGCCGACACAAAGGAGGCCTGCGACTGGTGGCTGGGGATAGGGTGGGCTGGCAGTGGTGGCAGCATGGGGGGCATGGGCAGGGGCCTGGGCTCTGTGATGAGATCCCCGTTCAACACATAGGTGAGAGGTCCCTCCACACTGTGGTAGATGGAGCTTCGGCTGGAATCAGATTCACAACAGATTGGTTTAACTACTGTAATCATGTGTTGTTTCCTTTTATTTGACTAAGTAAAATGAGAACACATTCTCTAAGAAAGTAAAAGCTTAGGTAAGAGGGGGAAGGGTCGGAATGGAGGGGCAGTCATTTAGCAGGTACAGTAGCCACCTGTAGTGGTCCATGTGGTAGGGCTGCTGCTGGGGCTGATACTGCATCTGCTGCTGCCTCCTCTTCCTCTTCCTGCCAGGGTAGGTGCCTGGACCCTCATCTGCACTGCTGATGGGCTCAAAGTCCTCTGTTGCTGAGAAGTAAGCCTCGCTGTCCGCCACTGACATGCTTGAGTCTGCTGAGCGATACTGGTGGAAGGTGCTGGAGTCTGCGGACGGCGTGAACGGGAAGGAGCTGTAGCTCCGACGCTGGCGAGGAGAGTCCAGGACGTTCTCATCGCTACGGGAGACCTCACTGCTGAACTGAACGCCAGAAAGGGGCGGCGGGGGCTTGTCGGTGAAGACTGCTGCTGACAGGCTCTTGGTGCTGCCCAGCCGGCCAGAGTGCACGGATGACTGGCGCTTGAGGGGCGAGCGGAGAGGGGAGCGGAGGGAGGAGCGCTCCTGGGCACTGTTGGGGGACACTGGGGAGCCCTCAGGGACTTCTGTAAGAGTACTGTGAGGAGAGGAGGGGTTGAGATTACCAAGATAATGCAATTTGGAATCAACGGAAAGTCAGCTACTTCACAAGTATGCAGGCTGTTGGTGAATATGTATAAACACTGTATGTCAGTTGCACCCCTGGTGCACTCATCTGCTACTCACTCTGCAGTGCTCTTGCCGTTCATGGGGAACATGTGTTCCTCAGTGCTAGGAGATGGGCTATCCCTCTCCCCAGCCAGTAGGGGCAGTGCTGCACTTGAGGAACTATTTTCCTCGGAAGATGAGGCCGAACTGTGGGAGCGTGGAGGCACCTGCAGGCTCAGGTATTGGCCCCGTATTCCGAGCTCCAGGGCCGGACTGGGGGTACAGGTGTCCCTCTTCACCCCCACACCCTTACCTATAAGAGGGAATATACAGTATGTCACAGTACTGTAGGTTGAGTGTGTTCCAGATACACAGATCTAAGCTAAAATGGAACCGACCATCATTTAACACAATTTTCACAGTGAACTCAGATGACATCCATGTCGGTCTACAAAGCCAGTGAACAAAAAAAATCTATTGATAAATACATTGAAACACTTGTACCGTTAGACAGCTTGGGCGTCTCCTTGGTGACAATCCACTCTCCAGGCTGCAGCAGTGATTGGCCATAGCACATGTCTGACTCAACGCTGGAGGAGGAGAAGGCCGAGCTGGAGGAGGGGGTCAACTCCTCCAGACGGAAGAAGTCCAGGCCCGTGTTGGTGCCCCCGTAGAAACGACAGCCCCCCAGGCAACCACACTTGTTCCTGCTGCGCTTGTTGCAACCAGTCTCATCTGGCCACAGGAACCATAGCCTGGGTGGAAGGGAAAGAGCGGAAGCGCACTCATGTGTTTGTGATCTGATGTATGCATGTGTGTCTGTCTCTGATCTGATGTATATAGAGCATAATATGAAACGATATACGTTTTTCTATCATTTATTTTGTTGTGTCGCAAATCACACTCTTTACGGCAATATTTTCCATCAATTGGACAACGCTTTGCGTTCGTGTAAGGAAATTTGCAACACAAACAAACATGGAAGAGAGTGAACGTGACACAGATCACGGAGACCGTACCTAAAAGAGGGGCTACTTCGGTAGCATGGACGTGGTTTGGGTATGAAAAGTCTGACAGACCAGAAAACAGTCCTCTGTAAAATATGCCGCAGGCCAGTCCCGACAACAGGCTCAAACACCACTAATCTCGTTTACCACCTACGCAAGAATCATGTGAAACAGTACGGAGAGAGTCTACGGATGAGAGCCAAAAAAGTAGTCAAGTGCTCAAAACAAACCCCCGACTCAGACGTTGCAAGAGGCTTTTGCCCGCGGCACACCATATGGCAAAGAATCACGAAGATGGAAGGAGATAACAGCTGCCGTTACAACTTACATCTGCAAAGACATGGCCCCAATTTACACGGTGGAGAAACGGGGGTTTCGTGAGTTGGTGCTAACACTCGACCCAAGGTACCAAATGCCAAGCCGAAAACATTTCAATCAATGTTACATGCTTAATTGAAAATTTGAACAAAGGTTCTAAATAAAAGGAGAAATAATCAAATATGAGTAAGTACCTTTTATTTGTTGAGTATAATTCAAAATGTAATAAGAAATAGGCCTTTACATGTGGTCATTTTATATAAACAATTTATTCATTGAATTTACAGAAAATGTGCTATATCGTGATATGTATTGTTATCTGGATATGAAATTACCTATATCGGGATATGAGATTTTGGTCATATTACCCAGCCATAGTATATACGGGTGTCTGTCTGTCTTGTCTATGATCTGATGTATGCATGCGTGTCTGTCTTGTCTGTGTCTGATTGCTGCTGCTGGTGGTGGCAAGACCAATTTTCTCTAGGGATCCATTTCTCCCCATTTTCTTTGGGATCAATTAGTTTTTCCCTCCATTCCTACCTCTTGGTGTGAGCATCATGGAGTTCCAGGAACTGCCTCTGCACCTCGTACTTGGCCGGGTGGTCCGCAGCCAGCGCCACGTCAGCTGTGATCAGGGCGAAATTGACCGAGCCAGCCTCCAACCAGAAGGATCTCCGCAGTACAGCGGGCTGGCCCAGTCCTAACCCATGACCTGGAGAGGGCCCTGGTCGGACCCAGTCTGACTGGGTCTGTTGCTGCTGCTGTTCGATGTACTGGTGGATGTGCACGTCCTGCACCACAGCACTGATGCCTTCTCCCACCGCCTGGTTGTGCAAGTTGCAGTTGGCCAGTCGGATGGCACCCGTCTAGGTAAAGGCAGAATTGGAGCAGTGTTTCTCAACTCCTGTCCTCAATGTTACATTGTTTTTTTCTTCTAGCCTTAAACAGTTTGTTCTAGTGTTTAAGACTTGTGTTACCTTGATGTTGGCTGCACAGCTGTGCTCCACTATGAAGAGGTCAACCCCGTCCACAGCCAGACGGGTCATGGTGTACTTGAGCTCCTCAGACGTCCGACAGTGTCCAGGCAGGCAGGCAATCTACGAAAGTAGAGAACAGAATAGTTACAATGGTTTATTATTGCCTTCAGACTCACATTTTTACACAAATATACAAACCAGTAGATTTTAAAACAACAGATTATCAAGTGTGTGATTTCCATGCGCAGAAAAAGTGGGTAGGTGTTACCTTGGAGTCACACACACGGCGGTCTACCCCATGCTGGCAGATGACAGAGGGCTTGGGCTGCTCCAGCTGGAACTCCCGGGAGAAGACGTGGAACATGTACGTCTCGCCCCACTCCATCACACTAGCCAGCTGAGGAACACCACATTCATATACACAAAATAGAAACACGTACACACACACACAGACATAAACATATAAATATATGACAAAAAAATTAGACACACACACAGACACACACAGCAGTAGTACAGACAGACCTGTGGCACGGTGACTCTCCCAGTGAGGGCCCCAGCCTGCATGTCTATGAGCCAGGCGTACTCCAGGGTGTCTGTGCCTAGAGGCAGCCCCTGGGCTGAGAACATGGCGTGGGCACGCATCTGCAGGCCAGACAGACTCAGGTGGCCGTCCCGCAGAACACCATCAGACGTGGGCCGCTGTGTGGATACAGGTAATATTAATAATACACTTTTTGCAGTGTAAAGACAGATGGGATTAGCTTCAAATATGCATATATAAGCATCACAAAAATACATTTTTTTTGTGGTTCCACATTATGCATGCACATGTACAGGTAACAAAACAATGGAGACACTTAGCAGTTAACATCCCTTCATGCTTAGGGTCATGTATAAAAATGCTCAGTTGCCCATTATTTTTGCTACAACGGCTAGAAGAGATCTCAGTGACTTTGAAAGAGGGGTCTCAAAGGAGCATAGGGGGTTTAAATGGTGTGTGTGCGTATGCGTGTCACCGTCACCAGATCAACCCAATTGAACAGATTCTGGAGCAGCGCCTCAGTTAGCGTCTTCCACCACCATCAACAACAAAACACCAAATTATATGATTTTATCATGGAAGAATGGTGTCACATCCCTCCAATAGAGTTCCAGACACTTGTAGAATCTATGCCAAGGCACATTGAAGTTGTTCTGGTGGCCCAACACCCTATTAAGACACTTTATGTTGGTGTTCCCTTTATTTTGGCAGTTACCTTTACATCTATCATAACATGCAGAAATAACAAAAAGACCTCTGCAGTTTGACTGTCTAATGGTAGTATTGGGCAATGTGCTTATTTGAAATTCAAATCTTTAGCCAGTTGATCCACATTCATTGAGCCACATGCCCACAACAAAACTCAGTGGTGTATTATTCTCAGCGGAACTCAGTTCTGAAGGTCATTGTATGAGGAAAGAGATTACCAGGGCATTTCAGGTAAAGCTCTAAACTCTTAGCTCGGAGGCTCCCGTAATAAACCGATGGCTACTGCTTAAGCATACAATCATAAACCATGTACTGCAGCATCTATTGCGTCATATCTACACCAATCCAACCATTTAAAATCCTTGTGAACATGAACAAGTGCACCTTTTGGAGCGAAGGAGGGCGGCTCCTGTATGAATGGATCCCTAAAGATGCTCCCATCGATTGTGGTCGACTCACCTGGTAGTTGTCACTGATGAAGATATGAGCCGGGGAGAGCACAAGCTGGAGCATGGTCTCCTTATAGCCCTTCTTCATCTCAAAACACAGTCTCTCTAAGAACCCAGAGGGGCCCTCAGGACTGTCGCTGCCACAGTGCTGTCCAGACACGAGGAGAGAGTTAGAGGAATGGGTGGGTTTAGGGGTATCTCCAGCACTAGAACAGGTACAACAAAGTGGAGCTGGTAGACCCATAATGTGTTAGTTCTTGATAAAGATGACTGGTTGTTGGATGGGTAGGTGGGGGTGGACTTACCATGGGCAGGCGTCCGTGCACCTTGTAGAGATTGATGAGGACTGTGATATTCCAGGGACGCAGGGCCAGGGGGTGGAGGGTGGCAGCATCCCTCCTGTCATCGTCCAGGTCCAGTGGAGACCAGCCCAGTGGAGAAGAGGTGGACAGGTAGGACAGCACAGGGCTGGACACCACCTCCTCAAAATCTGTGTACATGTCGTCCTCGCCAAAGTAGTTTTCCTGGAGAAGGGAGAAGGAAGGGTGGGTGGTGTCCAGCCCAATCTCCCTAAGATTTTCCCTCAAATCTCCCAATTACCCTCCCTGGGAAAGTTTCAGGATGAGTCATTCGAGTCTGTGCAGCCTTTGTTCTGTGTGTTATGTCCCTGACTGTACCTTGATGGAGACGAGGGCCTTGAGCAGGGGCCCGTAAAGGATGATCTGGGAGTCGGGGGACATCTCCATCTCCACGTGGAGCCTGTCAGGGGGCAGCTCAGAGGGGTCTGTGGTCACTCTGCTGTTAGGGGCAGAGCGGCGAGGCGGAGGAGGTTGGGGTACAGACGAGTGCTCAGGGGGGCGCAAGGACGACAGCATGGCATCCTCCATCTCCGACACTGCAGGGAAGGAAAAACACTTGCATACATAAGCACAGATTAAGACCATATAAACCAGTGGTCACCAAACAGTGGAACCAAGGCATTCCTAGTCGATCATAAAACATTTCTATAAAAAAACAGACGATAAAGCCTGGCCATCAGCTCGAAGACGGTGTCCCCTTTTGGTCAATCTTAGCGAAGGGGGCGAGGCGAACCCTCTGATGCTCTCCCTCCACTGAGTGACCATCAGAGGCAGGCACCATCAGTCCAGTAAAATAAAGAAAGCAATTTGTTTCAATTTATGCTCACTCAGCTGTGCCTCACAAGTAATACAACAAATTATAATAAATGGCCTGAGAAGAATAACATTGGCAGGGCAATTCAAGCATTGCCAATATGCCTACTGCACAAACCACATTGCTACAGAACTGTTTTTAATAGGTTAATGTTGCATAGGCTTAAATTTTTTTAAGTGATGTTTTTAAAACACTGAGCAGTAGATCTCAGCTCAGCTGTAGACTCAGAAAGTGATCTTGGTTCAGAAAAGTTTGGTGACCACAGACAAACAGACATATGAACAGTATACACGTATTAACACAGACATGAACTTAACACATATGAGGAATCTGTTTACAGGACTGCTTGAGCTGTTCGTCTGCTTTCTGTGGATAGATGGGGTGCCAGGTGTAATCAATGATGAGCAGGAAGTTTGGTACAGTCCAACAGTCCACCCAGCCAGCCCTGGAGAACAAGAAACTAATTATTTACTTATTTGGGATTCAATTAAACAAGTACCACTAGGCACTACCACACAATTTCTTAGTAAATGATGGGTAAATACTTGTGGAATACTGTAAAATAAAGGGCTAGTGGGTCTAACTCACTCTGCGTGGGTGATGTTCCTCCAGCGGGACTTGTTGAGTTTGGGCGGGCCGCTATGGCTCTGACCCTGGCTCTCCACAGGCATGCAGATGTCAGGGGGCAACTTGCTGTTCTGGTAGTCCTTGGCCAAGGTGAGCAGGGGGTACCTGCTGGGGTGGCAGTCTGGCAGGGACAGCCGCAGGTCTGTGTCTTCAGCCTGCGGTTTACACAGACACAGACTTATGAGTGCCCACATGGGTTAAGTACTGTAAAGGTGTCAGCATGCTTCAGCTAGGCGTAGTCGGCTAGGCGGTACTTGGTGCAGTATTTCTCATTGAAAAAATGTGCAAGAAAACAAGTCATCTCATTGAATGACAGAAAATACTTTTTTGAAGAATCCCCACAGTAGACCAATCACGGTCGAATGGACGTAGACTTCAGTTGGCCTCGAGAAAAAAGGTTGTGTGCCTGAACAGCGCTTTTTTTTTTTAACCGAAGTCCAAAACAAACAAAGCATCACAAAATGTGGTTATAACATATGAAATAACTCTTCCGAAATGTTTCGGCTGTGAGCATGCAGACATCTTAAGGCAGGGGTTCTCAAAGTGGGGTCCGCGGAGGTAATGCAGGGGGTCCGCAATATCCGTTCTTAACCCTGTTCAACATGGGTGTGGGAGGCTCACAGGGATATTGGTATCCACAGTAGTCCTATAATCCACCAACATTTTTCAACTCAATACTTCTTGTATAGCACTGTAATTTAAGCTTTAAATTCACTAATTTAAGCTTTAAAACTACAAAGTGCTCTGCCTCATGGAAATATGGCAGAACTACAACAAGACATATCTGTAGATTGCAGGACATTTGATTGAAAACTGAAACATTTTCTCTCCGATGCTAAGAGGCGGGTCTTTAAAATGTTAACTCCCAGGGCCGAGACTTGGTTCGTCCACCCATGCACTGCCGAAGTCGTAGTAAATTCCTTGTATGCCATTTTTATCTCACTCAAGTTGTGTTCTGATTATAAGGGGGTCCATGATACATTTGCTATCACATAAGGGGTCCCAGGAGCCAAAACGTTTGAGAACACCTGCTGTAAGGGTATTCCATACTTTACAAGATCAGAAAATCACATCTGCTATCTACTTACCCTCAGACAGAACCTTGTATTGCAGATGGTAGGGACATACTCATTAAAAGGCAACGTGAAATCAATGATCAGAGTCTCTCCACAAGCAGCCAGGTACACTGAAAGACAAAGGGATAATATCAAAAGTGTAGCCAAAGTGTATACGTTCACTAAATAAACTATATTGTTTACTCCTGGCAAATTTTGTTCATCATTTCATTCTAACAGCTGTCTCACCATTCTCCTGTTGCTTGGTGGAGCAGTCGATCCAGTTGTGCTGGTTGGCAGCCCAGATCATCTCAAACTGATGGAAGAGGACCTTGAACTTCCAGGCGTAAGGGACAAATGAGTAGATATCTGGGGCGCTGTCGCTGGCCCAGTCCCCGATCAGGTCTGGACATGGAAACAAACCAAATGCATGACGTTAAAGGGATAATCCACCCTAGAAATGATGGTATGGGCATACTCAAGTCAAAATATTTATGCAATAATAAGGTATTCCCCTCGACCATGCCCATTGACCCCCATTGTAAAAGAGCCAACTTTGTCGTAGATTTTTTGTTATACAGAAACAACAGAACTTGCAGATAAGCTGCTGTGTTGTTCAATGTACATGTAACCAGGTCAAAATCCCGACCTACAGTTCGCAATGCTCCCACGTAGTGAAATAGAGCCTGCGAGAAGAGCCTTGTAGCCTTGTTCAGGCTATTCAGCATACGTGGGAAATGTGGGGACCCGGTGTCCAAGTATCTTACGCATAGCTGTGTGTGGAAAACATTTAAATCACAGGTATGACACTTAACTTGATTAGCATAGTCCGTTTGTAACGCCACTCACTACTTGTACCTGTATAGTCTGTTTGTTTGGGTTGTTGGTCTTGGCTAGCAAGACCAACAACCCAACGCTTGGGAGTAGGCAATGTTAAAAAGTAATCTTAAGACATGTTGTACTTTTCTTCAAATTTAGTTTTGTAATTGACTAAAACAAGCAAAATTGTGTTTGAAAAAGTTTAAGTTTCAGCATTGAGTCAATTGGGTAACCTAGGTAACCACAGGTTGTTTTCTCCACTGGCGGGCAGGGTCGCGAGTTCTATCTAATATCGACTGGGACTATACTTGTCTAGAATACATCAATCTGTCTGCATCGTCATGACAAAGTATATATTTTCTTAAGGTGTACTCAAAGAGCACAGTGCAATGCCAGATTAATATCCTTTAACTACCATAGCGCAAATCGATTTTCTTCTCGGTCTCCCTACTTGCACGCTCGCAGGGCCCTTGCACGTTGCCATAGCAACCTTACACACATCTTTAAGATAGAAACGCAATCCCTACCAGTTTGAAAATGTTGAAATTGTAACTCCTAAATTGATAGTGCAGTTTATTTCAGGGATTTTACAACTAGCCGCCTATTTCACATGCTGATATTGACTGGTATTATTGTGTGTAGCTACGTTTTCTAGCTAGCTAGCGAGAGCATTGCATTGTGGGTTTTGTAGTCGACTCGAGCTCTGTAGATTTACACAATAATTTTTACTTTGCTTCCTAACTTATTGTAACGACGAAATGCTAATTTTTTCACATCATATATTGTTCACATATTTGCGTTATTTAACAATGTAAATCATAGGAATTTTGGGGTTTGAGTGGATTGTTCCTTTAAGGGCAGATCTGTTCAGTGCATTCAGAAAGTATTCAGATCCCTTGACTTTTTCCACATTTTGTTTGTTTACAGCCTCATTCTGTTAGGTTACAGCCTTATATGTATTAAATAAAAAATGTTCCTCGTCAATCTACACACAATGCCCCATAACGACAAAGTGAAAACAGGTTTTTAGAAATGATGGCAAATAAAAAAAACACAAATACCTTATTTACATACACTACCGTTAAAAAGTTTGGGGTTACTTAGAAATGTACTTGTTTTTTATGATTAAAGAAGCAATAAAACTGGCCTTCTTTAGACTAGTTGAGTATCTGGAGCATCAGCATTTGTGGGTTCAATTACAGGCTCAAAACGGCCAGAAACAAGGAACTTTCTGCTGAAACTCGTGAGTCTATTCTTGTTCGGAGAAATTAAGGCTATTCCATGCGAGAAATTGCCAAGAAACTGAAGATCTCGTACAACGCTGTGTACTACCCCCTTCACAGAACAGCGCAAACGGGCTCTAACCAGAATAGAAAGAGGAGTGGGAGGCCCCGGTGAACAAGTACATTAGAGTGTCTAGTTTGAGAAACAGAAGCCTCACAAGTTCTCAACTGGCAGCTTCATTAAATAGTACACGTAAAACACCAGTCTCAATGTAAACAGTGAAGAGGCGACTCTGGGATGCTCCAGATACTCAACTAGTCTAAAGAAGGCCAGTTTTATTGCTTCTTTAAATCAGCACAACAGTTTTCAGCTGTGCTAACATAATTGCAAAAGGGTTTTCTAATGATCAAATAGCTAATCCAAATTTTTCATTTTAAAAGGCTAACACAACATGCCATTGTAACACAGGATTAATGGTTGCTGAAAATGGGCCTCGGTATGCCTATGTAGATATTCCATTAAAAAAAATAAAACAAAAATGATATTTTTTTAATCAGCCGTTTCCAGCTACAATAGTCATTAACAACATTAACAATGTCTACACTATTTCTGATCAATTTAATGTTATTTTAATGGACAAAAAAATAATATTTCAAAAACAAGGACATTTCTAAGTGACCCCAAACTTTTGAACGGTAGTGTAAGTATTTAGTCACTTTGCTATGAGATTCGAAATTGAGCTCAGTTGCATCCTGTTTCCATTGATCATCCTTGAGATGTTTCTACAACTTGATTGAATTCGACCTGTGGTAAATTCAATTGACTGGACATGATTTGGAAAGGCACACACACCTGTCTATATTTTATTTAACTAGACAAGTCAGTTAAGAACAAATTCTTATTTACAATGACGGCCTACCTACAGGGTCAGCCCCTGGAGCAAATTAGGGTTAAGTGCCTTGCTCAAGGACACGGACAGGTTTTTTCACCTTGTCGGCTCAGGTATTCAAACCAGTGACCTTCCGGTTACTGGCCCAACACTCTAGCCGCTAGGCTACCTGCCGCTCTATAAGTTCCCACAGTTGACAGTGCATGTCAGAGCAAAAACCAAGCCATGAGGTCAAAGGAATTGTCCGTAGAGCTCCGAGACAGGATTGTGTCGAGGCACAGATCTGGGGAAGGGTACTAAAAAATGTCTGCAGCATTGAAAGTCACCAAGAACACAGTGGCCTCCATCATTATTAAAATGGAAAAGCTTGGAACCACCAAGACTCTTCCAAGAGCTGGCCGTCCGGTAAAACTGAGCAATCGGGGGAGAATGGCCCTCTGGTCAAGAAACAGAACCCAATCGAACATCTCTAGAGACCTGAAAATACCTATGCAGCAACGCTCTTCATCCAACCTGACAGTGCTTGAGAAGAAAGGGAGAAACTCCCCAAATACAGGTTTGCCAAGCTTGTAGCGTCATACCAAAGAAGACTCGAGGCTGTAATTACTGCCAAAGGTGCTTCAACAAAGTACTGAGTAAAGGGTCTGAATACTTATATAAATGTGAAATATAAAATGTATGCGGTATTGTGTGTAGATGGATGAGGCTGTAACGTAACAAAATGTGGAAAAAGTCAAGGGGTCTGAATATTTTCTGAATGCAGTAGCTTTTTATTCAGTTTAATATACCTGTATAATACATTTGTCCCTAGACTGATTGAGAGGAAAGGGGGGTCGTACCTGTGAAGAAGTTCTTCTGTGCATAAATGAAGTGATAGGTGGCCTTGTACACCTCTATCTCACAGTTCCAGGACTGGGACATGTTCCATACACGGGGATAGCTGGCAATCACATGGAACTGAGGGGAGAGAGTGGATGGTCATGTCAACAGGTTAGCCTTTCAGGTTCACAAGGGGTTGCAATAACACACCTGTGCGTCAATATAAAATCTGTCAGTTTAAGCTAAAGGTAATAATTTTTTTGCATTGGCTGCGTCTGATTTATTTTTGGACTGTCTTTTTTTGCCATTTATGAATGTGTTATTAAAATGCTTTTATATGGGCTATAGTAGAAAATTCAATATTTTATTAAAGCATTTTTTATATTATTATACCTAAAGGGGTCCTAAAATTCAAATCAAATAGCTAAATGATCCATGGTGTGAATTTGAAACCCACTCTGTTGCAGTACAAAATTTGTATTGGAAATTCAGGCTATGGCTTGCGGTAGAATAGGACACCTACAGATTCCTATTGTACTGAGTAGCTCAGATGGTAGAGCATGGCACTTTGCAACGCCAGGGTTGTGGGTTCAATTCCCACGGGGGACCAGTAAGAAAATAAGTATGAACATGTATGCACTAACTAAGTCGCTCTGGATAAGAGCTTCTGCTAAATGACAAATGTAAATGTAAAATGTACTTACAGCCAGCATCTCAGCCTCCAGCAGAGTCCTGTACTGCATGCTGGTGGTGGTGTCAACATGGAGCAGCTGACCTTTGATGGTGGGAGAGTAGCCTGGGGAGAGAGAGGAGAGAACGAATGCTCACAGACAGTCCAAGTTGGAACTTTATTGATGGTAAAATTGATTAACGAGTCATGATTAATGCACGCTTTCATGGCATCCCTCTGTCTTACCCTGTAACCATAGACCTAAAGACTAGGGGTGTGCCGAGTAGTCGGATAAAAAAAAAAAAAAGACAATCGTAACTGATATTGGAAATTGTCCTGATACAATTGTGATCAAAGTATTTTTTGTTATTAACCGTGATCGAAAAGCAAGTAATTTTCAGGTGCTAGTGTGCATCTTTCAATCAAATGCATGGTGCAATGTGGTCTAAATAACTCAACTGGCTAGTTTGCCTGTCTGTAAAGAGAAGGGCGGGTTGTAACCCATTACTGTGTATCCTGTATTATCATCTAGTTAGTAAATAAATCATTAAATCAATGTGTATTACGGAAGGATTAGTTTGAGCTGGAGTTTGTGCATATTTAAGTCTAAGACGTTTAGAACGAGATTGATTAGGCAACAGACATTAAATAAGGGACTGCTATATATATATATATATATATATATATATATATATATATATATATATATATATATATATATATATATATATATATATATATATATATACACACATATATATATACACACACACACACACACACAGTGGGGAGTATTTGATACACTGCCGATTTTGCAGGTTTTCCTACTTACAAAGCATGTAGAGGTCTGTAATTTTTATCACTTCAACTGTGAGAGACGGAATCTAAAACAAAAATTGTATGATTTTTAAATAATTAATTTGCATTTTATTGCATGACATAAGTATTTGATCACCTACCAACCAGTAAGAGCTCCGGCTCTCACAGACCTGTTAGTTTTTCTTTAAGAAGCCCTCCTGTTCTCCACTCATTACCTGTATTAACTGCACCTGTTTGAACTCGTTACCTGTATTTTATTTTTATTTATTTTACCTTTATTTTACTAGGCAAGTCAGTTAAGAACAAATTCTTATTTTCAATGACGTAGAAGTCTGTAATTTTTATCATAGGTAATCTTCAACTGTAAGTGACGGAATCTAAAACAAAAATCCAGAAAATCACATTGTATGATTTTTAATAATTAATTTGCATTTTATTGCATGACATAAGTATTTGATACATCAGTAAAGCAGAACTTAATATTTGGTACAGAAACCTTTGTTTGCAATTACAGAGATCATACGTTTCCTGTAGTTCTTGACCAGGTTTGCACACACTGCAGCAGGGATTTTGGCCCACTCCTCCATCCAGATCCTTCAGGTTTCGGGGCTGTCGCTGGGCAATACGAACTTTCAGCTCCCTCCAAAGATTTTCTATTGGGTTCAGGTCTGGAGACTGGCTAGGCCACTCCAGGACCTTGAGATGCTTCTTACGGAACCACTCCTTAGTTGCCCTGGCTGTGTGTTTCGGGTCATTGTCATGCTGGAAGACCCAGCCACGACCCATCTTCAATGCTCTTACTGAGGGAAGGAGGTAATTGGCCAAGATCTCGTGATACATGGCCCCATCCATCCTCCCCTCAATACGGTGCAGTCGTCCTGTCCCCTTTGCAGAAAAGCATCCCCAAAGAATGATGTTTCCACCTCCATGCGTCACGGTTGGGATGGTGTTCTTGGGGTTTTACTCATCCTTCTTCTTCCTCCAAACATGGCGAGTGGAGTTTAGACCAAAAAGCTCAATTTTTTTCTCATCAGACCACATGACCTTCTCCCATTCCTCCTCTGGATCATCCAGATGGTCATTGGCAAACTTCAGACGGGCCTGGACATGCGCTGGCTTGAGCAGGGGGACCTTGCGTGCGCTGCAGGATTTTAATCCATGACGGCGTAGTGTGTTACTAATGGTTTTCTTTGAGACTGTGGTCCCAGCTCTCTTCAGGTCATTGACCAGGTCCTGCCGTGTAGTTCTGGGCTGATCCCTCACCTTCCTCATGATCATTGATGCCCCAAGAGGTGAGATCTTGCATGGTGCCCCAGACTGAGGGAGATTGACCGTCATCTTGAACTTCTTCCATTTTCTAATAATTGCGCCAACAGTTGTTGCCTTCTTACCAAGCTGCTTGCCTATTGTCCTGTAGCCCATCCCAGCCTTGTGCAGGTCTACAGTTTTATCCCTGATGTCCTTACACAGCTCTCTGGTCTTGGCCATTGTGGAGAGGTTGGAGTCTGTTTGATTGAGTGTGTGGACAGGTGTCTTTTATACAGGTAACGAGTTCAAACAGGTGCAGTTAATACAGGTAATGAGTGGAGAACTGGAGGGCTTCTTAAAGAAAAACTAACAGGTCTGTGAGAGCCGGAATTCTTACTGGGTGTTAGGTGATCAAATACTTATGTCATGCAATAAAATGCTAATTAATTATTAAAAAATCATACAATGTGATTTCCTGGATTTTTGTTTTAGATTCCGTCTCTCACAGTTGAAGTGTACCTATGATAAAAATTACAGAACTCTACATGCTTTGTAAGTAGGAAAACCTGCAAAATCGGCAGTGTATCAAATACTAGTTCTCCCCACTGTATGTATGTATGTATGTATGTATGTATGTATATATATATATATAGAGAAAGATTGGACAAAACACTCCTAATGAGCTAATTATTAAAGGATTCATTTAATCCAATAATTAGACTAGTAGGTAATTAATCAATAAATAGCAGTCACCACTTTAATGATAGGCAAAGTTACGACACTGCTCCTAATCTGCAGTTTATTTTGCAGGGAGATTGGTATTTTGCCAACATCTATTTAGGAATATTAAAACATTTCTGTGTTTTCCGATCACGAATATCATCCGATTATCAACTGTCAATTTTGGATACGATTACAAATACGAGTACGGTAATGTCGGCACACCCCTCCTAAAGACATTCTCTCAGTCACCCACTCACCAGTCTCCCCCACAGTCATGGGGATGTTTACTTCCAGATAAGAGCCTGCTCCCACATTCACATGGATGGCATTGGTTTCCTAAGAGCAGAAAAATCAATAGAACACATAATGAGAGAAACACATGATCCCATTGTGGAATGGATTATAATAGTTTAGAGCTATTTAGAACTGCCATTATCTAATACATGGAGCTTTTAACAAAATGAGAGAGAGAGGAGAGGAGAGGGTGAGAAGCCTGGTCTCCTGGTACCCTGTTTTTGGTGAAGAGCAGGTCTATGGTGGCTTCTGCGATAATGTTCATGCGCAGCTCGAAGGCTAGGATTTGTCTTGGTTTGCCAGGCTGAGCCACCTCCGTAACACCCAAGGACTGGTAGTCTGCCGGGAGGAAGAACTTCCACAGGCAGTCCCTTCATAAAGAAATATAAATATTAGTAATTATATTACTATGGTTTCTGCACACAGGAGAATGCTGTGAGTCTGGTGAACCGCCAATGATATACTATGTAGTAGAATAGTTAGTGAGTGTGTGTGTACCTCTGCCTGTCCGCCCAGGGTCCATAGTTGAAGTCAGTTCCTTTTCCACAGACTATGTCCAGACCCCAGCAGGGAGGCAGATCTTGCAGTTTGGTGCCCTCACCACACAGCTCTGGATCCCCACTTTCCTGCTCCTCTGGGACCAGGCCTAACAATACACACACAAGAATATGAATTACTAATGACTTTACAGGTATAAAAAAAAAAAAAAACTATTCAGGACTCTGCAGTCCTGGCAAACATACCAGAATTCTACACAATATGGTCGTACCTGGTTCATCCTGGTAATAGTAGATGTCCACGTCATTAGACTGCATGACTACAAACCCTTCTCCCATCAGTCTGGGCGGCCTATGGAGGACAACAGAGGTTGTACTCTTTAGGTTTAAGAGGTTAGGGTTTAGGGTCGATGGTCAGCTCACTTGATCGTTCAGCAGGCCCATGTAATGGGGTTTAGGGTCAAAGGTCAACCTACTCGTCGTTCTGCATGCCCAGGTAGCGTGGGCTGGGCACGAGCATGACACGGACATTCTCCAGAGAACCCTTGACGATGTGCATGTATTGGTCCAGGTGGCTGGAGGGGGGTTTGGTGGCATAGGTCAGGAAGGCATCCTCAAAATTCACACATATCGTCTGTGGGAGGTGGTGGTTCCCAAATGCCAAGCGACCCTGGAGAAACACACACAATAAAGTGATGATGAGAATTAAACATAAGTGCACTTTCAGATAAACTAACTATTGACGTGGGTGTGATGTCTCAGATGTAGCGAAGCTAACTCACTGTGCTGATGTTGACTTTGATGACGGGGATAAGGGATCGCCAAGATGACGATGGGTCTGGAGTCTCTGCCTTTATGTTAACACTGTCCAGGCTCTTTTCTCGTTCTTCTCTTCCTCTCTCCTCGTCTTTTTTGGGAGGTATGAGGGTAGGGTCCAATCCAAAGGTCTCCTGTAGCCGTGCGTAGAGGTCTGTGCGGTTGTAAACGTGGAACTCAAATCCATTTACGGTCACGTAGAGCCTGGTCTCAGCTTTGGGGTCTGGAGAAGAGAAGAACAAGATAATCTGTAACTTTGACATGATGGTCAAGAAGAGTACAAGCCATTTGAGTTTTTGCAGCCTCCCATCACTCCTACATCTATGGACTTGTTTCCCATATCCAATTCAAAACCATAATGTCTCTTGTACAATCCACTGACCATGCTGTTTCTGCTTAGGGTTATACATTTTCCACCAGCGGAATATAAGGAAACCATCTTGTATTCTGTAACACAAAATACATTGAAGGTAGAATAAAATAGTATTAGAATATAAGCACGTATTGTATAGAGAGTAGAATACATTACATAAAGAATAGTGTAAATGTAAGCACCTGATGGACATGTCTTCGTTGATGAAGTACACATCCCTGAACATGACCTTCCCCGATAGCACCGAGAAGGAGAAGGAGCCTGTGGCGAGAGAGAGAGAGGACAGACAGTGATGCTAAAACTGATCCGAGTAGGTCACAGATTCACACCGAGTTTCAGACACGGTAACATTCGATTCTTCACACTGAATTCCATAAATAGGGCAACTGGGAGCCACGTCTGAAAGTCTCTGGCAAGTTTCTTATTCACGCATCTGCAAGCTTGTTTAATTAAATTATTTACACTCACCGATGTGAATGTAGCCATTCTTGTAGAGTCTGTTGACGATGAGGGTTAAGATGAGGCCGATGTTGCGGGAGTTGTAGTAGGTCAGGTAGATGATCCATCCACAGGACAGAATGGTGGCTGGAAGAGAAAACAGAGCATAGTTAGCAAACGTCACGGATGTCCCACCAGCCTTAGTTCGGGAGGAAATGTTTGGTACTGTCGTAACAACTTCATTAAGGTTGTTACAACAGTGACATAATAGCTTGTCCACGTCCTGTCATGACTCAAGTGAAAGATGGGTTACCATTAGAAATGGAATTACACCCCTGGTTACCACTGACTCAGAGGGTTTAAACTATGCCTCATATCGTTATGATAGTGTTAAATGAGGCTTCACGGCTGTATACTTGGAGTTAAGTGCTCCCCATTCATCAACTAGAATGTGAGAAATGGCTGCGATTCCCTGCAGCCTGCACTCCCTCTAACTCAGGTGTTGTTCCACCCCCACCCTCAGTCTAGAACATTTCCTCAACACTTACCCACAAGTAGCCACACAAAATTGGAGTCGTGCTTGGTGAGGAATTCATCTAAGTCTCCAAAACTAGGGAAAGTGCTGTCGTTGGCTTTGGCATCCATGACTACAGCTGCGGCTCAGTATGACAACCAGCACTGAAACAGACCAAATGGGATTATAAAATTATCTGATTATTACAGCAAACAGCCAAATAACTCAGTGTTTCAAAATCCATTCCTCTGGGAAAACTCCAGACATAAGACATTTCTGTTCAAGCACTAACACAGATTCAAGTAGTCAACTAATCATCAATGCCTTTGCTTGGTTGAATCAGGTGTGCTGCTACAAAAATAACAAGTGTGCAATAGCTGAGGGACCCTTAGAAACAGATGGGAAAAGCCTAACTAGTTACCAACATTGTTAAAAGAATTACATGACATATTAGTAAAGGGTCATTCCACTTGATTTCAATCACTTTTTGACTGCATCTCTTTTGATTTGAATGAAACTTCTCATACAGTGGGGAGAACAAGTATTTGATAACCTGCAAAATCGGCAGTGTTTCCTACTTACAAAGCATGTAGAGGTCTGTAATTTTTATCATAGGTACACTTCAACTGTGAGAGACGGAAAATCCAGAAAATCACATTGTATGATTTTTTAATAATTAATTTGCATTTTATTGCATGACATAAGTATTTGATCACCTACCAACCAGTAAGAATTCCGGCTCTCACAGACCTGTTAGTTTTTCATTAAGAAGCCCTCCTGTTCTCCACTCATTACCTGTATTAACTGCACCTGTTTGAACTCGTTACCTGTATAAAAGACACCTGTCCACACACTCAATCAAACAGACTCCAACCTCTCCACAATGGCCAAGACCAGAGAGCTATGTAAGGACATCAGGGATAAAATTGTAGACCTGCACAAGGCTGGGATGGGCTACAGGACAATAGGCAAGCAGCTTGGTGAGAAGGCAACAACTGTTGGCGCAATTATTAGAAAATTGAAGAAGTTCAAGATGACGGTCAATCTCCCTCGGTCTGGGGCACCATGCAAGATCTCACCTCGTGGGGCATCAATGATCATGAGGAAGGTGAGTGATCAGCCCAGAACTACACGGCAGGACTTGGTCAATGACCTGAAGAGAGCTGGGACCACAGTCTCAAAGAAAACCATTAGTAACACACTATGCCGTCATGGATTAAAATCCTGCAGCGCACGCAAGGTCCCCCTGCTCAAGCCAGCGCATGTCCAGGCCCGTCTGAAGTTTGCCAATGACCATCTGGATGATCCAGAAGAGGAATGGGAGAAGGTCATGTGGTCTGATGAGACAAAAATTGAGCTTTTTGGTCTAAACTCCACTCGCTGTGTTTGGAGGAAGAAGAAGGATGAGTACAACCCCAAGAACACCATCCCAACCGTGAAGCATGGAGGTGGAAACATCATTCTTTGGGGATGCTTTTCTGCAAAGGGGACAGGACGACTGCACCGTATTGAGGGGAGGATGGACGGGGCCATGTATCGCGAGATCTTGGCCAACAACCTCCTTCCCTCAGTAAGAGCATTGAAGATGGGTCGTGGCTGGGTCTTCCAGCATGACAACGACCCGAAACACACAGCCAGGGCAACTAAGGAGTGGCTCCGTAAGAAGCATCTCAAGGTCCTGGAGTGGCCTAGCCAGTCTCCAGACCTAAACCCAATAGAAAATCTTTGGAGGGAGCTGAAAGTCCGTATTGCCCAGTGACAGCCCCGAAACCTGAAGGATCTGGAGAAGGTCTGTATGGAGGAGTGGGCCAAAAATCCCTGCTGCAGTGTATGCAAACCTGGTCAAGAACTACAGGAAACGTATGATCTCTGTAATTGCAAACAAAGGTTTCTGTACCAAATATTAAGTTCTGCTTTTCTGATGTATCAAATACTTATGTCATGCAATAAAATGCAAATTAATGACTTAAAAATCTTACAATGTGATTTTCTGGATTTTTGTTTTAGATTCCGTCACTCACAGTTGAAGAGTACCTATGATAAAAATTACAGACTTCTACATGCTTTGTAAGTGGGAAAACCTGCAAAATCGGCAGTGTATCAAATACTTGTTCTCCCCACTGTACATATTTGCCCATTTGTTTTTTTTTTACCTTTATTTTACTAGGCAAGTCAGTTAAGAACAAATTCTTATTTTCAATGACGGCCTAGGAACAGTGGGTTAACTGCCTTGTTCAGGGGCAGAACGACAGATTTTTACCTTGTCAGCTCGGGGATTTGATCCAGCAACCTTTCGGTTATGGGCCCAACACTCTAACCACTGGGCTACCTGCCGCCCGATATTTGGATGTTAGAGACAGTACCTTTTTGGACCTGAATGCAAAAACATTTTAGGAGATAGTAATGCTCAAAGTTGACCCATTTTGCATAACCTCCCATGAGACATCCCAGGTCTTTGTCACTGGAAAAGATAAACAGTTGTGTGATATAATTTACAAGTTTACAAACTGGGTTATCAAATTATTTTATAAATGTATTTATTTAATGTAAATTGTCTAAAAACTGGTCAAATCCAAATGTTTTCATTTTCACATATTATGTTGTAGTTTGACTAGGGTTGGGCGGTATGCAGATTATCATACCGCGTCTGTACCATACCGGGGTATACAGTATCACCAGAAGTGCACACAAGGGGCGCTATTTCAAAAATAATATATGATTTTCTTGGACGCACAAAACAATTTGGGCAACAGGTATCTTGATCCAGGAGGGGATTGAATGTGTCTAGTCTGGGTAACAGTCTTTTTAGCTAAGATTCCACTGCATTTCAGCAATCTCAACGTTCAATATGCAGCTGAATTTACAGCAGAGTTGCTCATTGGTTGTTGGGAATTACATAAATATTTTCCATGACAACATGTGCAGCCTCAAAATAGAGTTAGAAATGATGAAGTCAAAAACAAAAATGTAGCTGTTAACTAGGCAAGTTGTTGTATTTTGAGGCTGCACATGCAAAGAGGTTTTGTGGTTGGAATTGCAGTATGTATTTAATATGAGAATTTAGACGTGAGCTAGCAACTTTTGACAGACTGGTTTCTGGACAAAAACAAAAAACAGTTGCTTAGCAAACGCATACAAACGTGTTCGGTGGAGAAAAAAATATTTGGATAATTATTGTGATTGGAGGATAGGTTTCAAATCAGGATCAACTCCTCTGTTCTCCTCAAGCAAATTCATGATAGAATGTTCATATATGAAGATGTCAGAAAGGCCAGTCTCTTTGGCAATGACAAGGAGTGCAAAATTAGCTAAAGAAACTGGTACTCAGGCTAGAATGTCTCTGCTGTAACCAAGAAGCTTTATCTTTTTTTTTTACCTTTATTTAACCAGGTAGGCCAGTTGAGAACAAGTTCTCATTTACAACTGCGACCTGGCCAAGACAAAGCAAAGCAGTGCGACAAAAACAACAGCGTTACACATGGGATAAACAAACGTACAGTCAATAACACAATAGAAAATCTATGTACACTGTGTGCAAATATAGTAAGATTAGGAATGTAGGGCAATAAATAGGCCATAGTGGCGAAATAATTAGTTGCTGCGGGGGGTGCAGAGCTGTTGGCCGGGGTAGAGGTAGCCAGGTGGAAAGCATGGCCAGCCGTAGCAAAATGCTTACTGAAATATTTGATTATCTTAAATGTATCGGTGGTGACAGTGTTTCCTAGCCTCAGTGCAGTGGGCAGCTGGGAGGAGGTGCTCTTATTCTCCATGGACTTTACAGTGTCCCAGAACTTTTTGGAATTAGTACTACAGGATGCAAATTTCTGTTTGAAAAAGCTAGCCTTTGCTTTTCTAGCTTACTGTGTATATTGGTTCCTGACTTGCCTGAAAAGTTGCATATCGCGGGGGCTATTCGAAGCTAATGCAGTGCGCCACAGGATGTTTTTGTGCTGGTCAAGGGCAGTCAAGTCTGGAGTGAACCAAGGGCTATATCTGTTCTTAGTTCTAAATTTTTTGAATGGGGCATGCTTATTTAAGGTGACTTTTAAAGAACAACCAGGCATCCTCTACTGACGGGATGAGGTCAATATCCTTCCAGGATACCCGGGCCAGATCAATTACAAAGGCCTGCTCACTGAAGTGTTTTAGGGAGCGTTTGACAATGATAAGGGGTGGTCGTTTGACCGCGGACCCATTACGGACACAGGTAATGACCATAAACTAGGGGTATCGCCAAAGCCTAAATTTGACCCTATTTTATATATTCTGAGGTGTTTGTGTTATGCCCGCCATCAGTTGAGACACAGCATGCTCTTGAATACATGGTGGGTGTAGTGCTGTGGCGGTCATGAAATTTCGTCAGCCGGTGATTGTCAAGCAAATAACTGGTCGGGCTCACGGTAATTGACTGTTAATTAACATAAACACATTTAGCATCTCCTGGCTTCCACACACAGCCTACAAGCCACTGATGCAGACCTTTGGAACACCTACATTTTTTTAAAAGTCTAATAAATCCATGTAATATAGCCTACACCTTCACAATAAATCCATTATTTATTTTAGACAGGTTTAAAGAAGCATGATATGAAGAAAATAGTCTATTTCAGAATAGCATACTCTGAGTTTCCTTATGTTAGATCCTGATCTGGCTATGCCAAATGGTTGTTGGCTACATTAATTAATTTAGCAGACGGAATTCTAAGCAAATCTTGTGGTATTATTTTATAGTATGAAGAATACAGTTGATGTCAGAATTATTAGAGGGACAATAGAGTGCTGAGTACCAGACATTTAGCAAGTTTGGTAGGCTACTAATGACCATCAGCAGCCTCAGAGCTTGGAGAAGCCTAATTACCGTGAGTAAACAGTCGCATGGAATTTGACTGCCTTCATGACTCATGACCGCGGGTGTGGCGGTAATACGGTCACCGCAACAGCCCTATAATTCATAGAGTGGATATATCCCTTCAGAACACTGCAAGGTACATAATTGAAATATGCATTTGAACGAACATTTTTACTTCCAATTACTACCATAAAAGGTGGCCGCTGGTCCGTCCACAGTAGAATGTCAACTTAGATAGGAATGTCTATTCTATTATCTATATGATTTCAAGAAGTTATTCTTCTGCACTTTTCAACCAATCCAGTAAATGTGGAGGTGGAGTGTAGCCTTGTTAACCATTTTACACTCGTGGGATTGGCCTATATTGATAATTGAAATCTTTCTTACAGAAGAAATGAAATGCATAACCATTGTAGCAATTGAAAGGGAACATTTTGGAGATAATAGGAAAATGATTAGACCAAAAGGTGAGTACACAACAGTTCACCTGACAAGACTGAATCCAAACATTAAACTGTTGATTTTATATTTACTGTACTTTTCGCCGCATTTGTTGTACTTTTTTAAAACTCTCCTAGCTGTTCTTTACTCAATACAAAAACAGTCCATTATAAATCACAATCCAGGTAAGGTGGGTATGATTTGAAAGCTTGTTCTATTGACAACATGACTAGCAAAGTTATAAATCAAAAGCTTACAGTGTTAGGCTTTCATAAGGCAATTCAGAGAAACAATTTTTTCCGCATAGAAAGGAGTGCATTCAGGTGCGTGTGCCGCGGCTCATTTTCTTCACAATAAACAAACGTGTACTCATTCTGTTCAGGGTATGAAGACATGTAATCTTGTAACTGTACATTAAACATAGTGATCATACATGTCACTGTATATGACATGAGTTTTATGATTTGGAAATGTAAAGTGTACATTTGAACTTACGGGTGTTTGGCATGCTTAAAAGAGATCAAAGCGTTAATTATTATAATCCTCAACATTTCATCTTTCAAAATACATAGAGTAATCTTAATTTACAGCACTTCCCTCACTCAGACAACAAACATTTGCAAAAGTTGCCCAATTAGCAGGAGGAATGTAGGAACTTGTCGCACGGTGCTCAAGTTCAGAACGGCAATTATAACCCTGTTTGTAAGCTTTTTAAATGATAATCAAACTCAACAGTTTATATTTTCCAGTGATGAAGACATGGATCTCTCATGATAGGGTGGGGTATGCAAAATGAGTCAACTTTGATCTCCTAAATGTTTTGGCATTCAGATACAAAAAGTTACTTTCTGACCACTTCTACCATGGGCAAATGTGAATAAAAGGTTTTGTTCAAAAAGTGTTTGAAATCAGATGAAACAACCCTAAACTGACCAGACATAGCCTAGTCTGCAGCTCTTGTGGTTCAGGCGTAAGCTTGCTCTCCAAGAATACTGGAAGAGTATTGTTTAACCTGGAAAATTCCAAGTATTGATTGACTGGGGCCCAGTTTCTCAGGCAGGTCATGTGGAGTGGGGCAAGAGTGAAACCTCTTAGCTACCTGTGTGTGAGTAAGGCTGAACGCACAAGCATGGTGTGGGTGTAGTTCAGTTGTTACGCAGAAAAATTATAGGTCAGTAGGGGTGAGCGCACACACAAGCAAATCCCTACCTAATCCACTTTAGGTCACGCTGTATATAATAATAAAAAAATGGACAGGACATTAGCACTGCCGTTCATAAACACTCCTGTGTGTGTGTGTGTTAGTCCAGTTGAGTGAAACCAGAACTGTGAATCAGGCTTGTCTGATGAAGCGACAGTTTTTCCTGAAAGTTAGAGTGATCGTAAGCCTAATACTACAGGAACTTGATGAACCAGATCTGAGTAGAGTGATACGAAGCATGCCATGGTAGTAGATTAGGAGCAACATTTACGACTAAAATATAATACTATCTAGGTCCTGCCAGGCACAATATGTGAAAATCGACATCATCACTTGACAATGTTGTTATTTCCTTGTGTCGATGTGGCCCATCATGTTGGCCCACCAAGAATGCTTAAGCACTGTCATACAGACAGGAAGTCATGTCATGCAAACAGCAAAAGAGTACTCATTCTTTGAATATTTCAAGGCAGGCTCAAACGTGTTGCAGTAGAAAATTGGATGTTTGACAACAGCACAATCAGTGAAGCAACCATCATGACAAAGTGTTGTACTAGCTATCCACATGATTATGTAATAGTGATACATTTGAGTATGTCTATTTGTTTGTTAGTTAGTAGGAGGCAAGTTAGGTTAGTTAGCCAGCTAGCTAGGTGACTTTCTGAACAACAATTGAACCACCTTGCACTCTCGCTAGTGCAACGTTTTGTTTTTTGCCCTAGTACTACACAGCTGAATCAAATAATGAACTCATAAAGTTTGATCATTTGGATCTGCTGTGTAGTGATCAGGCAAAATCCAAAACGTGGTATCCAGAAACGAATTTGGGTAACCTTGCACTGTCTACACTAGTGGATTATTCATCACCATTTTCATGGATTGCAATAAATACAGCTAGCTAGTTTACTGCATGCTGTTAACATATATGTTTAGTCGATGGTCCCCAGATCGATAGTATTTAACCCATGATGAACGTTTTTGAAAGTTTCTTCACTTAGCTAGCTAGTAGCTAACGTTAGGTAGGTTTGTTGTGGGCACGAGCACTAGCTTGTACGGCCTTCCGCAAACAATGCATTTGAGATGTGTGGTATTCTGAGGTCATCAACTTCAAAACTATGAACAAAACACATTCATAGGGTAATTGAATGTAAACCGACAGACACTTGCTGCGCCATGTCCACCTCGTAACATCTTTTTGACAGTCGTGGTTCCCCACCGCTTCAGGTAAGCTAATGACGTTAGCTTAACTGAGTGACGTTAGCTAACTAGTATGTTACAACAGGCCGCACCCAACGATTTGGTATTATTTCTCCTTATAGAAAGTCTAAGGGCAAAAAGAGAACACAAACCTTGATATACGTTGTATGAAATTAGATTGCATTTTGCCCCAATTCTTCGGGAATTTCTGTTCCTTTGTTATTTTAGAAATCCTTAGCAGCTCTCCAGAACATTTACATCGCAGCTAGCTAGTTGACAGTTCTTCCTTTGGCAAACGCAACATTCGACCAATGGGTAAATCGTGGCCTATATATCAACCAATTAAGACAAAGGATTTTACAAAGTACAGCCCACTCAAAGATTGACATTTGTTTCAGCGTATCAACTGTAATGTTTTTATTATTATGCGTGACATGAGCACTATATAATGGAGGGTTCCCCAACTGGCGGCACGCCAGTTGTTTTATTTGGCCCACCATGTCTTTATCGCAAAATAAATAAATAAAAATAAAATGTATTAAAAAAATATATTTTCATTATTGGACATAAACGACCGGGAAAACACAAGGAAATCAGATCCAATTGATTTTAATTTTTGGAAATCTGTTTCCAAATATTCCTAGGCATAAGAGAGACATTATAATAATTGATTGGATTTATATAGCACTCACCTCATCCACCATCAATGTGTAGCACTGACCTCAATGATGCATGGCAACAATTTTTGTTCCAGAACGCTCACCACACATCAGCTATCAGGTGGAGAGGTGAGGAGTGATATATGCCAATTAGAAATGAGGGAGATGATTAGGTGGCCATGATGGAATGTGGCCAGGTTGGGAATTTAGTCATGACACCAGGGTGAACACCCCAGTGGTGTTGTGGAAGGTATAAGCTTATACGTATCAAAGTAGAGTAGTGGAGGTATACGCTGTATCAATTAATAGGGCTCATAGAACAGATTGGAATGTTTAGCTTAACATATTGATAAACTATTGTTTCTTCACATTTTACGCGCACCAATAGATAGATAGATAGATAGATAGATAGATAGATAGATAGATAGATAGATAGATAGATAGATAGATAGGTACTTTATTGATTTACACAAGGCAGTAGGCCTATGCGTGAATGTTCCAAAATGCAATTTGCCGAAAAACATTTCTAAAATCCTTTAGAAAGAGGGGGGATTTAAAGATGCAACAACTGTCATGGGTTCCTAATATCATTAGGATACTGCCTTTGGCTGCTAGACAATGAAATAAAGTTGAAAGAAAACCAATAGAACAGGAGAACGCATATGAATAAGTCTATAAAAAATAATTGCCTCCACGTTTCTATGGTGGGATTTTGGCTATAGGCTATTTTGAAGAAAGGTAAGACATGCCTTATAATATGAAGTAAAACGTCCAGGTTTCAAACAATTAAGGAACAGGAAAAATATAGAGATGTTGTAGGCCTAATGGTGGCCCATGCCCATGTCAGAATGATATCATGATTATTTGCATCAATCCAGTCGCCATTTATTTTGCAAACTCAATCTCGTGGTAAAGAAACCCCACTAATCAAACAATAGTGCACATTTGAATTAAAGGGCAACTACCTCAAGTGTTGTCCTGGTGTGCCTTACGAATTTTTATGGGCTTAAATACGATTTATTTTAGTTTTTCTGTAAAAATAAAGTGTCACTGAGAACCTGAAAAATATTGTGAAAATCAGAAACCTGTACATTTCTGACTCAGTTTATCTGTTTCAATAGTAGGTATACTATTAGCCTACTGCACAGTACAACTTGGGTTAGCCTGACTGTGAAAGACCAATATGGGATTCATCATTTTAGGTCATCCAGAATGTATGTCACTGTTTTCCTTCGCTTCTCCAGGCACCCCTACTGTACACCACTGGAACACCCCTACTCTTACGATAAGTGCCATGGGATTTTGACTGACCACAGAGAGCCAGGACACCCGTTTTAACGTCCCATCCGAAAGACGGCACCAAGGTTTGAGATGATTGTTTTAGTCAAATATTACATCTGTACAGACTTCTTGCGGTCAATTATTCTGGCCCCCCAGCCATCCACTCAAGAAAAAAATTGGTCTGTGGCTGAATCTAGTTGATGATCCCAGATCTAATGCTTTTATGTATGAAATGTTTGATCATACAATCACAATGTCTTTTTACATTGTCTTATGTAAAGTATTCAGACCCCTTGACTTTCTTTTTTGTTACATTACAGCCTTATTCTAAAATTGATTAAATTAATGTTTTTCCTCATCAATCTACACACAATACCCCATAACGACAAAGCGAAAACAGGTTAAACAAAAAAAAAACAGAAGTACCTTATTTACATAAGTATTCAGACCCTTTGCTATGAGACTCGAAATTGAGCTCAGGTGCATCCTGTTTCCATTGATCATCCTTGATGTTTCTACAACTTGGGAGTCCACCTGTGGTAAATTAAATTGATTGGACATGATTTAGAAAAGGCACACACCTGTCTATATAAGGTCCCACAGTTGACAGTGCACGTCAGAGCAAAAACCAAGCCATGAGGTCGAAGGAATTTTCTGTAGAGCTCATACACAGGATTGTGTCGAGGCACAGATCTGGGGAAGGGTACCAAAATATTATCTGCAGCATTGAAGGTCCGCAAGAACAGTGGCCTCCATCATTCATAAATGGGAGGTGACCAAGAACCAAATGGTCACTGACAGATCTCCAGAGTTTCTCTGTGGAGATGGGAGAACCTCCAGGAAAGACAACCATCTCTGCAGCACTCCACCAATCAGACATTTATGGTAGAGTGGCCAGACGGAAGCCACTCCTCAGTAAAAGGCACAACAGCCCACTTAAATTTTGCCAAAAGGCACCTAAAGGACTCTGACCATGACAAACAAGATTCTCTGGTCTGATGAAACCAAGATTGAACTATTTGTCCTGAATACCAAGCGCCAGGTTTAGGAAACCTGGCACAATCCCTACGGTGAAGCATGGTGGTGGCATCATCATGCTGTGGGGATGTTTTTCAGCAGCAGGGACCGGGTGACTAGTCAGGATCAAGGGAAAGATGATCGGAGCAAAGTACAGAGAGATCCTGGATGAAAACCTGCCCCAGAGCGTTCAGGACCTCAGACTGGGCCGAAGGTTCACCTTCCAACAGGACAACGACCCTAAGCACACAGCCAAGACAATGCAGGAGTGGCTTTGGGACAAGTCTCAGAATGTCCTTGAGTGGCCCAGCCAGAGCCTGGACGATCGAACATCTCTGGAGAGACCTGAAAATAGCTGTGCAGCGACTCTTCCCATCCAACCGGACAGAGCTTGAGGATCTGCAGAGAATAATGGGAAAATACAGGTGGGCTAAGCTTGTAGCATCATACCCAAGAAAACTCAAGGCTGTAATCGCTGCTAAAGGTGCTTCAACAAAGTACTGAGGAAAAGGGTCTGAATAATTATGTAAATGTTATACGTTTTTTTATTTTTAATGAGCAAAAATGTCTAAACCTGATTTTGCTTTGTCATTATGGGGTATTGGGTGTAGATTGATGAGGATAAAAAAAAAACAATTTTAGAATAAGGCTGTAACGTCACAAAATGTGAAAAAGTTAAGAGGTCGGAATACTTTCCGAATGCACTGTAAATCATTTAAGACATTTATAATTTCCATGCACATTCTGTAAGACTAGTAAATGTGTGTAAACTAAATTGTAGTAAATATGCATAACATTTTGTATTGACACATTTATTTATCATCATCATGGATGCATTGACAAATGTTAGAGAATAAAACTTGTACACAGCATCAAGGCCAGTGAGGTGAACAATACTAAGGTTTCACTGGCATACACCATTAACCACATCTGCCAATGAAAGCTTGTGAGAAAATAAGTTAAGGCCACTTGAGTCAAAGTTGATGAGTCAAAGTTGCCACATGATAAACCATTAAACATTAAGATGCATTTAGAATCATGTCATCAAACGGCAAGTATGGCAAGACATGATACCAATATGATATGGCCTGGTGTATCACATTATACCTCAAATAAGTTAATAATGAATTCTATACACATCAAGATGTACATGTCAAAAACAATTTCAAAAAAATAACCTGCATCTTGTCAACAATCAGCATGCATGCTCAGATCTACAGTGCATATGCATAATTGCAATGTGCTCAAATTCAAGACTACGGAACATATACCCTCATGCAAATGGTTCATTATAACAAAACCAGTGGCTATGCTGACCATACATGCAGCAGATTAAGTTGTCCCTATTAATTATCGCAAATTGTTTTACCAACCTAAAGCTCTACTATAGGCTACCATGTCAGCGTGAAGTATTGGTACTGCAAAGGGCAATTATGGTTCATAACCTAGACATGGCTGTTGTGGTCAGTCAGTCAATAGATAGAGGAAATCCAGAGTTAATGTAGTCTATGTAAATAAACATGTTGTACAATCAGTGTGCTAACATTGACATAAAAGGTATTCAAACATTCAAGTTTCACAAATAAAGTGAAGTCCCGTCAAGGGCTTGTTGTATCACACAGGCACTGAAGACACTAGACTCATGCTTTCAATAAAGGACAGCAGTACAAATTCAACTGAAATAGTTTTTGGATATTAAATGGGACAGAGATACTCCAAAAATTAAACATCTGAAATGTGAACCTTTGGAAATTCTGTATTGTTTTTGCACGTTTTAAACACTTTAGTGGACAGAAAATGTCTCCCTAATAAAAGGCAGCTTTTGGATAAATCACATCAATTTCTTACCCATTTGAAGATATGAGAGTTAAGTTTTATTAGTCAAATGTAAGGGATACACATAGTATAAGCCAAGGTTATTATAGTTTTGTGATGTAATATTTGTTTTTATTTCTATTGTTTTTAATGAGATATTCAGTTTATTTTCATTTAGTTCAGCCTTGCGTTTCAGTTTGATAACGTTTCAGCCTATGCGTGGAAGGCTAGGAGCCATTTGTGTTGTAGGCCTATAGTTAGTATTTGTTTGTATTTCTCTGTATCATGATGGCTTCTGTGAGAGCATAGGCAGCGCCATTGATGCCATCGCCATCTTGAAATAGTACATTTTCTTCTTCAAAAGTAAACTTCATTGGCTGTTCCCTACCGTTGACCCGGCTATCACGACTCCAACCGGGTTATCAGGAGGGAACAGCCAATTAAAAGTTTACTTGTGAAGAAAATGACATGTTGTGTTTATCCAAGTCTATGGCCCAGGACCAAGTTTGGGAAACCCTACACTTAAACTCCATACAACTCCATGGTCAGGAGATAGGTTTTGGTTAGGTTTAAATTATAAATCAATCCTAATGTGACTTGGATTTAAAAGGATAAGTGCCTAGACTGGTGCAAGCAATATGGTGGAAGGAAAGTCTTGCCCTTGCTTACACTAATCCAACACTTTAGTAGTAGATGTAAGAAGAAGTACCTTTATCTGACAGAAAGAGAGGAGAAAACTAATGAAGTCATGGCGTACATGTTATGTAATGTTAATGTATCACTGACTAACCCCTTCAAATAGGTTAATAAAAATGGCTGCAGCAAAAACTCAAGCAATACAACACATTGACAAACCCATCCGTTCACAGCCAGCGGGTGTGTGTTTCTGTTCAACCAAACAACATTTTCTGGTTCATCTTTAAGAAGACTGCATTCCAGAGAGGTGGTCTTTCGGGTTTCTCAAGCCTGACGACAGTTGTCCATGGACAGAGAATATTCTCTACACAAACGCTTGGGTTGCAGGGGCAGAAACCATATACAGTGCCACAGCTTTGGATAAACAGCCACCCTTGCCTGCCAGAACTGGAAAGGTGAGGTGAAAAAAACAAATAACTAATGATGGCGTCTATTTTATTTTTGTTCGTTTTTAGTTTATTTTTATTTGATTACTATATTGTCTTTCCAATTTTAGTTTTTATTTTACTTTAATAACCTTAGTATACACCATCATATTAAATTCTTACTTGCAGGTTCCTTCTCGAAAATAACAAGAAATAAGAAAAGATAAGAAACAAACATCAGTCATGAGGATGAGAGTAAAAGGGTCAAAAACTCATGAGCACATCTCGCTCCTGTACACTGGTGTAGAATGGCTTCCCAAATACAAACGAGTGCAGTCCAGCCCTCAGCTTCTCAGCAAAAGCCATGACGATATTCAGGTCGCCTTCCACCATCAGGTCGAGGTCTGTCTTCAAGCTGCACAAGGAGCGGAAAGGCTTCTTTCCCTTATGCCTGTGGGTCGGGAAATCAAAAGTTATACTACACAGTGTGCTGCTGTGCTGGGGCAAAAGTCATATTGAAACCAATTACATCTGCTTCCATAGCGGGGGATAACTTACGTTTCATCTTCAATGTATTTAAGAAGTGTGAGCGCCTTCCTGTGAAGGATCAGCAAGAACTGGGATAAGTACGTACTTCGCAGATTGAGGCCTGGCTTCAGCATGAACACCTGGGAACAAAACCGAGAATCAACTATTAAGCCAACAAAGGCTGACATATGATGAGACCATTTTTCAGCACCACAAATATTGTTGCTTCCTTTGTGCTGGTGTCTTACCTCATATATAAATAACTTTACCAGGGTGTCTTTATGCATAACGTCCTGAAAGATATTTCTGAGAAAAGAGTGGAGCTTTTAGTGGTCATAAAATAACATAACGTCTTTCATTATTGTTAATATAAACAAGACATTCAAATTTGATACAAATAAAATAAATCAAGCAATGCTGTTAGGCAGCTAAATAAACACAGGCAATTCCAATCTAATTGGAATAACAGAACCAAACAGGAGAGAAGAAAGCATACAGGTCGGGGGTGAAGGACTCGTCGGTGTGAATGACAGCGTCGGGGGCGATGTCATCCTCGCTGGCCGCCTTCCAGAGAGCGCTGAGCTCCGAGCGCATGTAGAGGCGCTGGTTGTACGTGTGCTCATGGCAGGGTGGCATCTGCTTCACCGTGTTGATGTCCACGTCGATGTGTGTGGTCGGGTAGGGCGAGTACAGCACCTGGCGGAAGGGCAAGACGAAGCTGCCCGTGGAGTCCTGGGTTTGGAGAAAGGAGGGGGAGAGTAATGAGGAGGGGGATCACAATGCCAAACTGGCAGTCTGTTGTTAAGCTATGACCTTTTGTTCATTCTTTGAGGCCTTGGTTTGAAAATAAATACTTCATTTGCATGACTATTAATTTGCATGCACTTACAATGGGATAATCTAGATATGAGAAAACTAAATTTAATGTAAACCTCATTGAACACATTGGACCGAAGATAATTATTAGTTTATGATTTGAAACAGGTGCGTCAGTGCTAAAAAAAAAAAAAAAAAAAAAAAAAAAAAAAACTGCACACCCACTAGCTCTCCAGGAGCAGCGTTAGAGAACTGTAATTTAGAGTGGCGTGGTGGGGTACCTTGAGGAGGCCTTGTACAAACAGTCCTGTGTCGTACTTGAAAGAGGAGTCAGCTTTACAGAGCCGAGAGCACTTCCTCTCAGCAGGGGTAAGGAAGAGGCACAGTGTTCGCACTATCTAGAGCACAAGAAAACACAAATGAATATCAACGTGGAAAACCTCACAACACATCCGCATTTCATTGAGGGAGAGAGGATTTGGAAGAGAGAGTGTGTGTGTGTACCTGTAATGTCATATTTTGTATGCTGCAATTCTTTTGTAGATACACAATAACATATGCAGACACGTCTGTGTGCAGAAATGTTTTATACAACTACTGTGTGCATGAGTGTGAATACATATGCAGATACAGCAGTCTATGTATGTACAGTCGTGGTAAAAAGTTGAGAATGACACAGGTATTGGTCTCCACAATGTTTGCTGCCTCAGTGTTGATGATGGCAATTTGCATATACTCCAGAATGTCATGAAGAGTGATCAGATGAATTGCAAAGTCCCTCTTTGCCATGAAAATGAACGTAATCCCAAAATAACATTTCCACTGCATTTCAGCCCTGCCACAAAAGGACCAGCTGCCATCATGTCAGTGATTGTCTCGTTAACACAGGTGAGAGTGTTGACGAGGACAAGGCTGGAGATCACTCTGTCATGCTGCTTGAGTCAGAATAACAGACTGGAAGCTTTAAAAGAAGGGTGGTGCTTGAAATCATTGTTCTTCCTCTGTCAACCATGGTTACCTGCAAGGAAACACGTCATCATTGCTTTGCACAAAAAGGGCTTCACAGGCAAGGATATTGCTGGTGGTAAATCAACCATTTATCGGATCATCAAGAACTTCAAGGAGAGAGGTTCAATTGTTGTGAAGAAGGTGTCAGGGTGCCCAAGAAAGTCAGGACCGTCTCCTAAAGTTGATTCAGCTGCGGGATCGGGGCACCACCAGTGCAGAGCTTGCTCAGGAATGGCAGCAGGCAGGTGTGAGTGCATCTGCACGCACAGTGAGGCGAAGACTTTTTGAGGATGGCCTGGTGTCAAGAAGGGCAGCAAAGAAGCCACTTCTCTCCAGGAAAAACATCAGGAACAGATTGATATTCTGCAAAAGGTACAGGGATTGGACTGCTGAGGACTGGGGTAGAGCCATTTTCTCTGATGAATCCCCTTTCCGATTGTTTGGGCCATCCGGAAAACACCTTGTCCGGAAAAGACCAGGTGAGCGCTACCATCAGTCCTGTGTCATGTCAACAGTAAAGCATCCTCAGACCATTCATGTGTGGGGTTGCTTCTCAGCCAAGGGAGTGGGCTCACTCACAATTCTGCCTAAGAACACAGCCATGAATAAAGAATGGTACCAACACATCCTCCGAGAGCAACTTCTCCCAACCATCCAAGAACAGTTTGGTGACAACCAATGCCTTTTCCAGCATGATGGAGCACCTTGCCATAAGGCAAAAGTGATAACTAACTGGCACGGGGAACAAAACATCAACATTTTGGGTCCATGGCCAGGAAACTTCCCAGACCTTAATCCCATTGAGAACTTGTGGTCGATCCTCAAGAGGCGGTAGGACAAACAAAAACCCACAACTTCTGACAAACTCCAAGCATTGATTTTGCAAGAATGGCCTGCCATCAGTCAGGATGTGGCCCAGAAGTTAATTGACAGCACGCCAGGGCGGATTGCAGAGGTCTTGAAAAAGAAGGGTCAACACTGCAAATATTGACTCTTTGCATAAACTGAATGTCATTGTCAATGAAAACCTTTGACACTTATGGAATACTTGTAATTATACTTCAGTGTATCATAGTAACTCCTGTATAAAGAACACTGAAGCAGAAAACTTTCTGGAGACCAATACTTGTGTCATTCTCAAAACCACGACTGTATGTATGTATGTATGTATGTATGTATGTATGTATGTATGTATGTATGTATGTATGTATGTATGTATGTATGTATGGAGCACAGAGTACTGTCAGTACCTTGTTGACTTTGTCTGGGTTGCTTCCAACAACCATGGAGCAGCCACACGTTTGGAGATGAGAACTGATTGCCCTGAGAGACAGAGGCAATTTCATTTTTGTGTATTTTTTTTTATTAATGACAAGGATGAGGAAAAGTCACTTGACTTGATTGATTTAGCATGAGAAGATGAGCAACATTAAAATGTATTGAAATGTGTCCACATGTTAGTCATACAAATATGACTTTTGTCATCTCCACAGGCAGTTAAGATAATTATGTTTAGACAGATCTGTCAGGGGGTGCATAACTGCATTCCACTGATAACTACAACCTCATCACAAATATAGTGTGCAAGGTAAGCAATGTGTACCTAATGGATCTGCCCAGCTTGGACAAAACGGAGAGAAAGGCTGCTAACTTGAAGGAGAGCGAAAACGTTTTTTAACCCTGTGACTATCCCAGAAAAAGAAAAGCAGGGGCACTCAAGATTTTACAGAATGAAGCAGGTAGGCCTACAATAAAAGTGCTTACTTATGCAGGAAATCTTCATGGCAGCTGTCTCCTATGTCATCATCATTTAGGATGGTGTCCTTGATCTAACACAGATGGAACAAAGAGTTATTTGGTGAAATATTCCTCAACAAGATAAAAAGGTTTGTCTACTGTAACTGTAGTGAGACATACAGAGAGTAGTTATTGCTGAATTTGAGTAGTCTAATCCTCAAATTATAGTGGAATAGTGTGTGAGTTAGCACATTTTTATATAATTGATGAACATCAAAAAGATAATTAAAGCTTCAGTGGAGCCTCAGTGGTTAGAACTTTCAGCTTTCTTTTTTCACAGAAATTATGGAGGCTTTCAAGTTTTAGTTTACATTTTCAACTGGGTTTTTTGCCGCATAATGAAAGCAGTGTGAGACAACATATCAGTGAAACTATCATTCTTGGATACCCATGTGATAATGAACTGCAGGCATAATAGTCTCCTTTTCATGGACATACATGGGGTCAGAAAATAGACACCCTTAATAAAGATGATCAAAAATGACTGTATAAAATAAATACAATATAGCTCAATATTTGTATGCAGAGAAGAAAAGAAAAGCAAAGGGGAAATTATACTAACATAAATGCTCAAAGAATACATTTTGTTAAACAAGTAATAATCTCTCAAAAGGGTAGGGGTAAAAATTATTGACATCCCCGTTTTCAATATATCACCCTGCAAAGATAACAGCAGTGAGCATTTTTCTAAAATGTTTTATGAGTTGCAGAACCCCTCCATACAGAATCCTTCCAGATCCTTGATGTCTTTCTTCTTCGCTTATGAACTACCTTCAATTAAAAACATGGAGTTTCAACTATAGTTAACTATGCTTTGTGGAAAGTAACTATTTTTACAGGGGAACAACTACTTATCTCAGAAAGTACTACTTTTTAAAACTATTTGAATACAGATGAGAAATCAACAAAAAATATATACAGTGGGGAGAACAAGTATTTGATACACTGCCGATTTTGCAGGTTTTCCCACTTACAAAGCATGTAGAAGTCTGTAATTTTTATCATAGGTACACTTCAACTGTGAGTGACGGAATCTAAAACAAAAATCCAGAAAATCACATTGTATGATTTTTAAGTAATTCAGTTGCATTTTATTGCATGACATAAGTATTTGATACATCAGAAAAGCAGAACTTAATATTTGGTACAGAAACCTTTGTTTGCAATTACAGAGATCATACGTTTCCTGTAGTTCTTTACCAGGTTTGCACACACTGCAGCAGGGATTTTGGCCCACTCCTCCATACAGACCTTCTCCAGATCCTTCAGGTCGCTGGGCAATATGGACTTTCAGCTCCCTCCAAAGATGTTCTATTGGGTTCAGGTCTGGAGACTGGCTAGGCCACTCCAGGACCTTGAGATGCTTCTTACGGAGCACTCCTTAGTTGCCCTGGCTGTGTGTTTCAGGTCGTTGTCATGCTGGAAGACCCAGCCACGACCCATCTTCAATGCTCTTACTGATGGAAGGAGGTTGTTGGCCAAGATCTCGCGATACATGGCCCCATCCATCCTCCCCTCAATACGGTGCAGTCGTCCTGTCCCCTTTGCAGAAAAGCATCCCCAAAGAATGATGTTTCCACCTCCATGCTTAACGGTTGGGATGGTGTTCTTGGGGTTGTACTCATCCTTCTTCTTCCTCCAAACACGGCGAGTGGAGTTTAGACCAAAAAGCTCTATTTTTGTCTCATCAGACCACATGACCTTCTCCCATTCCTCCTCTGGATCATCCAGATGGTCATTGACAAACGGGCCTGGACATGCGCTGGCTTGAGCAGGGGGACCTTGCGTGCGCTGCAGGATTTTAATCTATGACGGCGTAGTGTGTTACTAATGGTTTTCTTTGAGACTGTGGTCCCAGCTCTCTTCAGGTCCTGCCGTGTAGTTCTGGGCTGATCCCTCACCTTCCTCATGATCATTGATGCCCCACGAGGTGAGATCTTGCATGGTGCCCCAGACCGAGGGAGATTGACCGTCATCTTGAACTTCTTCCATTTTCTAATAATTGCGCCAACAGTTGTGTGGACAGGTGTCTTTTATACAGGTAACGAGTTCAAACAGGTGCAGTTAATACAGGTAATGAGTGGAGAACAGGAGGGCTTCTTAAAGAAAAACTAACAGGTCTGTGAGAGCCGGAATTCTTACTGGTTGGTAGGTGATCAAATACTTATGTCATGCAATAAAATGCAAATTAATTATTTAAAAATCATACAATGTTTTTTTCTGGATTTTTGTTTTAGATTCCATCTCTCACAGTTGAAGTGTAACTATGATAAAAATTACAGACCTCTACATGCTTTGTAAGTAGGAAAACCTGCAAAATCGGCAGTGTATCAAATACTTGTTCTCCCCACTGTATATTTGAATGATTATCTCAGGAAGTAACTACTTTTCTGAAACTATTGGATTGGCTGGACTGTATCTGGAACTGCATGTTGAAGATAGAATGAATAGAGCACACACAATCTCCTATACCAGGGTTTCCCCAAACTAGGGGTTTCAAAACCCACGTGGGGTCGACAGATTTGAAAATGGTGTGGCGAGAGAACATTTGTGCTTGTTGAATGGTTTATGCTACAAAATATTAACGTAATCAACGATTAGGTTAGAGAGAAGAATAAATAAGTTGTGACGCTCAACTACTGTATGACTCACTGAACAGGTCGAAAGATGCAATTAATTTTATGATACCTGAAAATACTGCAGTGTAATTCAAAGCCATTTGCAAACAAGGTTGAAGTCATTAAAACTCATTTTTCAACCACTCCACAGATTTCATGTTAACAAACTATAGTTTTGGCAAGTCGGTTAGGACATCTACTTTGTGCATGGCACAAGTAATTCTTCCAACAATTGTTTACAGACAGATTATTTCACTTATAATTCACTATATCACAATTCCAGTGGGTCAGACGTTTACATACACTAAGTTGACTGTGCCTTTAAACAGCTTGGAAAATTCCAGAAAATGATGTCATGCTTTAGAAGCTTCTGATAGGCTAATTGACATCATTTGAGTCAATTGGAGGTGTACCTGTGGATGTATTTCAAGGCCTCCCTTCAAACTAAGTGCCTCTTTGCTCGACATCATGGGAAAATCAAAAGAAATCGCGGAAGACCTCAGAAAAAGAATTGTAGACCTCCATAAGTTGGGTTCATCCTTGGTAGCAATTTCCAAACACCTGAAGGTACCATATTCATCTGTACAAACAATAGTACGCAATTATAAACACCATGGGACCACGCTGCCGTCATACCGCTCAGGAAGGAGACGCGTTCTGTCTCCTAGAGAAATCCCAGAACAACAGCAAAGGACCTTGTGAAGATGCTGGAGGAAAAATGTACAAAAGTATCTATATCCACAGTAAAACGAGTCCTATAGCGACATAACCTGAAAGGCCACTCAGCAAGGAAGAAGACAATGCTCCAAAACGGCCATAAAAATGCCAGACTATGGTTTGCAACTGTACATGGGGACAAAGATCATACTTTTTGGAGAAATGTCCTCTGGTCTGATGAAACAAAAATATAACTTTTTGGCCATAATGACCATCGTTATGTTTGGACGTAAACAGTGACGTAACGACGTCGTTCGCTGGGCTCTCTAGTCAGTGGAAAAACAAACAGGTTCTGAGAAGGTTTGCAAGTTGAACCAACTTTGAACCAGCACCAGTTCCGAACCAGTTCTTTTTTGGTAGAAACGAGGTATCACAGACCTGACCAAAAAGAGCCAGGCCAACGGGGTCAGGTAGACTGACAAAGCGGAAGAAGCCTTCCAGAACCTGAAGGCCCTATAATCCAGACCGGTCTTGGTGATGCCGGCCCAAACTGATGCCTCCGACACAGGGGTGGGAGAGCTCTTGTCCCAAGAGGTACGATGGGAAAAGCATCCCATCCTATACATCTGCTGGAAGTTGTTGCCACGAGAAACCAAATACTCAACAGTGGAGAAAGAGTGCCAAGTGGTGCAGTGGGCATTGTAGAAGTTAAAGTACTACCTCCTGAGACGACACTTCACTCTGGTCACAGACCATGCTCCTCTAGTGTGGATGTCCAGGAACCAGGAGACCAATAGTGACCAGGTGGTTTCTCTCACTCCAACAGTATTGTTTCTCTGTTGTCCACAGGTAAGGGTTGAAACACGGGAATGCAGACGCCTTGTCCCGCCGGAAATCTCTGTGGACGATTGTCGACCTGCCCACCGGGTTGGATCTGAGGAGGGGTGTGTGTGATGGAGTGAGAGGGTGGGTGTGTGAAGGCTGGTATATTCCTGCTCTTTGGCTACATCTGCTGGCTAGGAGAGAGGATGGCCCAGAAGTGAATATAATAAGCTTGGAGGTTGGGTGGTGGCTGTTTTAACTTGCATATAATCAAATACCTTCAAATATTTGTTTTTCTGAGACCTGTATTTGAACATTAAAGAAAATAGTTGCCTTTTATTTTAAACTATATTCGACTACCTTGAGTATTTGAAAAGTTGGCATTTTCAAATAAACAACAAAACATAAAAATGTTCTGCCCAGATCTGCTGGAAACATGAATATATTCTAACCACAGGTTTTCAATGGAAGAGGCCAGTCCATAAGCCCAGACATAGGATATCAAGGATCTGGAAGGAGGAATGGTCTAAGATCCGTCTGTGTTCTCATAAAACATTTTAGAAAAAGGTTCAGTGCCGTTATCCTCGCAAGGTGAGGTATTGAAAACAGGGGTGTCCATAGTTGAAAAACAACAATCTTTCAGAGAAATTGTATTGGTTTAAAATTATTTCCCAATTTTTTTTAGCATAGAATATAGCTAAGTATTTGAATTATTTATTTTATACAGTCATTTTTGTTCATCTTTATAAAGGACGTCAATCATTTCGGACCCCACTAACTTTTAAAAGCAAAGTTCCAACAAATGGGTCTGCAGAGTCTAGTGAGCTCTACTGTATTTTTTGCACAGTGCTGTTCCCATGATGAAAATGTTGCCAAATGTGCATGATTGCTTCTGATACTCACATCTATGTCCTCTGGGACACTGTGTGTCTTCATGGTGGACAGCAGCTCCATGATGGGGACAATCTCTGATGTCAGCACAGAAATGATGTTGTAGCCCTGTATGTCAATGACAAATACCAGCATGGCAGGCTTGGTGATTCAGGTGATAGTGCTGGGCTATAACGGAAATGTCAATTTCCCTCCGAATGGATTGAGAAACACTGCCTTAAGGGGATGGCCTAGTAGAGGGTAGACTTGAAACTTAGCATCTGAACACTTACTTTCTGCATCCAGATACGTCCCTTGCGGATGATGTATTTGAGCCTCTCCACACAGACAGTGTGCAGGGGCAGGTAGAAGGCCAGCTCTGTCTGTGGAAGAATGATGGACAGGGCACACGTGTTCTTGTCACCCTTCAGCTCGCCGTCAAAAATCAGCGAGACGATGATGACGCCCTTCTCAGCTAGGACAAAGAACTTGACGTCCACCGCTCCACACTCTGCGCTGCGCAGAATCTCCCCGTTCAGCGTGTGATTGGCCAGGAAGGTGACTTCACCGTCACTCAGCAACAGCGGCTGCTCGCACCTAGGAGCCCAGATGTGGCGCACCCGTGGGCCCAGGATGTTGTCCCAGTATGCAAAGGTGGCGGCGAGGAGAGGGCATTCTCCTTCAACTGTCACCTCGGTCTTAGCCACTGCGGGCGACTGAGGTGCGCCGGAAGACATGTTGTTACTGTACCTGGGGGGGGGGGGGTGAAAGACCAGAAAGGTGGAACGTAGACCAGGCCTGGCTGGTAGAATTATGCATCTATTGATTGTTCAAGCTATCTTATAGGAATAGAAAATGGAGTACATCCCACAAACTAACAATACTGAACTTCATAAATACAAATCTCCATTAAAAGTTTAGTCTCATTGTGTATAAGTCCACACAAGACACAATACTGTTAAACAATCTAAAATATAAAAAATATTGGTGTGTATTTTCCATTGTTGTGTTCGAGACCACCTAAAGCGAGACCGATTCAAGACCAGAGCAAATCGAGTCAAGACCATGATTGTAATTTCGTCAAATCACCACCATAAGAGTTCAAAATGTCCAGTATTTCTGTGTTCATATTTTAGAACATATGGATTCTTTAGACATTCAAAAAGTGAAACAATGCATGCTGGGGGAAAATAGAGCCACTCTACAAGTTATTATTAACCCAAATTATTATTAACCTACTCCGATTTCAGAGCACTCTCGTCAGTGTGCCAGAGCACAGAATAACTGACGAATTTACGAGCGCTTAACACGTGTTGAATATGTCCGGTGTCAGTAAACGTAGGCAAAAAAGCATAATGAAATTGTTGCCAGCACCAGTTAAAGTCACCAATGCCCTGGATAACATAAAAATAGCAAGTAAAATGGTCAGAGTGAGGTGTTCTCTCATTTGTGTCTGGAAGTACCTAGCAAGCTAGCCAACGTTAGCCAGTTAGCTTTAGTGCTTGACTGCCGTTGTGAGGCCAGAACACTCGGATCAACCCTACTCCTCAGCCAGAGCATCCCGTGTGCGGTCTGAATGCTCTAAGAGCGAAATGCTCTGAATTTACGAACGCCCAGAGGGCACTCTGAGCACACTCTGGCACTCCAGATTGAATTTACGAACACACCCTTAGTGTACGTCATGGACAGTTGAGACAAATATAACCTATTTTTAAAACCTCTTATAAAGTTGCTTATGTAGCATAAACTGGGAATTGGATATTTTTTTACATATTATGATCGTCTGTTTCATATTAGTAATAGTTGTACATTTTGATTGGGAAATGCTTAATGGCTGTGTTTTTGTATTCTTATGATTGGGATCTACTGGCTTATTATGTCAGAGTTTGAGTTTATGGACTGCTTATCCTTTAACATCATAGTGTGTGTATGACTGCTGTCTTTCCATTGGCCCTATGCAGTGGTTTAGTGGTGCCTGGAGAAGTGGGTATACTGTACTACATACTTGATATGTCGTATACTGCCACTACACTACTTTGATACGCATCAGTAGGGCCTAAGTAGTGTGTATAAGTAATGCCCACTGAAAAAAAAGTGAGTATACCCTCCACTACACCACTGGCCCTTTGTGTTTTACAAAACGTCCACTCTCCTACATGAGCACACTGCCTTGTTTTGTCTTGGCCAGGTCACAGTTGCAAATGATAACTTGTTCTCAACTGACCTACCTGGTTAAATAAAGGTGAAATAAAAAATAGTGCCCTGGTATTACGGTTGCTGTCCTTTCAGAATCACGAACCTGTCACACATTTAAGGCCTATTGGTTTGCTACAGCGCAAACATTTCTATAATAGATATAAAGGCTGTTAATATATTCATGTTTCAAGACAGGAAATATACATATATAGGCTGGTGAAGCGGTTTTATGCACTGACTGAATGGAAGCTGATAATTAGGAGTTTTACTCCGTTGGTCTCGTGAAGAAATTACAAGTCCTCACTGTCTGAGACAGAGTAGAAATGTATCCGACAGAGACACTCAATATGTTGTCTCAAGAACAGACTTTACAACACTGGTATTTTCTGTAATGTATGTCATTCAGGACTCATCTGTAAATTAGACCTTGGTTTCAGTATGACTCCATGATAAAATAAAGGTTAAATAAAATAACATTTTGACAGCTTAGTCATCTGTCAAGCACTGGGGATGGCTAGCTAGCTGGTTACTGTTAGCTCTCAAACTCTGGGCGCCATTCTGCCTTCTCCCTTAACGTTTAGAAACGTCAGTAATCATTGCTTGCGATACGGCTTTCGAAACATATGGCCCTTGTCCTGCATCCGCGAGAATGAATCCTTCAAAAAGAGATACACTTACAGTAGCAGTTTTGCACAGATCCATACAGCTATGGGGGCCTCCATCCAACAAAACTACACTTTTACCAAACATGTTTTATCTGCTTTTACTACACAACCGGTAGGTGTCCGGTGCATGCTAGATGGCTAATTAGCACAATTGGACGCCTGTCTTCTGTAAACAAGTGCTGTAACATGGCGATATGGCCTGTGTGGGAACACTAACCATTTCAGGTGTGTATCGATTACACCTTTTGTTTTTATTATTTCTTGCTAATATGAAAGACAAGGTCCTTTTATATCCAAAACCTTACCTTAAACTACGACTGTTAATGTTCAGATTTAGCCTCGGGGCTCTTAGTCTTAACCAAACTCCCCTGTAGAGGAAGTCTTCGTCCAATGACTCTTAGCTATGCGTAATGGAACTGAGAATCGTGATGAAAGGCTCGGTTACTGTCTACAAGTGTTCAAGGTTCATGATTTTCAGGGGTTTAATAAATGTTGAAGATAAACGGCGAACTACACATCTAAATACAGAGCCAGTAGCTGGCTGGTAATTATTAGTTAGTTAGCCGTATACATCCATCACTGTGCAGCAGTATCTAACCAAGCTGTAACGTTAGTGCATATAATGTTGGTAAACGTGTTGTAAATAGAAACTGACATGCCGAATGTCTGTATACATGTTCAATTATATCTGTATTTAAAAGAAGGGCGTTACTCACCAAAGTACCACCGTGTTTTGTTTGTAGCTCGCATGAAGAGTATGGTATGACCGCACAAACATACATTAAAAGTGCATTCCGCCACCTACTGTGTGGGGTGAAAACTGGGGAACGTTAACCAGAAAGGAAGAAAGAGGCCCAACTCAAGGTAAAATCTGTCTCCTTCCCATTCTTAGGGCGGTGAGACATGTATATTGTCAGTATATCGATAATATTTGCTTTAACGCGGAAAAAAACGGGGAAATATAATAATTTCCGCATTCGTCAACACTACGTTATATGTCGTGAAGGCACACTGCCGTCTAATGAACTATTAGGGGTATCTAAAAGAGATTATGTAATTTTCCCTGCAAAACAAATAAATACAATTAAAAGTTCATTCATATGCTGAGAATAGTCTGCCAGGAGTTGATTCTGTTGCTATGCAACCTCTTGCTAGCTTGTTAGCATAACAAATTACTAGCTAGACATTTTTGTGTTTGTAAATTCAATCTTAAGTGCCAGAGTGTGCTCTGGTTGTTCTTAAATTCAGAGCGTTGTCACATGCTGAGCGTTGCAAAATAAATGTACACATACATGTTATTCAATCATTGCACCCACACTGCTCGAGCACCAACAACCGTCTGCTTTGCCAGGCCTAAAATAGAAGTTGGTTGTAATTGTGATGCTCAACACACTGCAAGTCCTGCCTCTCCCATCTCCTCATTGGTTTTTAGGAGCATATACCCACGTGGGTGATTGAAAGATGAACTGAGGTCAGTTGTAGTAATGCACCTTATTAAAGTTGGTTGCCAATCGCCATATAAAGTCCAAAGAAGAAAAAGAAGCCTGGAGGAGAGATGACTAGAATCGGTTGACCGTTTTATCTGTGGATTCATTGTTGGAGTAGAGGGCCTTGTGCATTTCAGGTAAAATAACAACTCAATGTTTATATCTCAGGACAAATTAACTAGCAACAGCAAGCTAGCCAGCTAAATTGTCATAAATGTTTAATGCTTTTCAACCTGTCCCCAAATTAATATAATTGGTTCAGCATTTTTGATATTTCAACCTGCGTGTCGTGATCGCATTTGGTGTGGGTGGACAAAACCAACTTGCGCACGATGGTGCACGTGGATGCACACAGGTTTGGTCAGCATGTCAGATCGTCCATTGTAAATTCTCAGCATTTCCCCTCTTGGGGCGTTCAGAGCGCACACTGGCCGAGGAGTAGGGTTGATCCTAGCGTTCTGACCATCACAAGGGCAGTCAAGAACACAAGCTAACTGGCTAGCTACTTCCAGACACAAATGAGAGAACACCTCACTCTGACCATTTTACTCGCCATAGCAGAGCTGGTTAGGCTGTTTTCATGTTATCCAGAGCGTTGGTGACTGTAACGGTGCTGCTGGCAACAATTCAATTTGAGGGTTCGTAAATTCATCAGTTATTCTGCACTCTTGCTCTGAAATCGGAGTAGATAGCCAGAGTGAATTTATGTCCATTGAGAACGCACAACAACTATACCACTTAGCTGAGAATGACGTGAATAATCAAGTCAATAAGTTAGTTAGATAGCATATATTTAATATACTGGCAAGTTCAATGTATTAGTAGCCAACTAATGAGGTAGCTAGCGAACATACCGGTAGTACCTACTGCTGTAATGATATGCTATGCGGTTCTTAAGGATAGCTTAGCCAACACATTGTCAGCCAACATAATGTGTAGCGTAACTTATTTGAAAAGTCATTACTTTATTACATTGCTCAACATTTTCTTAGCATTTGTCATAATTGGTTCAAGCAATGAGTTTCTATCTGCTCTCATTGGACTTTGGCTGCATATTTTTCAAATCTGAAAACGTTGTGAAGTCACGCCCATTTTCTGAAGAATTGTTATATCGGCCCTAAAAGTACGTAAATAGTGTCCACTGCGTGTATACTTCATATTTTGACGAATGATTACGACACCCGGGAACTTTTGGCATATTAACTCTATACATACTATGACCAATAAGCATACTACATACTCAATTTAGGTCACAAATAGTATGGTTAGTGCGGTTATTATGAGTATTTGAACACAGCTCAGGAGTTCTTAATGTTTTGTGTATACTTTTGGCTCGACTTGCACCTGATATGCAAACAATCACTGCATAGATGAGGTAAAGGAGTTGGCGCACATTCAACATATCGGATCAAATAAAGTGGATATCCGTCAAATCCATCATGATTTATATATTATAACATTCCCACAATGTGGTTGCTTAGGTCCGATTTGGATATATTTTTATGTTTTTGCTGCATAACATGTATAAGTTGCCCCTTTTCAGGTTTAGAATAACTGACTGCTAAATGCTAAATTCTGTTCATATAAGCTGGTTAGCATAGGTAGCATACAGAAATTGGTGGTGCTAGTCAGTCGTTTTTAACTGTACTAATCCAGTTGATTGGTAACAATGACATGAACATATGTTGGAGTGTCAGGCTCTGGCCATAGAGAAGCCTATTTGCTTCTCTATGTAGCTATGGTCAGAGTCTGACAGTGTCGTTCTTTTCTGTTTCTGTGTGGGGTTTGGGTTGGATCCCTAATTAGAGGCAGCTGCACTGCATTGTCTCTAATTAGGGATCCCATATATGTTGAGTCTGTCCTTCACTCGGGTGTGGGTCGTTATCGATGTATGTCGCAGTCACGGTGAAGTAAGTGTGTTCGTTACGTCCGTTCATTTAGTGTGTTTTTTGTGAACGTGACGTTCGTTAGTCTGTTTGTTTGGTGTTGTTTTAGTTCGTCATTTTTTGGTTTGATTATACATAGTATATATATTTAAATATACATAGTATATATAAATAAAGAAATGTCGAACTACTATCCCTGCGCTGCGTCTTGGTCTCTCCACATCCCATCTCGTGACATGGAGTTGACATCCATACAAGCATTATACTCAGATTTTTACCTCAACATAGTGTGAAATACACGTATAAACAATATCCTAAATGTAGTCCAATTTTGCTGTGGGGCAATGAGGAGTCTCGGGATCTTTCCCCACAGGCTTTCCCCCCCATGCTTTTCCATGGCAATTCAATAGTTTTAGTCTTGGTCGAGTTTGATTGACCTCTACCGCATCTATGAGCAGCAGGAATTAGGATTGCATTGAGTGAGGCAGGGAGGAGTTTGTTTTAAGGTCATTAAATTATTCCTCCAGCCTGGGCCATTTAAAATTAAAATGTAAATCCCTTTTAGCAATGTAGGATAATCCTACCCTCCCCAATCCATTAGGGGTGGAAATGTTCAACTGCCCATGGCCTCTTTACCACCCTCTTTCTCGTAACAAACTACACTGGACTGTAGACCATCAACACTTTCACTTCAAATTATTGTGATTGGATTAGTTCAAACAATCTCATGGAATCCTTGGTTATGTTGCAAGTTGACAGATGAACGTCTAAAATTAGTCAGGCTGCGAAGACAAGCTGTTACGAGCACAAATCACATCAACACTTTTTTTCCTTCTAGTGATGATAGGCAATTTTGCTCAGACCTTTCAAGAGGGCTCAACTGCCACGTTTCAATGGAGGAACTGTGGGTCGTAGGCACAATTATAACCCAGAGCCATTCTTACTATGATTACAAATGAGGCACGCACAAGCATCTCTGTAGTTGTTGGAAAAAGAGAACTTCAAAGAGTCCCGTCTCAGCTGAACTGAATCACTTTGACAGCTGCACTGCAACGCCATACTGGAAAAACAAACAAGCCAAAAAACTGGATTTTGGATAAGACTATCAGACAGACAAAGATCAGTGACACACAGCAGGCCATCTCTCATGCATAATCTTGGGTTAGAGTAATTGAAAGACAAATTACACCCACGAATGGCTTGCCTAGTTAAATGAAGGTTAAATACAAAAATAAAATAGGAATTGTTGGATGATGAATGGATGGCATTTATTCTGTGCTTCTCAATGTATTTAATATTGGGAAATGTACTTCATCCACTACCAATGTACAGTAGAGCACTCACCTGGGGGATACATGGCAGCAATTACAGTATGCGCCAGATTTAACACCACATGTTGGCTATCACAGGAGAGAGATGAACTTTGAATTGTCCATATTTGTAACAATGACGCTGTAAATCGCAAAGCAGGTGCAGGTGAAACGTTTAATAAAATAACAAACATGAAACGATACAGTGGTGAGAAAGCATGAACACATGAACAATACAGACTGAGGAATGAACGTAAGGAAGGGACAGATAAAGGGGAGGTAATGGAGTCCAGGTGTGAATCATAATGATCTGCAGGTGCGCATAATGATGGCTGCCAGGTGTGTGTAATGATGGATCCCAGGACTGGTGGTTAGTATTCCGGCGACTTCGAACGCCAGAGGGGAGGAGCGGGAGTAGACTTGACAGTACCCCCCTTCTGACGTGCAGGACGACGCCGACCAGAGGGACGATTCCGAAAACGAGGAGTGGGCCAATCCGGGCGGCGAAGGTGGAAATCACGGAGGATGTTGGGGTCCAGGCGTAGTGGGAGGTTCCTGGTAGAAAGCCTGCCGGTCCAGACAGAGACTCATCAGGAACCTCCCCAGCTCCTGGTTCATCCTCTACATCTACCCGTTGGACTGAGGCCGGTACCCAGAAGTGAGGCTAACCGTGGATAGTGCGAGAAATACCTGGATGTCCAGCGACGACAGCTGTGTGTGCCCAGGTCAGCAGCCGATCCCTTATCCCTGTGGGAACGTAGATGCGCTCGGGGGGACAGTTCTGGGGTGCGGGCTCCCTCTCTGAAGCCTGGCGGATGTCCACATCTACGTCCTTGAACACTGGACCTACGACTCGGGAGGATGGGATTATACAGTTGTGGCAAACCTTTTGAGAATGACACAAGTATTGGTCTCCACAAAGTTTGCTGCTTCAGTGTTCTTAGATCTTTATGTCAGTAGTTACTATGGTACACTGAAGTGTAATTACAAGTATTCCATAAGTGTCAAAGGCTTTCATTGACAATGGCATTCAGTTTATGCAAAGAGTCAATATTTGCAGTGTTGACCCTTCTTTTTCAAGACCTCTGCAATCCACCCTGGCATGCTGTCAATTAACTTCTGGGCCACATCCTGACTGATGGCAGGCCATTCTTGCATAATCAATGCTTGGAGTTTGTCAGAAGTTGTGGGTTTTTGTTTGTCCACCCGCCTCTTGAGGATCAACCATAAGTTCTCAATGGGATTAAGGTCTGGGGAGTTTGCTGGCCATGGACCCAAAATGTCGATATTTTGTTCCCCCAGCCACTTAGTTATCACTTTTGCCTTATGGCAAGGTGCTCCATCATGCTGGAAAAGGCATTGGTTGTCACCAAACTGTTCTTGGATGGTTGGGAGAAGTTGCTCTCGGAGGATGTGTTGGTACCATTCTTTATTCATGGCTGTGTTCTTAGGCAAAATTGTGAGTGAGCCCACTCCCTTGGCTGAGAAGCAACCCCACACATGAATGGTCTGAGGATGCTTTACTGTTGGCAAGACACAGGACTGATGGTAGCGCTCACCTTGTCTTCTCCGGACAAGGTGTTTTCCGGATGGCCAAAACAATCGGAAAGGGGATTCATCAGAGAAAATGACTCTACCCCAGTCCTCAGCAGTCCAATCCCTGTACCTTTTGCAGAATATCAGTCTGTCCCTGATGTTTTTCCTGGAGAGAAGTGGCTTCTTTGCTGCCCTTCTTGACACCCGGCCATCCTCCAAAAGTCTTCGCCTCACTGTGCGTGCAGATGCACTCACACCTGTCCGCTGCCATTCCTGAGCAAGCTCTGCACTGGTGGTGCCCCGATCCTGCAGCTGAATCAACTTTAGGAGACGGTACTGGCGCTTGCTGGACTTTATTGGGCGCCATTCTTGCGCTCCTTCACAACAATTGAACCTCTCTCCTTGAAGTTCTTGATGATCCGATAAATGGTTGATTTAGGTGCAATCTTACCAGCAGCAATATCCTTGCCTGTGAAGCCCTTTTTGTGCAAAGCAATGATGTCGGCACGTGTTTCCTTGCAGGTAACCATGGTTGACAGAGGAAGAACAATGATTTCAAGCACCACCCTCCTTTTAAAGCTTCCAGTCTGTTATTCTGACTCAATCAGCATGACAGGAGGCAAGGGTCTAGTCAATAAAGTTCCCCGCGGCACCAGAATCCACTAACGCTGTAGACACAGTACATGAGGGACAGTCAGATAGTGTAATGGACACCAAAAAGAGCCTAGTAGACAGTGATGAAGATGGAATAGTCACTCCTGCCATAGGCGCTGGAGTCTCACGTGACCGTCCATTTGCTCTTGTGGATCCCGGATTCGGACATGCCGGACACCTCTGGAGCTCGTGCTCTCCTTGTCTACAGTACAGACAGAGCCCCAGCTGTATCAGTCTGTGGCGCTCCGCCGCAGGTAGATGAGTGACCCCTACCTCCATGGGTTCAGGCTCTGATCCTGAGTGTTCGCTGAGGGAGAGAAGCGATGAGAGTACCGGCGCTCCCTAAGTAGGTTATCCAGACGGATGGCCATCGCAATGAGTGTGTCCAAGGTGAGGTTGTCGTCTGGACCTCTTCACACAAACCTCTTCTAAATTGTGTACGAAGCGCCGGCTCATTCCATCCACTGGATGCTGCTACTGTCTGAAAGGTGAGCGCGTACTCAGCAGCCGTCTGGTTCCCCTGATGTAATTGCAGTAGCTGCTCACCTCCCTCTCTGCCCTCCGAGGGATGATCAAAAATACACTTAAACAGAGCCATGAACCCCTCATAAGAATCAAGCTCCTCCTCTCCTCTCTCCCAGACGGCCGTAGCCCATTCCAACGCCTACCCATTCAGCAGAGAAATCACCATGGCAACCTTGGACCTCTCGGTGGTGGGAGCTCCTCTCTAATGCGAAAAATAGTGGGAGCACTGAAGTAGGAAGCCACGGAATTTAGATGGTGTACCTTCATATTTATCCGGGAGGGATAAATGGGCATCACTGACCTGAGCGGGTTGCTGAATGGGCTGATGTGCCGGCTCGCTGTGTCGACTGGTTGCAGAGTATCCTCCGCCGGATGAAGGCAACGCCTCCCGGGTGTGTTCGAGACGTTGCACACTGCAAAGAGCCTCCTCCATAGCCGATCCCAGTTGTGCCAGCTGGTCATGGTGTTGACGTAGAAGATAACCCTGTTCATCGACAGTCTGAGAGATATTAGAATTTCCTGATGCTTCCATGGTTTGAGTCGGTATTCTGTAACAATGGCGCTGTAAGTCGAGAAGCAGGTGCAGGTGAAACGTTTAATAAAATAACAAACATGAAACGATACAGTGTAACAGTGGTGAGAAAGCATGAACAATACCGACTGAGGAATGAATGCAAGGGAGGAACAGATAAAGGGGAGGTAATGAGGAAGGTAATGGAGTCCAGGTGTGAATCATAATGATCTGCAGGTGCGCGTAATGATGTCTGCCAGGTGTGCATAATGATGGATCCTTGGACCGGTGGTTAGGAGGGAGGAGCGGGAGTAGACGTGACAATTACAGGATAATTGGAAGAGTGCATTTTAGGTACAGAATAATTTAATGGCTATTGAAGCACTGAAAGTGGGGCTAGATTGGGAATCATGTTTAGGGTTAACAGTAATACCACTGCAATAAATGTGGGATCATTATAGTGAGGGCTTGAGTTTGGTCGCTCCTGAATGACCGTGTCCCCATCACTATCCTGGGCCACTGATCCCAGCATCTGTCTGATTTAGCCAGGGGGTCTCCCATCCAAGCACCGACTAGGCCCAGCCCTGCTTTAGCTTCAGGCAAAATGACAGCTGTGGGATGCAGGGACCAGGGTGGTATGGCTGCTAAACAATTCAAATGACAAGTTTAAAGCTCAAATTTTCCATTGCTGATAACCGGTGCTCCTCCTGCATACTTCTTCATTTAGTGATTCATTCTTTCTCACTAATTAGCCTTCATGACACCCCTAAGCGCCGCTATGACCTCTCCATCAGCTAAAGGGCTTGACGTCTGCCTCACTGCCTGGACTGTTGTCTGACACGCAACCACTTACCAAAATAAAGGAATAGCTGTTTTGTTTCTTCAACATATCCTCAAAGTTATAGGCCCTCGTATTGCAACCAAAATATACTTATTTCATAAAACTGAATTCATTTGTGTTTTAGCAAGAGTAATCATGTCATGAAAAGGCTACACTAGCTCAAACAAACATCAGTAGATCAATGGGCCTATTTAAAGCATACTTTCAAGATAGATCTAAGGAGAATTAAAGCTTGAGTTAATCAGAACCTAGCATTGTGCTTTTCTTCCTGTATGATTTAGTATCTGCAGTAGGAGAATGGGGCCAAAAGTCACACTCGCTAATTAATCATTCATACATTAAAGCTTGGAGACTAACTGCAGCGCAATTTTAAATGATTTCATAATACATTGATATTAAATTCATAATTATGTTAATTTCGTACTCCAGTCTCTCTCTTGCCCTTTGTCCTTTTAAGTAAAATATATCCTAGTGTTCTAAAAGCTATTACGCTGTGATACGTATCTAAATAGGGACCCATTGTTCAGTTGCCTACAGGGTTATGTTCTCACACAGCCAGGGCATGTTTGTATCCAAGCCCAGAGGACATCCCTAATGTGATTGTAGTCCTCTGCAACTGAGCACAAATCACACCCCTAGCCTCAGGCTAGCCCACCATCTCTCTCTCTCTCGCGCTCTCTCTCTCTCTCTCTCTCTCTCGCCATGCATATGTAACGCTCAGGGGGGTCCTATACTCTCTGAGCCCAAAGTAATTAGTGAGGGGGAATCATCCTGATTTTAATATGCTTAAGGAGTAAGATCCCAGGCTTAATGACACCATAGTGGACTCTCCATCCAATGCTTTCCTTGTGTGTGAATCCACATTCTGATAAACAATGTCAATGTATGATGCGATGCTCTTCGATCCTTTTATTGCTCTCATCTTTCAGTGTGTGTCTTACTGACATTTGCCACAAGCCTTGTTTTAATGGGGAATTGCACAGGGAAGCAGTGAGGTTTGTGGTCTAGACCCTTTGTGGGGTTAAGCAGGATACTCAAGTTAATGGTGTGCTTGGGGCCTCATTCTAAGTAGAGCTGAGGATGTAATTCTGCCAGGCTGCCGTGCTATTAAACCAGTTGAATGATAGGACAGCTAAAAGATTTCCCCCTAAATAGACATAACCAAACATTATTATTTTTCATGAGATGTCCGTAAACAATAACTGTAGTTTAGTTAGTTTGCATAGTTTTAGAAAGGTCTAGAACTCACCTTTCTGGTAAAAGTAGTTATACGTTACTGAGGTGTACTCACTTTTGTGGACACAAGGTCAAATACATAGTACAAATATTATAAAAATATGAAAAATCATTTCTTCAAAAGTGGGACATTAGCTAGGGCTTGAAATTACTGAAATGCTTTCTAAATATAGTAACAATCAAATTATAAAACACTTACTATAAGATTTCTGATTTCTTATAACTGTAAATAAATAAATACTTAGTGACAGTACAATTCTCCAATATTGGCACTATTTGAGTGGTACAGAGACACCATTCAAATGTGTGCAGACTCGTTACAACTTCAGCTTTAATGACTAAGTGATTTCTTCCATCTGTGACCAAGAGAAAGTGGTATTGTTTAAATTTTATGAAATTATTTAGTATTTTTTCATGTTGAGATCTCTAAATCCGGTTGAGAATATCACAGTGAGATGAAACCACAATGGCTAGATCCGATAGACTGTTACCGTTCATATGCCGCCTCACAGCTGGGCTCACTCGGTCTTCACTAGTTACCACAGCCATAAAACCCCTCCTATTTCTACAATTTCTCTAATTAAAATGTGTTTTTAACCCTAACCTTAACCATAACCTTAACCACACTGCCTAAACCAAACCTTAAATTAAGACCAAAAAGCAACAAAAACACGTCACTCCCTATGTAAATGTAGGCTGTGGAACCTGACACTTTCCACACACATCCACTAAGAGAGTGAAAGGGGAGAGCAGACAGATGGGGCTTTCTGGCATTATAAGGCACAGGACCCTATGGCGTTCTCAGAGCGCTTTGTACACACAAGAACAGTCAGAACCGGTCCAGAAGCGCTCAAAATCGAAGAGATTAATTAACAGAATGAATGCCATTAGTGTTGTAGGTGATATTATTGGCTGGCTCTTTATTTAAAAAAGCTTTAAAAAGTGGTTTTGGAATGTTTCCCTGTAGAATTTTCTATTTAATTTCACTGCAGGCACAATATTCTCGCTATAATCCATGTAGAGGCGCCAAGTTTAATCACAGGCATAAAATAAAGCTAATAACAATGTTTCCTCTGCAGATAGCAAAGCATGCTTAGCACCAATCATTAAAGCACTGATTACCAAATCCTCTTCATCTAGAGAAATGGCCTACGGAAACGAGACAGTAATGTTATCCATATGGTATTTCTTTCTCCCCATTGTTTACTGGAGCCCTCTTTCTTTCCCAAGCTGTGGAGAAACCACTGTAACAAAAGTGATAAAAGCCCATCGGTGGGACTTTGATCTTGTCTTCTTGAATATTCCCTGTGTGCAGACTCCAAATATATAACTACTTTTAACCATTAACGTGATAGCATCAAGTGCCCCCTTCACAGATCTCTGTAAAGAGAAGGGTGCTGAATGATGACATCAGGAGCAGCTATATATACACTGGGGGCAAAATGTTTGGAATATTACTCATTCAAGAGTTTTTCTTTATTTGTACTAGTTTTTACAGGATAAAAGTGAAGACATCAAAACTATGACATAACACATAAGGAATCATGTAGTAACCAAAAATGTGTTAAACAAAACAAAATATATGTTATATTTTAGATTATTTGAGTAGCCACCCTTCGCCTTGATGACAGCTTTGCACACTCATGGCATTCTCTCAACCAGCTTCATGAGGACCGCCACAGGAATGGAAGACCCAGAAATACCTCTGCTGCAGGGGATAAGTTCATTAGAGTTACCAGCCTCAGATTCCAGCCCAAATAAATGCTTCACAGAGTTCAAGTAACAGACACATCTCAACATTGTTCAGAGGAGACTGTGTGAATCAGGCCTTCATGGTCGATTTTTGATGCAAAGAAACCACTACTAAAGGACACCAATAATAAGAAGAGACTTGCATGGGCCAAATTTGCGATTTTTGGTTCCAACCTCAATCAAATGTAGATGGTGTGGGATGAGTCGGACAACTCCTTCAAGACTGATGGAAAAGCATTCCAGGTGAAGCTGGTTGAGAGAATGCCAAGAGTGTGCAAAGCTGTCATCAAGGCAAAGGGTGGCTATTTGAAGAAACTCAAATATAAAATATATTTTGATTTGTTTAGCACTTTTTTGGTTACTACATGATTCCATACAGTATGTGTTATGTCATAGTTTTGATGTCTTCACTTTTATTCTACAATGTAAAAAAAAAATAGTGCAAATATAGAAATGAGTAATATTCCAAACTTTTGGCCACCAGTGTATCTGATTTTTAGGCGGAGAGATTCAGGCTCGTCGGGTATAGTAGGTGTGGTTTAGGAAGAGTGTTGAATTAAACATCTGGTGGGAAATGAAAATATTCTCATTTGTCACCTTTCCTTGGCCTGCGTCATAGGCTACAACCAATCTATATCCTTACTGTCAGGCTCTGGCCATAGAGAAGCCTATTTGCTTCTCTATGAAGCTATGGTCAGAGTCTGACAGTGTCTTTCTTTTCTGTTTCTGTGTGGGGTTTGGGTTGGATCCCTAATTAGAGGCAGCTGCACCACATTGTCTCTAATTAGGGATCCTATATATGTTAGTCTGTCCTTCACTCTGGTGTGGGTCGTTGTCAATGTATTTCACAGTCACGGTTTAAGTAAGTGTGCTTTTTTTACGTCCGTTCAATAGTCTGTTTTGTGAACGTGACGTTTGTCTATAGTGTTTGTTTGTGTTCTTTAGTTCGTCATTCGTTTTTTGGTTTATACATAGTAGTTATTCATTTGTACATAGTATAAATAAAAGATGTCGAACTATAATCCCTGCGCTGCGTCTTGGTCTGTCTCTGCACCCGTTCGTGACACTTACACACCATGTTGGTTTCTAGTTCCCATTTTGCTAAGGAGTCTGCTTGCTATTACAAGGTTTGGGACATCATGTAAAATTGTACAAATTATTAAAAGTAAAAAGTACTGATATGGCATTGGAAATGACCACATAAAGCTGTATGATTACGATTTATTTCCGTTTGAAAATATACCCATAAATTTATCATATGAAAACATTTATACAACCTTTATATAACATTGTATCACAACTGTATCACACATTTTGACACGCACATCCCTGCATTTACAAAGAGTTGCCCTTTAATATATATATATATTTTTTTACAGTTAAAACATTTAAACAAAAACACCACAACTTTCAAATGTCATCAATTAAATACTCAGAAACTCCTTTTAGCCCAAAGGAGGCCTCAGGACATGCCAGCTTGAAGCATTGGGATAAAAAAATGAGAGGGGATACAATACAACACATAACTCAACGGGGCTAAGATTTGTCCTGTTCCAAGGAGGACATTGGTCAGTAAATCTTTGCTATTGTGTCTAGTCTAGTCACTGACCGTTTATTTTATGTTACATCAGGGGAATTTGCTGGCAGGAAAATCTGCCATTGATTTATAAGGTAATAAAAGTGGATTTAACATACAATGTTTATTGTCTGTGGTCTTCTTCCAAGCAATAACCAACAGTTTCAGCTGCTACTATTTCTTCAGCAAGAAGTTGTCTTGTGTTTTTTTAGTGCTTTGAGCTGAAATCCCACTTGAAGCTGTAAATATCGTGTGTATAAATGTTCCTTGAGTTGAAGCTTGATTTGCTAAAATCCCTAAATGCCTATCTTGAGGTGGTACAAAGGGAAACAATGACCTAGTTGAAAATATATGCAACAGGTCTCTTGGATATTGTTTGGAGTGATTTGCATGTGCATACAAACATACAGTTGAAGTCGGAAATTTACATACACTTAGGTTGAAGTCATTAAAACTCATTTTTCAACCCCTCCACAGATTTCATGTTAACAAACTATAGTTTTGGCAAGTCTGTTAGGACATCTACTTTGTGCATGACACAGTAATTCATCCAACAATTGTTTACAGACAGATTATTTCACTTATAATTCACTATATCACAATTCCAGTGGGTCAGAAGTTTACATACACTAAGTTGACTGTGCCTTTAAACAGCTTGGAAAATTCCAGAAAATGATGTCATGCTTTAGAAGCTTCTCATGGGCTAATTGACATAATTCGAGTCAATTGGAGTACCTGTGGATGCATTTCAAGGCCTACCTTTAAACTCAGTGCCTCTTTGCTCGACATCATGGGAAAATCAAAAGAAATCAGCCAAGACCTCAGAAAATAAATTATAGTCTGGTTCATCCTTGGGAGCAATTTTCAAATCAATCCCAGAACTACAGCAAAGGACCTTGTGAATATGCTGGAGGAACAGGTACAAAAGTATCTATATCCACAGTAAAACGAGTCCTTTATGGACATAACCTGAAAGGCTGCTCAGCAAGGAAGAAGCCACTGCTCCAAAACTGCCAGACTACAGTTTGCAACTGCACATGGGGACAAAGATCGTACTTTTTGGAGAAATGTCCTCTGGTCTGATGAAACAAAAATAGAAGAACACCATCCCAACCGAAAAAACACCATCCCAACCGTGAAGCACAGGGGTGGCATCATCATGTTGTGGGGGTGCTTTGCTGAAGGAGGGACTGGTGCACTTCACAAAATAGATGGCATCACGAGGAAGGAAAATTATGTGGATATATTGAAGCAACATCTCAAGACATCAGTCAGGAAGTTAAAGCTTGGTCGCAAATTGGTCTTCCAAAAGGACAATGACCCCAAGCATACTTCCAAAGTTGTGGCAAAATGGCTTAAGTACAACAAAGTCAAGGTATTGGACTGGCCATCACAAGCCCTGACCTCAATCCTATAGAAACTTTGTGGGCAGAACTGAAAAAGCGTGTGCGAGCAAGGAGGCCTACAAACCTGACTCAGTTACACCAGTTCTGTCAGGAGGAATGGGCCAAAATTCACCCAACTTAATGTGGGAAGCTTGTGAAAGGCTACCCGAAACGTTTGACCCAAGTTAAACAATTTAAAGGCAATGCTACCAAATGCTAATTGAGTGTATGTAAACTTCTGACCCACTGGGAATGTGATAAAAGCTGAAATAAATCATTCTCTCTACTATTATTCTGACATTTCACATTCTTAAAATAAAGTGGTGATACTAACTGAACTAAGACAGGGAATGTTATTAGGGTTAAATGTCAGGAATTGTGAATAACTGAGTTTAAATGTATTTGGCTAAGGTGTATGTCAACTTCCGATTTCAACTGTACGTTTTTTACTCAACAGTGACAATACTGTTGTTACAATGAATTAACGAATACAAAGGCAGGTAAAACAACTTTGGATCCTATTATCCTTGATGATGTCACACAACAAAGGTAGTAACACTCACACCTGCAGCTCAGATGGGTTTAGACACTATTTACTCCAGACATGGCAGAGCAATGATAGCTCCACTGCCATTTCAACTTCTCCCGTCACTCCCAGAGACTTTGTTTCTCACCTTGGTTTCTCTGCGAGTCCACAACATCATCAGTCATCACATCACCAACTAGGAGATGCCCAGCGGTGTATCACTGCATCACTCTCATATTGATGTGGATTATATAGTATTATATCCTGTGTATTGTATGGTAACATCATTTTATATAAACACGTCCACAGTATCATTGATAACTTTCCTATCAACATGTCCACTGAATCACTAGATCATCTTCATATCAACACCATTATATCGGTACATCACTTCTATTTTCACGATTCCACTCTATCAAATAAACATTTGCAAATGATATGCACTGTATTTTGTTTGTTACTATCATATGAGTTGGTCCGTTGGTAAAATTAAATCATTTTCATGTTGACTCGTCTGGGCCCGCTTGTCTCAGTTGCCTCCGCTGCTGTCCCGTTCGATTTGCGGGGAACGTACTCGATGTCAAAGTTGCTCTTGTGCCTTCCCTTCCCACGACTCCATGCAAACAGGAGCAGGAAACAGAAGATGACCACGCCCAGGAAGGATAGGCAGCCCATTGCTGTGGAGATGATGATGGTCTTCAGGTCTATGGGGTTTGTCATATTGTACAGGACGGTCCCGTTGGCCCAGGTCCCGTTGGAGTCTGCCAGGAGTCCGATCTTGTTGGCGTAGAGCAATCTATCGCTGATGCCCAGGCTCTTCACCGCCAGCGACGCCGACAGGCTGGCGTTACCCGCCGCGTTGCTGGCCACACACAGGTACACGCCGCTATCGTGCAGCTCCGCAGCCTTGATCTCCAGGGTGCCGTCGGTATGGACCGTCACCCTACCGGTGCTCTTGGCTGTGACATACCGTCTGTGTGGTGTCACCCAGGCCATAGAGGGCCGAGGAGCCCCGTCTGCAATGCAGTTGAGCCGGACAGGCTTCCCCTCGTCTGCCAGCAGCAGCTGGGTGGTGTTGGGCCCAATCCGGGGTTTGGTGCAGATCATGTACCGTGTCACCAGCGGCTCCTTGAGGTCCAGCAGGGGTTTCCCACGGAGGCGCTCAGGGGCACTGCACTCTGGCTGGGGGTCAGGGAGCTGCAGCAAAAGTGGCTTACGGCCACTCAGCAGCCATAGGAGCCGGCAGTCGCACACCAGAGGGTTCCCCCCCATGAGTAGCGTCTGCAGGCTGTCGGGGGACTTGAACACAGCTCGCTCCACAGAGTCCAGCTGGTTATGGGACACGTCCAACATACGCAGTGCTGGGAGGCCCAGGAAGGCCAGGGGTTCAATGTAAACCAGCTGAGCCCCTCGCAGGTGCAACTCCTGCAGTCGAGGAAGCTGGTCTAGTACCCCTTGCTGGATGTGCTGGATGTGGCAGAAGGACAGGTTGAGGTGCGTGAGGTATGGCAGGTTACGTAGAGCATGGCCGGGGAAGGAAGACAAGTTGGTATTGGTGACAGAGAGCGTGGTGAGGTTGAGGCCGTGTAGTGACAGAGTTGGTAAGACTTCCAACCAGGGCCAGTAGTCGATCTCCAGGTGGCGAAGGCGGGGAAGTCTCTTGAAGGAATAGGGCTTCAGGGTGCCGATGCCCAGGTGGCGCAGGCGAAGCTCCACCAGGCTGTGCAGGTGCCCCAGGGCGTCGGTGGGCACCACAGTCAGGTTGCAGCGCTCCAGGTTGAGGCTCTTTAGGCCCAGCAGGCCTGTGAAGGCCCTCTGGGAGATGAACACCAGCTCATTGTTGCCTACCTCCAGGGACATCAGCCTCCGAAGGTCCTGGAAGCCGTGGTCCAGCAGCACCACCAGCCGGTTGTGGCTGAGGTCCAGACTGGTGAGGTTGGCCAGGCCGGAGAGCACGCCGGCAGGGACCAGCTGTAGGAGGTTGCTGTGGAAGTTCAGCGAGCGCAGGGAGAGCTGAAATTTGAAGGAGCCCGGTTCGACCACGCCAATCAGGTTATCGCTGAGGTCCAGATCCTCCAGCTGTATGAAGGAGGAGAAGTTGTCTGGGGTGATGCTCCGCAGCTTGTTTTTGCTCAGGTCCAGATGCCGTGTCTCGATGGGGATGCCCTCAGGGATGGAAGGCAGTCGCTTGCGGTGGCAGCTGACTGACTTGGTCTGGGCGGAGCAGTCGCAGCGGGCAGGGCAGCCTAGGGCGCAGCTAGCCAGCAGGAGCAGCAGAACCCCACCCAGAAGAGGGTGGCAGTGGTACAGGGTGTAGCGCCGCATAACTTTTACCCACGCTGCCCTCTGTTATGGCACAGCTTCGTATCCATGCAGACCACCATCACTGTAAAGCCCTGCAACACAAAAACACACACAGAATTACGCTGCAAAACAGAACATAAATTAAGCACTGTTTGTTATACAAAGCTTCACTGTTTGTTATACAAAGCTTTACTGTTATACAAAGCTTCACTGTTTGTTATACAAAGCTTTACTGTTTGTTATACAAAGCTTTAATGTTATACAAAGCTTTACTGTTATACAAAGCTTTACTGTTTGTTATACAAAGCTTTACTGTTTTACAAAGCTTTACTGTTATACAAAGCTTCACTGTTTGTTAGACAAAGCTTTACTGTTATACAAAGCTTTACTGTTTGTTATACTAAGCATTACTGTTTGTTATACAAAGCTTCACTGTTTGTTATACAAAGCTTTACTGTTATACAAAGCTTTGCTGTTTGTTATACTAAGCATTACTGTTTGTTATACAAAGCTTCACTGTTTGTTATACAAAGCTTTACTGTTATACAAAGCTTTGCTGTTTGTTATACTAAGCTTTACTGTTTGTTATACAAAGCTTTACTGTTTGTTATACAAAGCTTTACTGTTATACACAGCTTTACTGTTTGTTATACAAAGCTTTACGGTTATACAAAGCTTTACTGTTATACAAAGCTTTACTGTTATACAAAGCTTTACTGTTATACAAAGCTTTACTGTTATACAAAGCTTCACTGTTTGTTATACAAAGCTTTACTGTTATACAAAGCTTTACTGTTTGTTATACAAAGCTTTACTGTTTGTTATACAAAGCTTTACGGTTATACAAAGCTTTACTGTTATACAAAGCTTTACGGTTATACAAAGCTTTACTGTTTGTTATACAAAGCTTTACTGTTTGTTATACAAAGCTTTACGGTTATACAAAGCTTTACTGTTATACAAAGCTTTACTGTTATACAAAGCTTTACTGTTTGTTATACAAAGCTTTACTGTTTGTTATACAAAGCTTTACGGTTATACAAAGCTTTACTGTTATACAAAGCTTTACGGTTATACAAAGCTTTACTGTTTGTTATACAAAGCTTTACTGTTTGTTATACAAAGCTTTACTGTTTGTTATACAAAGCTTTGTCCTGCAGCCACCTTTCCCCCACCTTGCATCACTCCGTTTTCCATTTCTTGCTCTCTCTTCATCCTTTCTTTCACCCTTTCTATCCTATCACACTATCAACACTTTTCTTCCTTTTATCAGCAGTATTATTTTCTGCCAGAATGGAGTAAACTGAAATGTTAATCAAATCAAACTTAATTTAAAGTGCATTAACACACCAATACACTTCATGGAAAATGTGCAATAATATTCAGCTGCAACAGAGTGGGTCAGCTGATGCAAAACGTAAAAACTGGTCAATGTGTAAGCACGAAAGGATGAAGGGTATCTGGCATGCTAAAAAACAAGGAGCAAGTTGTTCCAACTCTGTTCCCCCAGGAGCCGCACCTATTAAATAGAGAAAGATGGGGAAGAAAACCCCTCCTATAGACAACAGGTTGTTGGCATAGCAGATGGTCTGAGACGTTTACCTGAATGCATCTGTTTTGTATTCTATTAACCTTGCCTATTAAGGAACATTCTCTATCTATATAGTAAAGCACTCTAAAGCAGTTTAGGATAGGTAGCAGCACACTCATTGTCAATCATTGCAAACAAGCAAAAAACACTGCAGAGGTGAGCAGTTGGTAAGCACAAATACAGACGTACGTGTATATGCAGCTGCTGAGGTGAGTGACACAATCACTAAATAGATGGGGTGAGTACGCACACACACACGTCATACACACGCACATAACACACACAGCACTCACCCCTCTCCCCGGCTCTGAACAGCTGCACTCTGGTGTCTTCCCTACCATCCTCTCCCTCTCTCTCTCTCTCTCTCTCTCTCTCTCATATCTTCTGGTCCTCATTTTTCACACACTTTCCTCACTTCTCTTCTCTCTTGTCGTAATTACTTGGGAGAAGCCCCATACTCTCCATTTTCCATTCCCTGCAGACTGTGTTTTATCGATCGTGACACAGATCAGATGCCAGGAATGTAGCCTTTCAACAAAGAGCCACACGTTGCCATAGCAACCACAAACCCTCCCTCCCATCCGCTCCATGTGTTCTGCCAATCAAATTAATGAAAATATATTCTCTCGTGAAAATATATTCTCGAGGTCTGCACATGGAGTGAAAACATGAATTGAATATATTTGAAATCGATGCTTCATTAACTTGCAAGCATCAAGTTTACAGTGTCTCTATCTACCTTTCTTCAAGTCTGTCTGGGTCTTCTTCTTCTTGGTTACCTGCCTGCCTGCCTGCCCGCCTGATCGCCTGACCACCTGACCGCCTGCCCGCCTGCCTGCCTGCCTGCCTGCCTGCCTCTCTCTCTCTTTCTTGAGACTGTGTATGTGTGGGTGTGTCTGTTTGTGTGCCAATTAGTATTTCCGACAATCTGTCAGTGAGTCTAAGTCTGTCTCTGTATCTGTCCGTCTACTGTCTCTATCAGTCTATCAAGTTACCTGTCTATCCGTCTCTCTGCTGGTGTATCTATTGGTCTGTACAGTGTGTCTTGTCAATTAGTCAGTCTTTCTAACAGGATGTTACTGTGCTTGGTCTGGTCTGGCACATCTTGACTCCCTTAGAGCTGAGTCATATTTTTAGAGCCCTGTTGGACAGCAGAAAACATCCCTGAGAAGACTGGGTAAGAAGAGAAGAGAAGGGTTCGGAGTCATTCAGAAGGGCAGACCCACAGGGTGTAGAGCTTTTTGGGATTATGTTTAGAATTGGATTAGAGACGCAGTGAAACTGTAGAAAATCTGACAGGCGAATGAGAGCCTAGGGGAGACGCGTGAGTCACGGTGGGAGAGAGAAAGAGCGAGGGAGAAATGCAGAAAAATAAACAGGAAATATGTAAAGAAATGGAGGCAGAGCAAAGCCTGTGCTAGATTGGATGAAAGACTAATTTGCTTGCTGAGTTCATTGTAGTTTTATAATGTGATTTATTCCAGCAACACAAGTTTAAAGAATTTTCATTTTCATTAAATTAGTAGATTTGGCAAAAAATATATATATTTAAATTTCAGCCAAACCCGTTGCTGACAGGTGTATAAAATCGAGCACACAGTCATGCAATCTTCATAAAAAAACATTGCCAGTAGAATGGCCTTACTGAAGAGCTCAGTGACTTTCAACGTGGCACCGTCATAGGCTGTTATTGTGAAGTGGAAAAGTCTAGGAGCAACAACGGCTCAGCCGCAAAGTAGTAGGCCACACAAGCTCACAGAATGAGACCGCCGAGTGCTAAATCACATAGAGTGTGAAAATGAGCTTCATGAAATGTGTTTCCATGGCTGAGCAGCCGCACACAAGCCTAAGATCACCATATGCAATGCCAAGCGTCGGCTGGAGTGGTGTAAAGCTTGCCACTATTGGAGTACTGGAAACGCGTTCTCTGGAGTGATGAATCACACTTCACCATCTGGCAGTCTGAGGGACAAATCTGGGTTTGGGGGATGCCAGGAGAACGCTACCTGCCCAAATGCATAGTGCCAACTATAAAGTTTGGTGGAGGATGAATAATTGTTTGAGGCTGTTTTTCATAGTTCGGGCTAGGCCCCTTAGTTCCAGTGAAGGGAAATCTTAACACTACAGCATACAATGACATTCTAGACGATTCTGTGCTTCCAACTTTGTGGCAACAGTTTGGAGAAGGCCATTTCCTGTTTTAGCAGGACAATGCCCCTGTGCACAAAGTGAGGTACATACAGAAATGGTTTGTCGAGATCGGTGTGGAAGAACTTGACTGGCCTGCAAAGAGCCCTGACCTCAACTCACTTATGCTCTTGTGGCTGAATGGAATCAAGTCCCCGCAGCAATGTTCCAACATCTAGTGGAAAACCTTCCTAGAAGAGTGGAGGCTGTTATAGCAGCAAAGGAGGGACCAACTCCATATTAATGCCCATGATTTTGGAATGAGATGTTGGAGATATCGACCAGGTGTCCATATACGTTTGGTCACGTAGAGTATATTAGTGCACACTTACTGACTGTGTTATTGTTCAGAGAGACAAACCATGCCCACATAGTTTAATCTTACATACAGCGGGTGAAATAAGTATTGAACACGTCACCATTTTTCTCAGTAAATATATTTCCAAAGGTGCTATTGACATGAAATGTTCACCAGATGTTGGTAACAACCCAAGTTTATGGTGAAATGATTGTCTTTCCACTTCCGTATTATGGCCCCAACAGTGCTCACTGGAACATTCAGAAGCTTAGAAATGTGCCTATAACCAATGCCATCATTATGTTTTGCAACAATTAGGTTGCGAAGGTCTTGAGACAGCTCTTTGCTTTTACCCATCATGAGATGTGTCTTGTGTGACACCTTGGCAATGAGACCTTTTTGTAGGCCATCAGTTGGGACTGAACCAGCTGATATTAATTTGCACTGACAGGGGGCTGGATTGCTTTTTAATTACTGATAGTTTTCAGCTGTTGTCTTGGCTTTCCATGCCTTTTTGAACCTCCCTTTCTTCATGTGTTCAATACTTTTTCCCTGTGTCATTTCACATTATTACACATAACTTAATTTATGAACTTATTTGTTTTGGTTTCTTTACTTATTTCACCCGCTGTAGGTTTTACTTTCATTTGTTTCAATGTTCATACAAGCGATATACAACATACTTTAAGAACTTCATCCCCATTTTCTGTAGTCAACAATCCATATCCACTCAATTCCAGATCAGTTACACGACCAGCCAATTAGTGTTGTTTTTTTCCTAATGCATGAGTGCACAGGGAGACGCAATTAGTTCATTAGAATGAATGTTCACCAGCCATGCTTAATTATTGATTTACAAGTAATTATTTTGGAGATTATTATTCATTTTATTGATGCGCCTGGGACTTGCTGGAGGGTATTTATTAGACCCATGTTCTGCCTTGCATGATGTAACTACAGTTCTGGCCTCAAAGGTATGCAGCAATGTGGTATCATCATACACAGTGGGGCGAATTACTGCTTACAGATAACAACAATAATACAATTTAAATCTGATAAGAGTGACACTGTTGGCTCTTCCCATTTTGGACACCCCATCAAGAGAGGGTGCAAATCTGGAAGAGCCAATAGCAACCATCTTGGCAGATTTTAAGTTTGTTCTTGTTGCTCATTCCATTCAAGTGGTGGAAAAAGTACCTAATTGTCATACTTGAGTAAAAGTAAAGATACCTTAAAAGAAAATGACTCAAGTAAAAGTGAAGGTCACCCAGTAAAATCCTACTTGAGTAAAAGTCTAAAAGTATTTGGTTTTAAATATCCTTAAGTATTAAAAGTAAATGTAATTTCTAAAATATACTTAAGTATCAAAAGTAAAAGTAGAAATAATTTCAAATTCCTTATATTAAGCAAACTAGACAGCACCATTTACAGGGGCACGCTCCAACACTCAGACATCATTTATAAATTAAGCATGTGTTTAGTGAGTCCGCCAGATCAGAGGCAGTAGGGATGACTGGGATGTTCTTTTTATAAGTGTGTGAATTAGACCATTTTCCTATCCTGCTAAGCATTCAAAATGTAAGGAGTAATTTGGGGTTTCAGGGAAAATGTATGTACATCATTTTCTTTAGGAATGTATTAAAGTAAAAGTTGCCAAAAATATAAATAGTAAAGTACAGATACCCCAAAAATGACTTTAGTAAAAATTGTTGAAATTACTAATTAAGTACTTTACACCATTAAAAGATGTCATATTGCTAAGTCTATCTTTGATACTAGTGTTATGGACTGGCCTTGAGTAATGCATTTTAGTTTTTTATCTATTAAGTTATTCTACCCACCCTCTCATTTATGTAAATACATGTTGTCACAAGCATTGGGAGTACCACATTCTCTATTTACAGATGCACTGCTTTGTTGCAGTTCCAAAAACTGAGGTCCAAAGTATAGCTTTAGACTCAACTGTAGCTATGAACAGCTTTCCTATTTGGTTACCCCTGGCTTTTGCTATAAAAAATAATAAAATACATTTGCCCCAAACAACTATTGTGGCCATGTACTGAAGAGCAATATTTATGCAACAGCCCTGTCTCTGAATGCTAAATTAAGCCCAATGGTTCCATTTTGTTAATTTCCTATCATAATAGTGGTGTGTATAATGCGATTATTACACATGAGAGAGTTCACATGTATGCATTTTAGCGCAGCGACGTGAGCACAACCCTTAACATGTTCTGCATGATAACACACATTTGCCTGGCTGACTTAGAGTGAGGCATCATTGGGCTAGACATAATAATTGCTAGACATAATGTGTTCTATTCACCTACTGTAGAATAGATTGAATAGATGTGTATGCAGAATAACTGCACACGTTTACTTACCAATTAATGAGTATTTAGATAGGTAATTTAACAACTGATTATAAGACTGGTCTGCAATATAGTGGAAACTATTATCCATGCACTATACACTGAGTATACAAAACATTTCCATGACAGACTGACCAGGTGAATACAGGTGAAAGCTATGATCCTTTATTGGTCACTTGGTAAATCCACTTCAAATCAGTGTAGATGAATGGGAGGAGACAGGTTAAAGAAGGACTTTTAAGCCTTGAGACAATTGAAACATGGATTGTGTATGTGTGCCATTCAGAAGGTGAATGGGCCAGACAAAAGATTGAAGTGCCTTTGAACAGGGTATGGTAGTAGGTGCCAGGCGCACCTGTTTGTGTCAAGAACTGTATCACTGCTGTGTTTTTCACCCTCAACAGTTTCCCGTGTGTATCAAGAATGGTCCACCACCCAAAGGACATCCAGCCAACTTGACACAACTGTGGGAAGCATTGGAGTCAACATGGGCCAGCATCCCTGTGGAACGCTTTCAATACCTTGTAGAGTCCATGCATGCCTCAATGAATCTAGGCTGTTCTGAGGGCACGTGGGGCGGGTTCCTAATGTTTGGTAAACTCAGTGTATATTCTGCAGAGACAATGCAAGCATAAAAAACCCTGACTTATACAGTTTATATATAGGTACTTTGCTTGTGTAGATATGAGACCACATTTCAGGCATACTGTCATTTTTGGTTCAGAAATTGCAAACATCACGTAACTAAACTAAACAAAAAGAAGAAGAAACTATACTATGGAACAAAGATAAATTATATAAAGAATGATAGTAAAAAGCTCTGGAGTACTTTAAATGAAATTCTAGGCAACCAACCACCTTTAATAACGTTTTTGTTGACAAGATTAACAAACTTCGGTATGACATGCAGAAAACAAATGCTAAATTTTCATATTCATGCATAATTAACCAAATAATGAAAGACAAGCACTGTAGTTTTGAGTTCCACAAAGTGGGTGTGGAAGAGGCGAAAAACATTTTGCTATCTATAAATAAGGACAAACCACCTGGTACCGACAACCTGGATGGTAAATTGCTGTGGTTGGTAGAGGAATACATTGTGACTCCTGTTTGCCACATCTTCAATTTAAGCCTTGAAGACGGTGTGTGCCCTCAGACATGGAGGGATGCAAAGGTCTTTCCTCTACCCAGGAATAGCAGAGCATGTTTCATTTGGACCCCAGGAAGAGTAGCTGATGCTTTGCAGCAGCTAATGGGGATCCTAATAAATACCAAATGTCATCCCGGTTATCATAACACTGCTGAGATTTTACAGTTGATCTGTACGCTTCTGTGCTAATTAGTGCTTGTGCATTCTGAACAATTAAACAGCCCCTTTTTGCAACACTGGACCGGACTGCTCTCAAGCATTGGGTTGTAGAACAATCAACTCAACAGCTTCACTTTCTCCTACAGCACTGTAGATGATAAAAGGTCTGTTGCAGGTGACTTACAATGCCCCTAGTTTTCTTGAGTGGATGGGTGAATAAGGGTTTTGTGCAAATTTACTTAAAAGCAATGCATTGCACAGACATAAGCACTGCAAGTGCTCAGGGATGCTTAGTCTACCAGCACATGTTGACATGGGGTATACTGTGACATAACCTATAACCTGTTGCAAGTAATTCTGTCATGCAGGAGTAGATCATACAGGGAGCATGCATGAAAGTTTTGCTATTTGTATTCTCTCCAGAGAGCGGTTACAATAATTATAAAATATATCAGGCTGTGTGTAATGTATGGTTGAAAATATGGTGTTTTTTCTTAGGTTCCAGCAACAGGAAAGAAATTAAATTCCATGGTGTGTCGACTGGCATTTTCCCACCAATCTTGTCCGGATGTTTTTTTTCTTGTTTGTAAATCAAGTGTGACTTGAAGGACACTGTGTATTAGGTTTCGCTCAAATTTTTGTCTGAGGTTACAACTGGTGCATACTGCCACTGTTTCATAGAGCCCGCCTTCTTTCTAACCCACTTGAGGCTCTCACCAAAATGTTGACCACCTTTCTATATAAAACAACACAGAGTATTGATTCATACACTGTTAACAGAGAAATGTAGCATGAAACATCACTATTATGGATTTAAAAGTCCTAACATGATGGTTAGGTTTTATGAATATTGCCATTTGCAGCCTGAAACAGCAGTGAAATGTGGTAATTATATTTTACCTTCTTAAAGGCTTTGTGTCTGCAACTGTCAACATAAACGGACACAGAAAGATGACAGAAAGGGACTATTTCTAAGGTTCTACTATTTAAAGTGCACTCTCTCTTTGTTGTAAACATTTTTATGGTTCTCACAAAGCTCTGTGGAGACATTTGTAATGCCCGTGTGGAAGGATGTTGCAGTTATGTGGTGCCATATACCATATTGACCACCAAAGTTCTGGGTTATGAGATTCAACAGTGGATTTCAGAGTAAATGAGAATAACGGAACCTTGCTGGAGCTGTAAAACAGGGAAATATATCATGGCTTCTTCATCCAATATTAATTGTTCCAACTCCTCATGCAAGATGCCTGGCAGTGAATGTATTGAGTGCAGTTATATTTGTTGACTCTGATGGTGAATGTAGATTTAATAAATCTATGAATTAATAAACAATTACATCCATTAATGTATTGTTCCATTTAGCCTATTTAATTGTCACAAAGGCTTGATCTTTTGATTTTCAAAATGTTGGATTGAGATTCATTGAAGTTCCAATGCAGCTGTTTTTATCTCAATATTAAATCATTTTGTGATGTCACCAGGCAGGCCAAAACTCCATCCCACCAAAACAGGCTGATATTTCAGCCGGTCTTTTTCAAACAACTCTTACACTAAAAGGTTATTTTCATCATTTTCACAGTATTATTCTAACCTCATAGTGTGGAAATATATTTTAAAAAACACAGGAAAATCCCATTTGACTGCACTGGGCCATTAAAACATTCATTTTCACCTGAAATAAACTCAACAAGATGCTGACAACCCTCCTTTGAATTGTCACAATGGCTGCCAGATAACAACAGGAAGTCATTTGGAGCGACTGGCCCTGCTTCCCGGCATGCTCTTGTTTTATTCCTGAAGAGTCAGTTAGCATCCCCTCATCTTCCATCAGACTCATGCCGAGGGATTAAGCAGCCCTCACTGGCACTGAATCATATCGAAGGATTAGCACTCTCCCGTCACCAAATCATACCAAGGGATTAGCAGTTTGTACTGTTAGTCACAGAATTTGTCCTGACTGGCTTCCATTATTATCTGTGTGAAAACCACATTGACATGGAGAGTGGAGAAGGACCACCGCTTCTGTCGTTTCTCTGACACTGTTTGGAAGGGTAATACACAACTTTAAGATAAATGTTTCATTTCCACTTCACTTGAAGTGGATAAATGGCCACAATATTCTGTTGTATGCCCTGTAAAGCTGTTATGTCATTTGGCACTATGATTTAGCCCACAAAAAAACGGTAACTGTAATCTGTTAAATTACAAGCAAAAATATCGTAATCAGATTACAGATACTTTTGAAAAACTAGATGATTACTTTGAGGATTACTTTTCAATTCAGATAGGATGTTTGTGAAAAGAAATATTTGACACTTCTGTTTTCTCAATGACATTCAAATCAGCATTGAAAAAAGGCTAGAATTAAAATTAATTTCACCTAAGCGAGTCTGACCACAAGTCAGAGACCACTATGATGACACACCAAATGTGATCGCAGGAATAGGCTTTTGTAGGCTACAGTCTAAGCTACTGTATGTCTTCCAATGGTGCGACTGCTGTCGGCATCCAAAGATTGACAAACTTGAATAAACGCTTGGAGGTAAGGATAGCAGTGGTGTAGTCTACGGCGATACAGATATCTCTTATTATTGCTATCTACATAGCGCATTGATGTGAATCACGCTGCTGCTTTCTCATTTAAATGTTTGTGCCTTACAGATTGTGGTTGTTGTGGATGGCTGTTCACAAATCTAAATGTGTCCACAGCCTAATAAAGGTTGAATTCAAGAAGTTTAAGCTGCCTATCACTCATTGTTTTTGAAATCAGTGGACAGCCAGTGAAAAAAGCACTCTTGCAACAGCTGCATAGTGCGGATCCCAGCCTATGGAATAAAAATGTGGCTTTTTTTTTTTTTACACATGCTCAAACTCGCACACTTTTGATAGACTTAAAAAAGGGGCAATCTGTAGTTGCTACATCCATTTTGGGATTTATGGATGGTAAGTCCTTGCATCCATAGGTCTGAGTATTAATCTGAGAGTGGTTACATTTCTCCAGGCCCATCCCTCAGCTTTTCACCAAAACAGAGGCGGGTCGAACGTTTTGTTATTGTTTCATCTGTGGATTTGCCCTTTAAACAGCTGCATATTATCATGCCACCAACAAAAATGTAAACAATAGGCCTATAGCAAATGTAGCATATGACATTCATTTTTCACATGAACATTTCAGTAGTGCTCAAAGCATGCTATTCCATGAGCACAGAATTTATTTTTCAACTCCAATCAACAAAATCATAAACAGAGTAGGGATAGCTAATAAGTCCTTAGTTTTGGGGTTATGCTCAGGTAAAACAATTTGGCTAGCCTATACTACCATATTTCCAAGTCCTATTCATGAAGATCAAGGGGTATGATATTTATTGGAATGGTTTTTAATGTAAAGATATAATTTAATCGTATTATTATATGTAGTAGAAAGTGATGGGTTTGAAAAAGCCAACATGACCAAACCATAAAGCTACATTGAACATCCATATGGCCAGCTATGTAAACTTTATCCTGATTTATCCTGCAATAGATGCCGTTTAATTGGTAACATACATTTTTGTCTTCTTCTAATTCCTTTTAAGGCATTCAGATTACGTTACTGAGTTTGAATAATCCAAAAGTTACGTTACCGATTACAATTTTGGACAGGTAACTAGTAACCTCAACGGATTACATTTAGAAAGTAACCAACCCAACCCTGCCCTTTTCACACTATTGTGGCAACCTGAATCGTAACAGTTCTGGCTCAGATTTGTTCTTTTCATATTGTCCTTTTTAGTATGGTTTCATAAACTATTACTTCATCTGACTGTCACTGTAAATGTGTGCCTTAAGGTAAAGAAAAAGCAGCAATTACCACTGATCCAGATTTCCACCAACAAGCCAGAAAACAAGCCTTGATTCACTGTGCCTGAAAAATAACTGTTTGGTTTACTGTGATATGATCATTGCTATACCTCGCTGCTTGCCAAATATCTGGTATTCACAAGATGTAGATTTGCATGCTAAATAGGATGAATAAAAATATAATAAGGATTAACTGTGGTAGCCATCTCGCTCGGTACAGTATTTTTGGTAATCTTATGAAGTAATCTAGTGCCTAATTAGTTACTCCCGATTTAAGTTTTGGAAGACAGTAAATAAGTAATGTAGATGATGATTTAAAAAGTTGGCTAGGGCCTGTTCTGAGTTCTATCACGTTGGTCTTCTTTTGCAAAGACTCAGTCATCTCCCGCTCCACAGAATTGTGTTTAATGGGAATGATCTAAGAATGAGCTATCGAAAATGGTAAGAGGTGTGAAACAAGGATTGAGACGTGACAGGCACAGTTGTTATACGACACCAGCTGCCACGACCATCATCTGTTATCTGTTATGAAATTATTATGACAGTGTTGTGTGGGCTTTATGACCCACAAATGAAGTGTTTTGATACATTAAAATAAAGTGTTTTTTTCTCAATTATTTTCTAAACCACTACCACCCCCAAATTAAGTGTAATTTACAAGTAAAGTGAACTCTTCCTTTAAGGGTGTGCTGGGCACTAGACACCTTTAGATTGGGGAAAAGTCACACATAACACTGCAGTGGAAACATATCAGATGCTGGTATGCTAATTAATCCCCAAAGCAGCTGACAATCCCAGTGACAATGAATTCTAAGATATTTCACAAGATTAGGGAAAAGTAACACTTGCAACACTCCCTCTTCAAATTCTCACTGTCCCTCTGTCTCAACAGCGGCTTCCAGCTCACTCGCTCATTACTGCAATGCATTGCAGTAATATTTGTTCTGCCAAAACTCACTCTCCAAACACTCCCAAAACATTCTCCCAGTACTTGCTTGTCAAATACTCACTCTCCAAAGATTTACTCTACCCCACACTGTCCCCAAAGCTCATTCTCTCTCCCAACAGTAACTCTGAATTCAGTCAACACTCCCAACATTTCACTTTCCTATTATTTTGTCCTCGTATCTCTCTCCAGAATGCCATGGACCCGAATATTACCTCAGATTAATCAGCTTGGAGAATAATGAGAAACATTGAATATTTATTCTGCTTGCAGAGAGTTTGGGGAAAACCTCTCTAGGGCAGCTCCTACATAACAGTAAACAGGGACCTTGCCTCTGGGGGAAAAGTGGTTGAGTCAAATTTGTTTCCTTGTTTTTACAACTTTATCAACCTAATCGCATTGGATCAACGTAGCTGGTTCAGTGAATTTACTGTTTGTGTCTCATTTCTATATCAACACAAGTCAACAATAGGATTTCAAGGGTTGGTTTATAATGTATTCATCGTTACATACAGGTGGTTGAAAGAAACGTGTCAACAGGAATAAGTTCCTGACATGGCCCTCGGATCAAATAAAGCAAGTAAAATGAAATAGGTCACAGGGATTATAGGGCATGTAAAGTCTCTGGTACAGACAAGTGTCGTCATTCTTTAAAAAACCACTGAAGCTGCAGCTGTCATCCTGTCATCTACCCACGGCAAGGATTGTGCTTTTCTATTGATTTTAAATGTAGGATATTGCCTATACCGCTGTCATGAATGGCATAATGCCTGTCATACTGTTGCCAAACAAGCACTTGGTATGTGTGCTACCACCACAGCACAGCAGGTGAATTCCATAGGCACTGCAGTTAGCATCCCACCTCAGGAACTTAAAGTTGCCGGTAGGGTAACCAACAACCTATATAATTTGCTTCAATATGAAGTTGAATAACAACCTACAGAACACTGTCTGTATAGCTAACTCTGTCTTTCCTTGCCAAGCCATGCATGTTACTTAGGCGTGACAGTGAACAAATATGGCTGGGAGGAGTTGGCCAAAGCACAAACAGACTTGGACCACCATGCTATAAAAGGAATGGCCTTAAGTTGAAGTTGAAATTCTATGGCAAAATTCTAGAACCTGAGAAATCATGAGCCTCTGGAAGCACCCTCCAGAAAGTACAGTGCCTTCAGTAAGTATTCACACCCATTGAGATTTTTTGTCAATGGCCTACACACAAAATATCCCATAATGTCAAAGTGAAATTATATTTTTTGAAATGTTTGCAAATTAAATAAAAATGAAAAGCTGAAATGTCTTGAGTCATTAAGTATTCAACCACTTTATTAGGGCAAGCCTAAATCAATTCAGGAGTAAATATTTGCTTAACAAGTCACATACGTTGCATGGACATGATTTTTTAATGACTACCTCATCTCTGTACCCCACACATACAGATAATTGTAAGGTCCCCCAGTCAAGCAGAGAATTTTAAACACAGATTCAACCACAAAGACCAGGGAGGTTTTCCAATGACTCGCAAAGAAAGGCACCTATTGATAGATGGGTAAACATCTAAAAAAGCATACATTGAATATCCCTTTGAGCATGGTGAAGTTATTAATTACACTTTGGATGGTGTATCAATACACCCAGTCACTACAAAGATACAGGCGTCCTTCCTAACTCAGTTGCCAGAGAGGAAGGAAACCCGCTCCGGGATTTTACCATGAGGCCAATGGTGACTTTAAAACAGAGTTTAATGGCAGTGATAGGAAAAAACTGAGAATGGATCAACATTGTAGTTACTCCACAACTACATTTTTTAATTTTTTAAATAAATAAAAGAACAAATTCTTATTTACAATGACGGCCAACACTGGCCAAACTCGGACGACGCTAGGCCAATTGTGCGCCACCCTATGGGACTCCCTATCACGGCTGGTTGTGATTGTCTGGATTCGAATCAGGGTGTCTGTAGTGACGTCTCTAGCACTGAGATGCAGTGCCTTAGACCGTTGCACCACTTGGGAGCCTCCTAATACTAACCTAATTGACAGAGTGAAAAGAAGGAAGCCTGTACATAATAAAACATATTCCAAAACACGCATCCTGTTTGCAACATGGCACTAAAGTAATACTGCAGAAAATGTGGCAAAGCAATTAACTTATCGACCTGAATACAAAGTGTTATGTTTGGGGCAAATCCAATACAACACATTACTAAGTACCACTCTCCATATTTTAAAGCATAGTGCTGGCTGCATCATGTTATGTGTATGCTTGTAATCATTAAGGACTGGGGAGTTTTTCAGGATAAAAAATAAACGGAATGGAGCTAAGCAAAGGCAAAATCCTAGAGGAAAACCTGACACTGATAGATTAATTCACCTTTCAGCAGGACAATAACCAAAAACACAAGGCCAAATATACACTGGAGTTGCTTAACAAGAAGACAGTGAATGTTCCTGAGTGTCAAAGTTAGTTTTGACTTAAATCTGCTTGAGACCTGAAAATGGTTGTCTAGCAATGATCAACAACCAATTTGACAGAGCTTGAAGAATTTTGAAAATAATAAATGGGCAAATGTTGTGTGGAAAGCTCTTAGAGATTTACCCAGAAAGACACAGCTGTAATCATTGCCAAAGGTGATTCTAACATTGACTCAGGGTTGAATACTTACCTAATCAAGATACAGTACCAGTCAAGGGTTTGGACACCTACTTATTAATCAAGGTTTTTTTCTTTATTTTTACATTATAGAATAATAGTGAAGACATCAAAACTATGAAATAACACACAATGTAGTAACCACAAAAGTGCTAACAAATCAAAATATATGTTATATTTTAGATTCTTGAAAGTAGCCACCCTTTGCCTTGATGACAGCTTTGCACACTCCTGGCATTCTCTGAACCAGCTTCACCTGGAATGCTTTTCCAACCGTCTTGAAGGAGTTCCCATATATGCTGAGCACTTGTTGGCTGCTTTTCCTTCACTCTGCAGTCCAACTCATCCCAAACCATCTCAATTGGGTTCAGGTTGGGTGATTGTGGAGGCCAGGTCATCTGATGCAGCACTCCATCACTCTCTTTCTTGTTCAAATAGCCCTTACACAGCCTGGAGGTGTGTTATTTAAATGTTTTACTTAACACTTATTTTTCTTAGAACTGCATTGTTGGTTAAGGGCTTGTAAGTAAGCATTTCACTGTAAGGTCTACCCCTGTTGTAATCGGCGCATGTGACAAATAAAATTTGATTTGTTGGGTCATTGTCCTGTTGAAAAACAAATGATAGTCCCACTAAGCGCAAATCAGATGGGATGACGTATCGCTGCAGAATGCTGTGGTAGCCAAGCTGGTTAAGTGTGCTTTGAATTCTAAATAAATCATAGACAGTGTCACCAGCAAAGCACCCCCATACCATAACACCTCCTCCTCCATGCTTCACGGTGGGAACTACATATGCGGAGATCATCCGTTCACCTACTCTGCATCTCACAAAGACACATCGGTTGGAACCAAAAATCTCAAATTTGGACTCATCAGACCAAAGGACAGATTTCCACCGGTCTAATGTCCATTGCTTGTGTTTCTTGGCCCAAGCAAGTCTCTTCTTCTTATTGGTGTCCTTTAGTTGATGTTGAGATGTGTCTGTTACTTGAACTCTGTGAAGCATTTATTTAGGCTGCAATTTCTGAGGCTGGTAACTCTAATGAACTTATGTGTTTGGCGCCGCCCTGAGTGGTCGCCTGTTAAGCAGCTCCCGTTGTTCGTGCATAATTGTTGTTTTAGTTTGTTTTTTCCGTCTCTTTTCTTTATTTTAAATTTTTCGGCAACATAGATCTGGAACTGTTGGGGTGCTAGGACCTAGTTTAACAATTATGCATCCATCCATGAGTAACTCTGGTCCGTCAGCACTCATTCACTCAGGACCTACTTATTCATGCAGGTCTGTATATACATACTCATGTACAGTTGTTATATCATATCACGTGCAATATTGCTAGTAATTCTTGGACCTAACTTACGTAGGCATTCACTTAGGAATGCATATTAGTATCCTGTCAGTTGCACCTTTTCTCATTGCTTTTAGTATATCGAATGTGCAATACGTGCAGTTGTCTGTAATTAAACCCTGCGCACTAAGGACTGTATTTTAAGGGAATTACTATTATTACCCCAAATTATATCATACACACATTTAGCTATTAAAGTATCTCTTCCTGTCATTTACCTGTACAGTTTGTGTAACCATGCAAGTATTCACTTATCTGTAAATATAACTGTATACTTACCTGTACAGCTAATTTAACCATGCAAAATGTTCACTTACCTGTTCATTTAGCCAGTCTGTCTATTAAGTAAACTATTATTACCCTCGCTCATATCATACGCATTTTTAGCTACTGAAGTATTTCTCTGCCATCGACCTGTATAGTATAGTTAACCATCCAACATCCACCAATGTATAGTGTACATATTCAGCCAACCACCCCATACTATGCAATGTCTTTTTATAGCTTTTATTTTTTTTGCACTCCAGATATCTTGTATTTCTATACTTTTTCATACTGCCGCTATATGTATCATGTACCGTGTATCTGTCTTTTGTGTACTTTCGTTGTGGCATTTTGCACCTGCCCTGTGTTTTGTTGTAGGTGTTTGACAATGAAATTTCCCCCCCGGGGGATCAATAAAGTATCTATCCATCTTATCCTCTGCAGCAGAGGTAACTCTGGGTCTTCCATTCCTGTGGCGGTCCTCATGAGAGACAGTTTCATCGTAGCACTTGATGGTTTTTGCGACTGCACTTGAAGAAACGTTCAATGTTCTTGAAATTTTCCGGATTGACTGACCTTCATGTCTTAAAGTAACGATGGACTGTCGTTTCTCTTTGCTTATTTGAGCTGTTCTTGCCATAATATGGACTTGGTCTTTTACCAAATAGGGCTATCTTCTGTATACCACCCCTACCTTGTCACAACACAACTGATTGGCTCAAACGCATTAAGAACAAAATAAATTCCATAAATAACTAATTTAAATGCATTCCAGGTGACTACCTCATGAATCTGGTTGCGAGAATGCCAAGAGTGTGCAAAGCTGTCATCAAGGCAAAGGGTGGCTACTTTCAAGAATCTCAAATATAAAATATATTTTCATTTGTTTAACACTTTTCTGGTTACTACATGTGTTATTTCATAGTTTTGATGTCTTCACCATTATTCTACAATGTAAAAAATAGTAAAAATAAAGAAAAACCCTTGATTGAGTAGTTGTGTCCAAACTCTTGACTGGTACTGCATATTAGTGTTTAAGTTTTTATATAGTGCATTCGGAAAATATTCAGACCCCTTGCCTTTTTACACAGTTTGGGTGCATCCTGTTTCCATTGATCATCCTTGAGATGTTTCTACAACTTATTTGAGTCCACCTGTGATAAATTAAATTGACTGGACATGATTTGGAAAGGCACACACCTGTCTATATAAGGTCCCACAGTGGACATTGCAAAGACCATGCCATGAGTTCGAAGAAATTGTCCGTAGAGCTCAGAGACAGGATTGTGTCGAGGTTCAGATCTGGAGAAGGGTACCAAAAAATATCTGCACCATTGAAAGTCCCCAAGAATACAGTGGCATCCATCATTCTTAAATGGAAGAAGTTCGGAACCACCAAGACTCTTCCTAGAGCTGGCCGCACGGCCAAACTGAGCAATCAGGGGAGAAGGTCCTTGGTCAGGGAGGTGACGAAGAACCCGTTGGTCAGTCTGACAGAGCTCCAGAGTTCCTCTGTGGAGATGGGAGAACCTTCCAGAAGGATAACCATCTCTGCAGCACTCCACCAATCAGGCATTTATGGTAGTGTGGCCAGACGGAAGCCACTCCTCAGTAAAAGGCACATGACAACCTGCTTGGAGGATTCTCAGACCATGAGAAACAAGATTCTCTGGTCTGATGAAACCAAGATTGAACTCTTTGGCCTGAATGCCAAGCGTCACATCAGGAGGAAACCTGGCACCATCCCTACGGTGAAGCATGGTGGTGACAGCATCATGCTGTGGGGATGTTTTTTCAGCGGCAGGGACTGGGAGACTAGTCAGTATTAAGGGAAAGATGAACGGAGCAAAGTACAGAGAGATCCTTGATAAAAACAGAGTGCTCAGGACCTCAGACTGGGGCGAAGGTTCACCTTCCAAAAGGATAACGACCCTAAGTACACAGCCAAGACAACGCAGGATTGGCTTCAGGAAAAGTCTCTGAATGTCCTTGAGTGGCCCAGCCAGAGCCCGAACTTGAACCCGATCGAACATCTCTGGAGACCTTAACGCAGCTGTGCAGCGACGCTCCACATCCAACCTGACATAGCTTGAGAGGATCTACAGAGAAGAATGGGAGAAAGTCCCCAAATACAGGTGTGCCAAGCTTGTAGCGTCCTACCCAAGAAGACTTGAGGCTGTAATCGCTACCAAAGGCGTTTTAACAAAGTACAGAGTAAAGGGTCATATTTCAGTTCAACAAATTATAAAAATCAGTTTTTGCTTTGTCATTATGGGGTATTGTGTGTAGATTGACGAGAGAAAACTATTTAATACATTTTAGAATAATGCTGTAACGTAACAAAATATGGAAAAAGTCATGGGGTCTGAATACTTTCTGAATACAATGTGTGTATGTGTATGTGTGTATATATATATATATATATATATATATATATACACACACTACAAATGTTAGAATTTTTCTTCCACTTTGACAGAGTATTTAGTGTAGATCGTTGACCAAAAATGACAATCAAATCCATTTTAATCCCACTTTGTAAAGTCAAGGGGTATGAATACTTTCTGAAGGCACTTCATGAGCTCTTATACGATATCAATGACAAGTTATTCTGTAGAGGAGTATATCCTGTCTCACATCTCCAATACATTGCTAGTTGCTTTCAGTGTTGACAGTATAAAAAAAAAAAACTAATGTACAAAAACACTAATACAAACAAGCTATAACGTGAAATCGCATTTATCCCATTCAGACCTGAGCGAAAACTACATTTCCCATAATGCAACGATAGCATACGTCACAACTCAGCTAACCATCTGCATCACAGAAAGACATGCTAGCTAGCAACAGCAATACTTTTTAGTACTCTGTAAAACTATATCAGTAACGATAAAACTGAAAGTTACATGTTTCAAAAGTCTCACACTCATTTATAACAATACCTATAGCATTAACATTGGGATGCTTTATTTATTTAACGTTATCGAGTAATCTGCGACACATACTTTTCTCTCAGTGTTTTCTCGGACTGAGGAGAACAGGTGCTACGGGTAGTACCAGGGTGTTAGTAGGTGATGTAAGCACCCAGATGAAATAAAATCAATTTAATGAAATAAAAACCAAATATGTTAATATCATCCAGCTATTGTAGCTGCCTCCTTAACATCAACAGGCAGTACTAGTAGCGCAACAAATGAAAATAGAAACCAAAAGTAAAGTTCCTGGTGATCATAGCGATCTGACTTCCCCTTCTGTCTGAACTTGGAACAATCCTGTTGGCGGGCTTGAGCCACTGACCCTTAACCTGGATGTTCTGCGTTGTTTACTATTATAATAATTTGAAGTTTAATGGAATAACCATTTTAACTCTCCTACATAAGTGAAACTGAAAAAAATGACACTATTCCTCTTCTGCTTCTTGATTTTGGAAGAAATTAATTTGTTCAAAACTGTTCAACTATTGTCTTTTTCTTTGAGTCAACCACTCAGCACATTTTAAACACTGCAGTGCTATCTAGCTGCAGCTTATGCTTTCAGTACTAGATTAATTATCTGATACTTTGATTGGGTGGACAACATGTCAGTTCATGCTGCAAGAGCGCTGATAGGCTGAAGGACATCCTCTGGAAGTTGTCATAATTACTGTGTAAGTCTATGGAAGGGGGTGAGAACGATGAGCCTCTTAGGTTTTGTATTGAAGTGAATGTACCCAGAGGAGGACGGAAGCTAGCTGTCCTCCGGCTAAACCATGGTGCTACCCTACAGAGTGCTGTCGAGGCTACTGTAGACCTTCTTTGCAAAATAGTGTTTTAATCAATTATTTTGGTGACATGATTATATTTAGTATAGTTGTATCTAAAAAGGATAACTTTTTAAATGTTTTACCATTTTAATTTTTTATGAAATTCACTGAGGAGGATGATCCTCCCCTTCCTCCGAGGAGCCTCCACTGGAACACGTGTTGGTACATCTGACTTGTTTATCCATGTGGTGGGAGATATTAACATATTGAGCATAGGGAACATCTAGCAGCTTCGTCCGGGTTAGGGGAGGGTTTGGCTGGTGGGGCTTTACTTGGCTCATCGCGCTCTAGCAACTCCTTGTGGTGGGCTGGGTGCCTGCAGGCTGACAGTTGAACAGTGTTTCCTCTGACACATTGGTGTGGTTGGCTTCCGGGTTAAGCTTAGCGGTTGTTAAGGAGTGTGGTTAGGCAGTTCATGTTTCGGAGGACGCATGACTCCACTCGCCTGTCATGAGCCCATTGGGGAGTTGCAGCGATGAGACAGGATTAAAACTTGGGGAAAAAATAATATATATAAAATAAATCTTATGAAATAAGAAATCTTAGTCTGTGAGTGGGGTAGCATACCTGCCGACTGCTCTGGTCCTCTCAATGCAGAGGATTTAGCTCACTGGAAAGTATCTTCCATATTCAGTTGTGGGTGTGTGTTTTTCGGGGGTGGATATTCCATACAAATTCAAATTTTATCGCAGTCCAACTGATGTCAGTGGTACCATGGGTAGCGTACCTGCCCGCGAGAGACAAAATAGGCCCTTTGTGCGTACAAGTATGGCCTTGCTCTTGTAAATTATCTGCACAAAAGAGAATGCCTACGGAAGACTACATCTGCAATTCTAATTACACCAGACTAAGAACACTACAGAGAAGCCTTGTCTCCCTGTCAGAACTACAAACCCAGTCGCCAATAACAACCAAACACCCCAACTTGCCGCAGAGGAAGATGAGTGGCACAACTACTCCAGAGAACTGTGCTATGTAGCACGCCATCCATATTCACTGTACGAGAGGGAAATGCTTAAGTGTGTCGGCTGTTATCAGTATTCTCATCGATCTGCCACTCCCTTGAATATCCTTTCTCTGATGTGGTTGTAGACCTTTCTCAAAACAAATCCCTGTGAACTGCATCTCTTGAATAAATGGCTGCAAAGAGAGGAGCAAGAAAACAATGAGAGAACAATATGGACCCCCCATCCCCCCTCACAAGAGATAGTTCTGTGCTCCTCTCCGCCTCAGGGGAGCAAACACACCCCTGTCAGGTTGCCGTGGTAACGCCTCACACACTCTCACATCCCTGCGCGGGCACTGCCTCTTTACTGGAAACTGGGCTCCTTTCCCCCTCCATTAGCAACTCCAGCAGACAGACAATAGACAGACAGCAGGTCCAGGCTGGAGACCTCTGCAGTAACATAGTGCATTTATAATTCAGATAGACTCCTCGTGTTGAAGGTCAGGGGAGATGTGTATAAAGTTATGGGTTTCGAGAGCACTCATCCACATGAAGGGCTACGTCCACGATATCTTACCTTATCCACAAGCTTTCAAAAGTGCACTCATCCACTTGGAAGAAATGCATACCCTCAGCTCACCTCGTCAGTACAGCTCAATGGATAAACGGCAAGTCCCTCATCTATAAATCTCATCCATACAGTCCACCTCTTCCGCAGTTCTCATCCATGACGTGTTTCATCATGTTTCTCAACAATGCAGTACACATCTACATAAGTCATCCAAGTTCCATTCATCCCATCCAGTTAATCTCATTCTCAATGTACTTTTCATACACACAGACCTCATCCATGCTGTAAACCTCATCCACACACCTCATTCATGTAGTCCACCTAATCCACAGACTTCATCCATACACTATCTTCAATTGTATCTCTATCAAAACTCATATCACACATACTCTGATTACCACGGTTACATATCCATAAAACCCACCTCATCCACAGAGCTATCCGCTCGGTCAACCTCATTCACACTTTCATCCACACTCCCCTCATCCACTGATAATCTCACACAGCCTCCATCTCATCTACTTATTTCTATTCACCCAGACAGTTCCCTCTCACCAATATATCGCTCATCCACAACAGAATGGGACTACGCCTTTTCAGGGGGGGTTTTCAAAAAGAGAATTATGAAATCTTCTATTCTCACTCTCCCCAGAAAAAGTGCCTATACAGTATGTGCAAGAGAAGACAGACTTTGAAGAAAGGGTCATGCCAGTGAAATCTTCCCTGTGTTAGAAATGTCAGTTACAGATTTGAAACAAGTGCAGTTGGTAAGAATTCTCCCATCTGGGGAAAAAATAAAAATCCTTAGTAATATAGCATTCTCAGTGACAGCTATAGTTTGAGGTGTCTCGATTCTTACCTTTAAGTGCTACTCCTCATTTCAAAATCCATATTCCAGATTAGCTCACTGAGGGGGCATGCAGCCAAGCTGACACTAACACGCACGCACAATCTAACAAACACACAGCCTCCGAGTGCCCACTCAATCCTCTTTGTGTGTCCCTTCCAATCTGCCCTTCATTTGAACAATATCCTTTTATCTCCCTCTCTCTTTGATTACTGCGCATTTCATCCCCACGTTCGCACTCCTCCTGCCTCCCACTGTTCTAACGAGGCATCTCAAAAGCCCCGTATGACACTGGACCAGGCGGGCAAAATCTAAGGGGGATGAACTGAGATGAGGCAGAGAGAGGCTCTTCACTGTTGTGAGCTCCTTTGTCGAAAAGCGGCAGTCGTTCAGTTATCCCCCTTGATCTACTGATGCTCCGCCCTCTTCACTCTACTCTTGCACATCACCTGTGAGCCGCCGTACCTCTGCGCTCTGAATGGGTGAAGATCAACCTACTGTAGGGCTTTTACTCCTCCCCTCTCTCTTACATAGTCTATTTTCGCTTCTCTCAGACATCTGCTCAAACAGGTTATTTACTCCTCTCCCTGTCTATCCCTTTCACCCCTTCCCATCTTGCTCTCTTCCATTCAATGTCTTTCTCTTTCTTTCCTATTTTCTCTGACATCCTCCTCTATCTCTAGAGACATTTCACTGGTATGTTCGCAGTACAAAGAGGGGTCATGATTGCTGTGGTAATAGAGGGAGTAGGTAAGAGAGGGGTGGAAAGGCTGCGTTATTGATTCAGCTTGCTTCATTAGCATGTACCTGTGGCTTGAGCTTTTCTGTGTGTTAGCTACCCTACTGTAGCTAGCTCTCTGCTTCTCCCTGAGGTGACAGACTGCCTTCGTTGCCTCCCTCTGAGCCAGCTGACACGTAGGGCTGAAAAGGGAGACCAAAATAGATGCAGCATCCCACTGCCCTAGACTTAAGGAAATGGCAGAACTATGACATGACATCCATGCTGCTTTGTGAGGGAAGCATAAGAAAAAACATACATTTTACACCATAATGTGCATTGGGAAACATCTAAGCTATTCTATAATTCAGGCAAATGCATGGTGTGCATGCTTCTCTGTCAGTAGTGTATAAGATAATTTCCGTTCAATAATGACATGTAAATACCATCTAGACTTTTTTTTATCAAGTAAACAACATTTTCCCTACTAATTTGCAATTGTATACATAGCATACAATACCAATGCAGGTATACAATTAGCAGTTCAACAACAATGTACAGTTCCATAAAATAACATTCATGCCAAAACATAATAAGCAGTGTAATTATATCCAGCTTTAATCAAGTTAGAGCACAAATTATCCATGCAATTACATTGCATTACTGAACACCGCCCTGGTGTTGACAGCCCCATGCTCAAACCAACTGAGTTATCACAGTTCTGATATTATCCACAGTGAACTAGTGTTGCAGTCTAGTAATTATTCTAATAAACCTAAAATGGTGAGCTCTAATCCCTATGGTCCCCATTAAGATGTAATTGCTCTGCGGATGTTAGGTATTTTTCCCACACTTCTACTATTTTGGCTCAGTACCCTCAACCCAGAGCCATACACCTGCCTCTACCTATTGGATAGAGTATATTTCCATTGTCACCTGTCTGCCCACTGTGCTGCCAGTTGGCATGAAAGATTCAATGGAAACTGTTAATCAGTCGGTTATTTAGTAGCCTGGCGAATCGTGTGGATCAATAAAAACATAAATACATGTATAGGCCTATGTCTGGGGATGTGTGTCAGTCATTTACTTCCTTTGAGGAATTGTGGTCTTGTGGAGGATAGGAGCTCTGTATGCACACATGTACAGTGCATTCAGAAAGTATTCAGACCCCTTGACTTTCTCCACATTTTGTTACAGCCTTATTCTTAAAATGATTAAATTATTTTTAATCATATGTACACACAATACCCACAAAACAAGTTTAGGTTTTTTTGCAAATGTATTAAAAATTTAAAACTGAAATACCTTATTTACATAAGTATTCAGACCCTTTGCTATGAGACTCAAAATTTAGCTCAGGTGATCATCCTTGAGATGTTTCTACAACTTGATTGGAGTCCACCTGTGGTAAATTCAACTGATTGGACATGATTTGGAAAGGCACACAACTGCCTATATAAAAGGTCCCACCGTTGACCGTGCATAAATGAGGGATGCAAAGTATATTAAAAACAGGTGCTTTGAGTTAATTAAACAATTACCATCCCATCATGCTTAAGAGTCGTGTAAAAATGTTCAGCTGCCCATTATTTTGCTTACCATGGCTAGAAGAGATTTCAGTGAATTTGAAAGAGGGGTCTCAAAGGAGCATAGGGGGTTTAAAGTGTGTGTGTCTCAGTCACCAGATCTCATCCCAATTGAACACTTATGGGAGATTCTGGAGCAGCGTCTGAGACAGCATTTTTTTTACCACCCCTTAAAACACTAAATTATGTAATTTCTCGTGGAAGAATGGTGTTGCATCCCTCCAATAGTTACAGACACTTGTAGAATCTATGCAAAAGCGTATTGAAGCTATTTTGGCGGCTTGTAGTGGTTGAGCCAGTAACCGAAAGGTCACTGGTTCGAATACCAGATTTGCTCCAGGGGCGCGTACTACTATGGCTGACCTTGTAGGTAGGCCATCATTGTGTAAATAAGAATTTGTTCTTAACTGGCTTGCCTAGTTAAAAAACAACAACAAAAAAACGCCCTATTAAGACACTTTATGTTGGTGTTTCCTTTATTTTGGCAGTACTAGTAGGCGGTGTATGCGTTAACCATTTTCTCAGATGATTTCAGCTTATTAGATCTCCCATATGTTTCAAATAGGCCATGTATAAGTCTGTCAAAGGCATTATACTAAATCCTTCGCACCTTGGAACACAACCCTACAGTCCTTAAGTGCTTCTCTGATGATCCTTTCTATTCCCATAATCTCATAACAAATCCTGCCATTGATCCTCACACTAGTGGGAGTGAAATGAAAGCTCCAACCAGACCCTCTGTAAATTGATCAGCTGTCATCCTCTCCACTATAGACAACAATATAAGTACAGAATGGAATAGAATACTTAAGTCTTTTTCTCGTGCTTGTATGCTAACATCCGCAGTCCTGACAGCAATGCGATAGTACTAGGATTTATTAAATGTTTATGTACTGCTATGGAATTAAGTATATGGTTTATGAATGGGTTATGAAGTCCTCCTTATGTCGCTACCCTTGAAATAAAGCGTATGTTTGTTTTTGTTGGACTTTGTAATGTCTGTGAGTCAAATAAGTCTCCAAATAAGACACCCACTGTGGGAGCAATGTTCTAAATTGTAGCCTTGCCCATGTGTGATTAGTATTCTTATTTAACTAGGCAAGTCAGTTAAGAACAAATTCTTATTTACAATGACTTTATTAGTAACCTTAACAGAAAGCCTAAAAGTAAATTGCCATCACTGGATCTGGCATACATTTTTTAGGTCTAGTTGTATGTAGTGGATTTTGGTCTGTGGAGAACTGACAATCAAGGTCCCATACTGGTTGGTAAAATAAGCACCTATTACGATGACTGGCTGCGCTTCAAAATGGGGTCACAGCACTCTCTAGAGGGAAGAGATGATGAAACTTCATGATGACTACATTCAGATGAGTAAATAACTGACCCTCACAGTAAAGCAATTAGATAATACTTAAAACTCACGTGTAAAGCTGTTTATTAATGCATTGGGAATAAAATAACTAAATGCATAAAATATTGTATGAATGTTGAAGAGCGGTTATGAAAGTAACTAGTCTTAAGCGCGGCATTAAGAAAGAAACATGCCTGACATAACGGCAACTCATAATTTGATGAAATGGAAAGTATTTGAGCGCTCTAATTTGTTGCCATGACAATGTTATAGGTTGCCATTGTTGTAGGCTGTCATGATATGCTACAACAGGTAATATACTGTAGGTACTATAGGTGCAGCTACTATAATATTGCTTATGGCTTTCTACATTATTCAGCTCTACATGAAGTCCCTAGGGGCTACAGGACCATTGTTTCTGGAAATGGAAATTACAAGTGGCATGTATTATATAATTATATATAATATTATTAAACATTATCCGAAGTCACAGAAACACTTTAAAGACTCATTAGTGCTGTTTCGATTGCAGGCAGAAGATCAAAACCAATCACTAATAAATGTATACTTTGCAATACAGCATCACTGTAAGTCAAATGTAAAACCATTTCTAACAAGTAATGTACAAATAACATGTTGCAAAAAGTATTCCACAATATAAAAACAGATTCTATTGACTTGCAAAACCAAAGTTTTAATCATGTTAACACAGACTAATTGATTCATGACATGATTAGAAAGTCTTGATTACGTGCACTTGAAATTTAGGGTCATAGCACAGAACAAGTCTAAAAATAGCTAATATGCAAATTGGTATAATAAATTAAAACAGCGTAACATAATTAAGGATAACAGCAATTACAATGCTGTATAAGGGCACAGAGAAATTTTGACTTTTTACATTTCAAATGAATTCCCTGCCATTAAATAAATCAACAAAATCATTTTCTTTATAAGAGCACTCTGAACATCTTACATTTCATTTGCGTTTTTAAGTTTGCATGTTCACCTGTGTGGCTATGACATGTGGATTGATATTATTGGCAGGTGTGTTTGTATGTGTGTGTGTGTGGGCGGTTCCAGAGAAAGTAGTGTGTCCTTGTTGTGAAAGTGTTTCATGTGTTAAGGTCCAGGACTTGTATATAGTCATGAGTTTTTCCCAGATTGTGTCACACAGTCATTGCAGCTATGTAAACAAATGCACCCAAAATAAAATGTAGAGCAAAAAAATAAAAATCAACAAGGCACTTGGTGCATTTTCAGACCACAAACTTGTTTTTGGTGGTGGAGCCGCTCTTGGTGGAGGTGTCAGAGTGGGACTGGTAGCCAATGGTCATCTTCATGGGGATTCCCAAGCGCTCCTTATACACTCTCCTGTTGTCACACAGATGGCCATATTCGAAGGGAGGTGGTAGCAACAAACATTTTTGTATTGGATCTTAGTCATTTAACCAAGGCCAAAATAATTTACTAATACTAAGACTATACACTCTTTAGTAAGTCAGCACACTTTCCTAAGTCCTGATCAAAGTTGGAGTGATAACTAACAAACATTGACTTCACACTGATCTAACTTACCCGATGTGTGTTATGGCATCCCTGTTGTCAAAGTCTGCTGTCCAGATGGCGATTTTGTCTCCTTTCGAGCGAATATTGACTACTGCTCCGCACACTTCGTCACTATGATCATCAAAAGTCTCCCCAACAAGGCAGAGTAGCTGGACAGGTGAAGTGTCAGGAAAAAATATGGAACCACACATTAACATTTCAGTGGCATCACATAATTCCTTAATCCAGCCACACAGGGAGGTCAGGGTTGCATTTCATTCCAAATAGTCTGTGTACACACACACACACTAACTCACGGTTTCTAGCCAGAAGCGATCCAGGTCTTGTCTCCTCTGCTGCTTGCTGAGAGTGATCAGCCAGCGCCCTCCACGCTTGTTCCGCTCATCCTCCCACATGGGCTCAATGCCATCCTGTCACACCAGAGAGACACAGCTTTAAAACTAACACCACAGAAGAAGAGGCCATGGCTGAACAGTCCTGAACAACTTTCTTCCAGGTACAATTTACAATTAATTTGCAAAGATACCATGTAGTAACATGGAATAAAATGAGTTCCTTGTCTGCTTTTTGAAATGTCACAAACCTACCTTAAAGAGGGAGTAGTCACATCCAGATATCAGATTGCTTGACAACTGAATATGATTATAGAGACTGAAATAACAAGATAATTTTGTTAGTGCAATACACACAATTGCAGTGTATTAGTGGGAAAAACTACTTACAACTGAACGCTATCAGGATGATGAATGAAGTCAAATTTAGGTATAATCTCAAATCATCCTTTTCAATCAAACTTAAGTCTTATTGATTCTTACGCCCAGAAATCTTCAACAGTGTCAAACGTGGAGATGAGGCGAAGGTTTGCCTGCCATGTCTTGGTCTTATCATTTTTGAAGAACCAGAGAGACCATCTGTTGGGGCCAAACAGAAATGGGATTTGCATAAAGTAAACACTGGCTAATTAAACGCATGGTAAACAAACGTAACCAACAGCCCATAAAGCCTCAAAGCAAATTAGGACCTTATGGATGAGGGGGAAAACATTTTGACACGGTTCACCGCTTTGTGACATTCAGTCAATGTACAATCCTTAGGCAGTTCAACTGAGCTTGACTGCTGTAAGAAAGGGCAATGCATGGTTGGTAATCACACACCGACAGCCTCAGCTTGTGGTGGACACTCTTATAAGCCAAAGTCACATCTTTAGGTTTGGGTGATATTACCACTGTGAAGTCACTATGCCTAAGACCTGGGGGGGGGGGGGGGGGGGGGGGTGTGCAAGCTCAAAGAGGTAACACATAAGATTGAATTGTTGCTTTACATTGGCAGCTGTGCTGTGCTGACCATCACTGCAAACTGGTGGGATCTAGGTGATACTTTACATAATCAGATTAATACCCACCACTCTTACAGAAGACAACTCCCCGGAGAGGCCTTTTGCAGGAAAAGTTTCCTTACCACGGAGCAACAGCCTGTAACGAACAATGGTTTTTAAAGAGCAGTAGCCTGGGTCAGCTTACTTGTTCTGGAGGGGATGTTTGATATAGCTCTCAGGGCTCACTATCTCCTGACCAGTCTCTGCTTCTGCTCCTTCTTCAGCATGTTGGGGATTTAAACTGATCTCCTAGTGGAAAACAATTTGAAAGAAGTAAGAGGTGTGATCTTGCAGGACCGTCATGCCTTGGGTCATTGGTATGTTTTTTATACAAAGCAGGGTTGATCGTGCGTATAGGTAACAATCAATGAAAAATGTGATGTTGTGTATGCTTTTCCTCATGACCTCGGACTTACATTTTTTTGCAACATATTGTTCAAAAGTTTTAGACAAAGATTCATGACAGCGCCGGAGCGTTGGTGCATTTGCCTTAGCCGGCAGACAGGTTTGTGAATAGACAGTATATGTTTAACATTACAGTCTATGAATGGCCTAGCAGCTAGATAGTCCCAAATGTGGCGATGCTTTCCATTGTGTACAGCATTGCCACATACATTTACATAGAAAGAAATGTCACGAATGTTGAATACAATTATATTTGAACTTACTCTGCCGATTGTCCATAGGGTTGGTCCTTCAGCTGGTCGAAATTTGAGAAAAACTATCCACAGGAGATGAACATGCGCAGGTAACCTACTTAACCTACTTTTTGAAGTGATTTGTTTGACAATCAGATGAAAACATCATGACTGGTTGTGTTCATGACATATTAAAAGGTCATACATTTCTACAGTTAAACCCCTAGAGCAAGGGCGTTCAACTCTTAAAGGATCTTCATGGTCAATCTGACGTCTGCAGTGGCCGTACAGCATTTAGTGCGATGCGGCCTCCGCAGAAGTCAGAGCAGACATACTTTTTGCGCTTCGCTGAGCAGAGCTGTTGTGAGATTGTGTTTATACAGGACCTCCCGCCCCCACATACCGTCAAACAATTACAGTGGATTCGGAAAGTATTCAGATTCCTTCCCTTTTTCCACATTTTGTTACGTTCCAGCCTTATTCTAAAATATATTACATAATTTTTTCCCCTCATCAATCTACACACAATACCCCATAATAACAAAACAAAATCATGTTTTTAGAATTTTTTGGACATGATTTGGAATTCTTAAATGGAAGAAGTTTGGAACAACCAAGACTCTTCCTAGAGCTGGCCGCCTGGCCAAACTGAGCAATCGGGGGAGAAGGGCCTTGGTCAGGGAGGTGACCAAGAACCCGATGGTCACACTGACAGAGCTCCTCTGTGGAGATGGGAGAACCTTCCAGAAGGACAACCATCTCTACAGCACTCCACTAATCAGGCCTTTATGGTAGAGTGGCACATGACAGCACGCTTGGAGTTTGCCAAAAGGCACCTAAAGGACTCTCAGACCATGAGAAACAGGATTCTCTTGTCTGATGAAACCAAGATTGAACTATCTGGCCTAAATGCAAAGGGTCACGTCTGAAAGAACCAGGCACCGCTCATCACCTGGCCAATAGCATCCCTATATTGAAGCATGGTGGTGGTAGCATCATGCCGTGAGGATGTTTTTCAGGACCATCGTTCCATAGAGGGGTCATAATAGCTTGTACAGACGTTTTCGTAAGAAGACTGATTTTCGGGATGTCTCCTGGTCTGACAAACACCACTGTAGCTCTGCCACCTTCCACCGCTGATGTGGAAGGCCGACATTGGCGGATTCGGCAGATTGAGACGCAGCCAATTCAAAAAAACATGTCTAGCTTTAACAGACAGATTTTTAGGGGGATTTTTGTATTATGCTAATTATCTCTAGGGTCTCTAGGGTTTTTTTAAATTACATGTCTTTAATATAAAGCCCATAAAAAAATAGTATAGGTCCCATTTAAAAAAAAAGAGACTCCCCAAATGTCACGGTATAATTCTGGATGGCACATTCAAGTGAATTTACTGCTGTATGCTAATACCTTTAAATAACATCCTGACATTGATTGCAAACACTAATTACTTTTGTAATTGATTTATGATTTATTTGAACAGGGAAATGTACCAAACATTAGCTGAAGCATTTAAAGAGTTTAACCATCATAATTATATTGAAAAAAATTCAACTTGCATGATTAAGGTTCAAAATGTTACTGGGTCTGTGCCCCACCCAAAATATTCTGGACACGCCACTGTGCACGTGCACAAGACGGACCAAAGTCTTGCTGGTGTTCACATGGTTTTGCGTGTATGCCAGGTGATAGAAATGTCAAAGGCCATACTGGCACTCTAAAAAGTCTGGTAAATAATAATTTCTTGTGGATATTTTGTCTCAAATTTCGACCAGCATAAGGATCAATCGCACAGACTACCGGTAGAGTAAGTTCAAATGTAATTGTATTCAACATTGTAAGGGAACTGTCCATGTTTTTACAGTGATTTGTTTCAGACTGTATACCAAGAATGTACAGGTAACTGCCTAAATAAAAGGAAACACCAAGATTCTACAAGTGTCTGGGACTTTATTGGAGGGATGCAATACCATTCTTTCACGATTAATTTCATAATTTGGTGTTTTGTTGATGCAAAACACTCTCAGGCACCGCTCCAGAATCTCCCATAAGTGTTCAATTGGGTTGCGATCTGGTGACTGAGATGGCCATATGGTTAACATCGTTAACATCATCAAACCATTCAGTGACCTTTGGTAGTGAAAATAAAACAATTGTGTTTTGACTGTTCACCCTCTGTATCCCTCATTTATTCGTTTCCAGTTACCTGTATATCTCAGTGTGATTTTAGGCAACGAGCTAGAGATGACTAGCTAACAAGCTGACAACTACCTAGCGAGTTATACCATTTATATTGAACTATTTATTTTATTAAAATACATTTATGACCGAGCATATTTAACAGCTGTTAAACTTGCTAGCAATCCAGATACTAGCTATTAAGGCGATTCACAGAGCGAACATTCGCCTCTCACTTTGCCATGCTGCTTGGGACGGTCGTGGCAGAAAAAGTTTGTACAACCGAAAATATTATCATAAACATGCATTTAATTCTAAGTGATTAGATTTGAGCTATAATTACCATATTTGGGATAACCGTGTATATATTTTGGGAAACAAATTCCGATAAACGTAATGGAATATTTTGGTCGGTAAAGGTACTCACCGGTTCCGCGGTCGCCATCTTATGATTATTCGCGTAGACCGTTGAAATTCATTGGACTGACCTGGGGTGTAATCATTAGTCCAAACAGTTGAAAAAAGTTTAGTTTCGCAACGAAAACGAGAGTTTCTATTGGACAAGTTTAGGTAGTTCCCTCCCCGTTTCGTTCAGTTTGTTTCCGTTTGGTTCTATTTGGTTCCTAGTGAATCCACCCCTGTTCAACGTGACAGTTTCTCTTTGGGCATGCGTAAAAAAGTTGATTGAAATAAGTATTTGAAATAGTTATTTGCCTACCTTTATGTGTGTAATTGTGAATTAAACAAGTAATAATAATCAAATAAGGTAATAAAAAAGAGAATGTAAATATAATTGTATTGTGAAAACGTATCAGACATTTTATGACTTGTGCTCACAGTCAATACACAATTGTATTGTAAACGCCATTATTTTTATGGTGAACGCACAAATATATATCTTATTTCAGCATATAAAATAGCCAGCCAAGGTCACAACTACTTGTTGAATATCTTATAATTATCTGCACAGGCAGCACTCGCGAGGTTCTCTCCAGCTGACAGACCGTCCAGTCCACTCCCCAGTCTCCACCCCTCCAGACTGCAGGCATGGCGGCTATCGAGGCTCGGGAATGCGAAACAGAAGGCTGTAGCAACGGGGCCAAACTTCAATGTCCAACCTGCATCAAGCTCGGGATCCAAGGCTCATACTTCTGCTCTCAGGTAACATTCATTTTATAATTCATTCAGTTAGATGGGGGTCTGACACGATACACAGCGGCTCAACAATACATAATTCATCACGAGGTAACTTAACGGCCCTGATTGAGTTTCCTCACACACACCCCTTTAGCTAGCCTAGCACATTAAGCTAACTAGCTAACTTACATGCTATTTTCTGCATAAAACCCTAACGTTTGCAAAAAATTAACGGTTTGCAAATACATTATCTAGGAAGTCAATAACGAACGTTATAATTATGTATGAAAAATGCTTGTTGGAAAGTTCTTTATGGGTTTGTTAGCAAGTTAGTTGCTAGGTAGCTACTTACGTTAGTTAGCTAAGTTAATTACTAACGTTAAGTCTGTTAGTTCACCTGAACATCAAGTTTGCGAAGTCTAACAAACTAACGTTAACTGGCTATTTAGACTACTTGCTCAATGACATTGTTTATAGCAATGAATGAAATGTTTAACTAGCCAAACAAGGTAGAGCTAACTGAGGCATGCTTTCTACAAACTGATGATGTAGCTAGCCTTGTTCATTCATTTCATTTCTCTGCCCCTGGCCTGGCTGTAAGCCACCTGTGGCTTTTATGCCTGAAATGTTGAGGAGTTTTCACTGTCACTTTGAAAACTGTTAAATGAATGTATAGCATTACCAATGGGTAACTAAGAGTATGTATCCCACTCTAGCAATCATTGAAATTGCCAAGGATGCAGGCCCAAGTGGCAGTTCTGATGTGTAACATTAGAGATGAGGATAAAAGGCAGTGTAATTAGTTTAAAGCTTAAACTTCTCTGACAGTGTAGGCCTAGATTAATTTTTGGCAGAGACAGATGGGGAAATGGATCTGCTGTGATGTTCCATACAGACAGCTCTGTCAGAGCCTCTATCCCACCCAGAGCCATGAGGCTAGTTGCAGTCAAATATAAATTATTACCCCACTACTCTCCTTATTCTAGTGCTTAACAAAGAAAATCCATGAATTGAACAACAAAGGTTAGCCATGGTCAAATGGCCATTGACCTAGTCTTGAAATAAAGTTATATCTTAGCCTTGTATGTCTTATTGCCACTTCGACTAGCCTAAATGGCAGCTTTCCTCAATGACACTGTTGGAAACCAAAGTGGTTTATGTAACGTGTGTAATTCAGAGCCCATTGGTTTCACTCCTTCTGCCTTTAATAATGAGCAGGGATGCACAACTCCCAGTCCACAGACAATTAGATGAATTGTTTCCGCAATTAGTGCCAGTGAGAAACCAACAACCAGCAGACACTGCTGCCATTGACACTGGTGTACATAGTCATGTATTTCTCTCTCCTCTCCTTGTCCTCTCATTCAGGAGTGTTTCAAAGGGAGCTGGGCCATTCACAAGCAGCTGCACAAAAAAGCAAGTATGTATCCTAAGCAATATTCTATCATTTGGAAGGCCTACTCCCTTCCAAATAATTTTTCTAATAGACCACAATGTCCCTTCATGCCATTTGTCATTGTTCCCATTCTTATCTGACATATCATCTGAAAGTATAGAATAGGTGAAAGCCCACATAATTGCCCAAGCTTTTCCATCCTCTATTTTTGATGGTGGAAACGAACAATGGTGTATCCATTAAAAATGGATGAGACACTGCAATCAGTACAAGCCATTTGAGCAGGGGCGGACAACCTGGGTGTGGGTGAAGGCCCCCCCACTCAGCCAGGCAGCAACACACATGATTCAACTAAACAACGTCACTATTAAAGGCAATTATTTAGTAGGTTTGGGCATTTTACTGCTTGGCAAGAACAAAAACCGGTACCCACACTTGGCCCTCATAGGCTAAGCTTAGCGTGCCTTGCCTTCGTCTAGTGTGTATATGTGAACACCTAACTGTGATCTCTCACAATGGTGCCAAATCAGATGACCTAAATTACATTCTGTTTTTGCAGAGGAGGATAACCAGGATGAGGCAAAGAACTGCGTGGAGAACGACACCAACACAGACCCATGGCCTGGCTACCGCTACACGGGCAAACTACGCCCTCACTACCCACTCGTAAGAACACCACCTTTTTTGTACACTTCTAAATGGTGCTAATGTGCTTTTTCTTAGCTACATAGTAGTCCAACTGATGTCAACACAACATGATTAATAGATGTAAACCACACAAGCTTTGTGTAAAGTTGACTCATTAGTCCCCGGGAGCTGTCTGTCTGTAATCGCTCATCTTGTTGGTTTCTTCTGTGAGCTCCATGTAATCTCTTTTGTCATTGGTTCCCCCCCTGTAGACTCCGATGAGGACTGTCCCCAGTGACATCCAAAGACCTGACTATGCTGATCATCCACTAGGTAACGCTACTCCTCTTAGACTGAAACCGCCTCCAGTTGCTTTTAATTATTATAAAATCCTTTGGTGTCTATTTGAAAATCTTCTCAAAGCTAGTATTCTTTGTCATGAATTGTGTTGATATTGAAACATTATACTTTATCCGAGGAAAATGTACTGTCAATACCCATTATTATACGCAGAAATAGTGTTGTCATGATAACATAATTTTTACTTCGATACCAGGTTTCCTATCACAATACTCGATACCATCACAATTCTCGAAAACAAAGCGATACCATGACAAAAAAACAAGGCATATTAGCCAAAGTCACGGAATGACACATGACATCAACATTTTTCAGACAGCCATTTATGCATTAATGAAACTGTTATACAATCATACAATCAATTTGACTTTATTTTTTACCAATCTAACAACATAACATAATGGTAATTTATTTTAATGGTAAATCTTTTAAACTGGGTACATCAAGATGTAGCCTATGCCTATCCACAATACAGGTGAATGCATATTCAATAGGCGTGTGTGCATGCATTGAAGTTGTTTAGGCTGATTACATGGGGCTACAGATGACAATCTGTTTCCCTTCGATTTGTGAGATATTTTATCAACGTTTGCATAGAAGTAGCTTCTTTTAGAAAAATGTGCGCTTTCTCATTAACCAGTAATGATGTCATTCACGAGGCAAGAGGGGGGGTGGCCCAATAGATTCTTTGGGAGAGATGTGAGCGAGAGACCAAATAAGTGAATGAATAGTTCTGGTGACAATCGGCTTTGAAATCAGCATGTTTTGCATTATGGTTTGCACATTATCACAAACAAAGTACTAGGGTAGTGAATTGATGTAAGCTTTAGCTGTCAGCTAGCAAGGAAAGTTAGCCTATAAAGCTGGAAGTTACCGGTGTCTTCTTGCGTTGTAAAGTGTTCTAGCCTGTATGGACATGGCTTTGCTAACAGTAGTTATTTTTCAACATTTTTACATGCCGTGGCGCATTATTCAAGTGTGTTAACTTCTGTGCTGCATGAGTGGGGAGCAAACATGATGCAGCCCAGACTCCCAGTGCAGGCTACCAATGAGTAAGTGGAGCAGGCACGGTGCATATTATAATAAGAGGTTAGCTGCGCTGATAGACAGACTTGATCCGTGAGGCACATTTGACAGAAGTGCCGAAAGTAAAAAAATAAAAATACAATACCGAACCGTTTTTCATGATCTAGTATCAAAAAAGACTGGAACAACACTTTCCAGAAAAGTATTGATGTTTCTATGTTTAACATCTCACCTGACATACAGTATCAGCCATAGAAAATTCCACTAAAGCTGGTCATTCGTTATGTAACTATTGTAACCTCTAGGCTGAGCCTCCACTCCGTTCATAAATTCAGGCCATTTAGTTCTCAGAGCGACCAAAGCACACACTGGACGATCTGGCCGAGGAGTAGGGTTGATCCCAGTGTGCTGGCCTCACAACGGCCGTCTAGCACCCAAGCTAACTGGCTAACGTTAACTAGCTTGCTAGCTACTTCCAGACATAAATGAGAGAACACATCACTCTGACCATTTTACTCACTCTAGCAGAGCTGGTTAGACTGTTGTCATGTTATCTAGAGCAGTGGTGACTGTAACTGTGCTGCTGGTAACAATTTAATAGTTTTTTGCCGACGTTTACTGACACCGGTCATATTCAACGAGTCTTGCGTGTCTGTAAATGCGTCAGCTATTCTGCACTCTGGCTCTGAATTCGGAGTGAATTTACAAACGCACCCTATATCACCTGACTGCTGATTAGTGGTGGGGAGTAGACTCCAAAATAATAGATCACAAAGCAGCATCTTTTTGAAAAAGACAAGTTCGCTTTCTCACCCATAAACACAGTCAAGTGCAAATATGTTTCAGTAGATCAAATCAGCAGGATGGGGGCCATTGTTATTAGGAATGACGTCTACCATGGATGGATCGCTAAAATGATTATGATCACACTTCATCAATTTAAATATTATGAGGAGGCCTATACATTTGGTAGCCAAGCACGAGTTATCAGTGTAACCTACTATCGTCTAGACATTATCTTCACGCCTACAGTAAAAACCTACAGGCCTCCGTCATGAGTCTATTCAATTTGAAAAAATTAAGAATTACAGGGGGCTGTTTGGAAAAACGAATCCTGTGTGAATCGTCTGCTGGAACATGCTTGGATAATAATTACAAAACCAACGTCTCTAGATGCCGTCCGAATAGGGCTGTAACATGGTAAAGAATAGGCTTATCAGCGTAGAGTGAGCAGCATCATCCCATGGGATCAGTCACTGCTGCACACAGCAGAAATATCACTGAAATATTATAGTTCCTACCCATCACCTTTTATATTAAAACAAAATAGGCCTTGTATAGGCAAATGGGCAGCATCATGCTCCTGTCATTCCTCTCGAACGCAAATGTAGTCTTCCTAGTAGGATTCTGCAATAATGAGGTGGTGTGTGCGCAGACGTTTTGGGAGTCGCGTAAGAGTCGACTCCTATGGCTCCAACCACAGGAGCGTCATGCACCACTAATGCTGATCATCCTCCAGGCAGCCATGGTTATGGTGTCTCCACTCATGGTTACGATCTCTCCTTTCATGACCATGGTTAAGGTCTCTCCACTCATGGCCATGGTTACGGTCTCTCCACTCATGGCACATTCATCCAAATGGCATGCAGGGACACGAGTGCGATAATGTCACGTCAGTTGTTCGTCATCAGATCGGAGTCTGCCATTTTAGTTGCAGCCACATCTTGCATAAGGCCAGGCAAAAGAGTTCAATTTTGCTGCCGATTTTCAATGTTCGAACATGGCATGAGGCAAACTCCATGCATTAATTTGGAAACGATCCCACAACCCTTCTAAAGATGCAACAAGTCATCTGTCAGACTGATGTTACAATACCTATGCATTTCTCTACTGAAGCTGCGGAGTTTGAGAGTAAGTAAGTAGTAGCTAGTGCACACTCACATAGTGAATTCCAGTTCACTTTCTCTGGATGGCAAGCGGCTTGAAAATGTTCCTCCATGGCCAAATGGTCCTGGCAAAACACCTCATGTTGCTAGGCAACCATGCAAACTTGCATAAATAGAAATGACCATGTATGGAATATGAATCTGATTTGGATGTTGATGCTGGCAAACTACTGCATAACATACATTTCACCAGTCAGTTAGCCAGCACTAAGCCTGTTATACGTGAATTAATAACTTCACTCATAACCCATTTCACATTAGTCACTTCCCAGTTCTGATGTTCTCTGCATTGCAGTCTTGTCAAAATTAGAATGTAACCTAGATTTCTGGGCACTTCGAAATTTAAATCTGGACCTAATACATATTGGCTGAATATAACCATAAGCAGTACAACCATCGCTTTGCTTTGCTGTCCTTGATCGCCAGATCAATTTCGCTACACCCGCGATAACATCTGCTAAATATGTGTATGCGACCAATAAAATGTGATTTGAGTCAGGCAAGTCTGCCATAGTGCTGTTCATTGTTAATGGCATTGGATCGCTTCCTGGCGTTCTGAGTCTAGTCTACACAGCGTGAACCTGGCTAGTGAGATTGTCTGCTAAATAGCATAATTGATCTACCCCTAGGCTTTCTATGTTGGTTCAGAGAACAAACAACTCATTGTTGAACTGGAACTCAGTATTGCACACACACATTCATATTTGATCTCTGCAAACAGGTAAACGGGATGAGTTGTGTATGTGTATGTTACAGTAGATGACTGTTGTAGATAGTTGTAGCAGGTGCCCGTCTGTCTTTTTGATAGCTTCTTAGCAAGATTTGGGGTCAATATTCCTTAATTGACTAAATTTAAATGAAAATGACTCCAACTCAGTCTTTTAGTCTAGTAAACCTTACCCTAGAATAATGTTTTATCTCTGCTTAGTCTGTAGGCAAACTAGCTTAAACAATGGCATTCCTTTTATAAATGTGCTACCTTCTGAAAAAAGCATATTAGTCTTGGTTGGTACCATAGTCATTCCCACTTTGTTTACGTCTGGCTATGTATGCGAGTGAGTTTGAGAGGGGGTGTGCGACTGCGCATGTGTGCCTGCATTATTGAAAGTGCGAAAGGCTGGTGTCTGAAGCTCTTTTCTACTCATTACTACAGCAGCAGAAGTGGGTCTTATGGCAGGTACGTCCTACCCCACCCACAACAATCCCTTATCCCCCCCCATCTGTGCAGCACATGACCACACACAGTTGCTCCTCTTGTTGTATACCTCTTGTTTCTTTCGTATGTCTCCGTCTGCAAATAACAGGCAGGAAACGGAAGCATGGTCAAAGATATTGTTTTTGCATGGCATTGTTTTCATTCATCTTTTGCTGCTGCAATAGCTCTATGGTCTGTATTTTATCGTAGTGATGGGGGTTTTGTACAGTAATCGTGTCGTCTCTGTTAAGTGGTTGCCTACACCGATTATGGCTCCCAAGTGGTGCAGCGGTCTAAGGCACTGTATCTCAGTGCTAGAGGTGTCACTACAGACACCCTGGTTCGAATCCAGGCGGTATCACAACCGTACGTAATTGGGAGTCCCATAGGGCGGCGCACAATTGGCCCAGCGTCGTCCGAGTCTGGCCGGTGTAGGGCGTCATTGTAAATAAGAATGTGTTCTTAACTGACTTGCCTGGTTAAATAAAGGTAAAGTAAAATAAAATAAATATGAAGCTCATATCAATGCTGTGGTCGATACATTGTTTGGTGTGGGGCTTGACATGGGGCTTTTCAATTAAAATAGTCTAACCATGTGGCTATATGCCTATGTCAATAAAAAGGCCCCCATGCCCAATATTTGCATAGGAGTAAGTGATATAGAGAGAATTCCACTCAGCCGTAAAATAAGGATCCTTTCAGCTCTACAGGTGTCTATTGTAAGGGGTAGAGGTTGATTTGCAGCACCGCAGAATTCAAAGATGGCTTCAGGAGGTCTGCAGATCAGTATTATCATGCCTCTTGGTCGACTTCTGTAGGACTGATGTAGTCCTACAGAAGTCAACCAAGAGGCATGATATATGTGATATAGTGTGTTCTTTTTTTTTTTTTTTTCATATAGCCAGGACAGGAGAGGACGTTTGGTGTCTACTTTAATTTAATGCAGTGAATCTATTCTGTGAGGATGTGGGCTTCAAAAGCGCTGTTTACATATGCAGCACAATTCAGATCTTTCTTTTTTACTGTATGATAGTAGGTACCCATAGACTTCCAGTCGTTGCACTAACCCTAGTTAGCATTGGCTTGCAAACTACCTCTAACGTCCTTCATACTGGACACAGAGACATAAAAATCATATCCATGAGTTCATCTGACTATGGGGAAGTAGACAACGGGCCTCATTTGCCAAAATCCTGAAGTATCCCTTTAAGCTCTTTCCAGTAGCAAAGCTCTTTCTAGTAGCAAAAATACTTAGTGTAGTGACAGTAAGTAGTAATGTTTGAGCAGATGCAAGAGGTGGTTGTCCGTGGTTGACTGTGGTTGTCCGTTTTGAGTGAAAGTCTGACTGGACTGAGTAACGTTCTTTGACTCAGTTTGATGGATAGCTGATCGGGCTGAGTTTGGTGTATTGATAGAATAGTCGCGTTAAAATCAAGTGAGTATGCCTATTCTTCGCTCTTTTTTTTTTTTTTTAAAAGGCATGTCTGAGTCGGAGCAGTCTATGAAGGGCACTTCACAGATCAAGATCCTTCCTGCCGAAGACATCGAAGGCATGAGAGTTGTGTGTAAGGTAAATTATTCAAAAAAGTTTGACCTTTCGCTGTTGCAGTTAATAACCTACGCAAAAACAGTGGTTTTGAAATGGAAAGACTATTTCTGTATTTTTGTAGCTTGCCCGAGAGGTGCTTGACATTGCCGCCCTGATGGTGAAACCTGGCATGACCACGGAGGAGATTGACCACACTGTGCACCTGGTAAAGACACTAGCCTCCTTTTCCCTCTTTCCCATCCACTCGCTTTCTCCTCTCGCGCTCTTCTTTTTCAGTGTTGTCTTAACTCCCTCGTCTTGATCGTTGATGTGCAAGTATTTCCTTCCTCCCTCCAGGCCTGCACAGCCAGAAACTGTTACCCCTCTCCTCTCAACTACTACAACTTTCCCAAGTCCTGCTGCACGTCAGTCAACGAGGTCATCTGCCACGGCATCCCAGACAGGAGACCTCTGGTGGATGGGGATATCCTCAACGGTAGGTTTCCCTAGGGGAATCAGAATAGCATAAAGTGGCTTCCTCTCCTCTGTCCCTTCATCTTTACTTACTTGAATTCACTGGGCAGGTGAAATATACATCCCCAGTTGGCATCCCCCATATTCTTTCACCTAATGTGTGTTTTCAGATCATTGAGTATGATGGGTTTTGAATAGGTCAGAGAGTCACTTTAGACTATTGAGATGCACATAGAGATTGGGCTAGTTCCTATTAGACTGCCAAATATCTCTTGCTAACATTGGTTTGACAAGATGCATGGTTTTATTAGTATTCAGCAACAGTCTATTGGACTTCCACCAAAATATAGCCTGTGTCCTATATATATCTGCTAACGAGACTATTCTCAAGAGCAAGATCCCATTACACACTGCCAAAAACCTCTGACTTAAAGCATGGTTTGACAAGACAAATGGTCTCATGAGCATTCAGCTTTGCCATTTTGACAACTATCATGTACAGTGAATATAATAAGTATTTATCTCTCTGGACTTTTTCACATTTTGTTATTACAAAGTGTGACTGGAATTGATTTATTTAGGATTTTTTTTCTTATTTATCTACACAAATATCCACATGTCATAGTGGAAATTAAATTATATGAATGTTAATAAAAAATAAACTCCAATATCTTGGTTGAATAAGTATTCACCCCCTTTGTTATGGCAAGCCTAAATTAGTTAGTTGGACTCGCTCTGTGTGAAATAATAGGGGTTAACATGATCTTCCCCTGTACCCCATTTATACAACATCTGTGAAGTCCCTAAATCGAGTTTTGAATTTCCAGCACAGATTAAATCTATAAGACCAGGTAGCTTTTCCAGTGCCTCATAAAGAAGGGCACAGATTGGTAGGTGGGTAAAACATAAAAATCCTGACACTGAATATCCATTTAAGCATGGTCAAGTTAGCACTTAAGCTGTGAATGGTGTATAAAACAACCTAGACACTACAAGGATAGTCGTCCTTCCTAACCCCACCCAAGCCCGGCGGTTCCCGACATTATACATGGCCTGTTTTTTCATCAATAACTAGGGTACGAGCTGAGCTTGGGTATCACTAAATTGATCACTATTTTGAAGCTGAGCCATTTGCTCGTGCTCTACTGCGCACTACAGTCAATCTGACTAAGATCATGACATTGTCAGAAGTGCTGCAACCTCGTCAAATATAAGACAGGAAAGATTATTTCACAGAAAATAATGTTCCTTAAGTTTTGTCTTGAGTTTAGTGACGGAAAGTAGATAACATCTAACTGCTCATCTCTTCATTGAGCAGAGCAGCCCAAGCAGAGCTGTTGCTATGGTTACTCGGGTTCAGAGCAGAGAGCCAATGAGCACAGCGCATGCAGACCGAGCTACACGCAGGGAGCGAGTGACAGACTGAAGATAATGGATTTGCTAACAGGAAGTTATTTCTGATTTTGGGCAGGGCTGGGCCTTAAATTTGGGAGAAGCAATCAGACCTGAGTAGGGTAGGGCCTAAACATCGCGGGCATGGCTAGGGCTCGGCTTAAAATTCATGCCCGTGGGGGGCTCTACTGCTCATGGATGTCACCATAAGGCCCGTTTTAAAACCGCTACAAATGGAAGAAAACTGTGAATGGACAACAACATTGGAGACACTCTATAATAATGACCTAAATGACAGTAAAAAGACAGTACAGAATAAAAATATTCACACTAAATATTTATTTTTGCCTAAATGCAAAGTGTTATGTTTGGTATAAATCAAACAACACATATCACTGAGTAACACCCTCCATATTTTCAAGCATGTTGTTGGCTGCATCATGTTGTAAGTATGCTTGACATCGTCAGACTGGAGGGTTTTTCAGTAAAACTTTTATGAATCCTAGAGTAAAACCTGCTTAAGTCTGCTTTACACCAGAGGAATTCACCTTTCAGCAGGACAATAACCCAAAACAGAAGGTCAAATATAAACTGAGTTGCTTACCGAGAAGACAGTGAATGTTTCCAAGTAGCCTAGTTATAGTTTTGACTTAAACTTGCTTGAAAATCTATGGCAGGACTTGAAAATTGCTGTTTAGCAGTTATCCCGTAGCCAACTTGACAGAACTTGAAGAATTTGGCTAAGAATAATGGGCAAATATTGCACAATCCAGGTGTGCAATGCTTTTAAATACTTACCAGAAAAGCTGTAATGTCGGCCAAAGGTGTTTCTAACATTTATTGACTCGGGTGAAATATATATCTAGTCAAGATAAATGAAAGGTTTGGCATTACAGCATATTTTGTGTAGATCGGTGACAACAAATCTCAATAAAATCCATTTTAATCCCACTTTGTAACAAAATAAAATGCAGAGAAGTGGGAGTGAATACTTATTATAGGCACTGTATATATTTCTGCTAATGTTCAGCATCTCTTCCCCCCCCCCCCCCCCCCCCCCTCCTGTGCAGTGGATATTACTGTGTACCACAATGGATTCCACGGAGATCTCAACGAGACCTTCTTTGTTGGAGAGGCGGATGAAGGGGCAATAAAGCTTGTCCAGACCACCTTCGAATGCCTTATGCAAGCCATCGACTCCGGTAGGATCTCTTACCTGATGCCAGATAAAGATGAACTTGATTTCTTTGACAATTGTGACCGACCGTACAGTCATGGCCAAAAGTTTTGAATGACACAAGTATTGGTCTCCACAAAGTTTGCTGGACAAGGTGTTTTCCGGATGGCCCAAACAATCAAAGGGGATTCATCAGAGAAAATGACTCTACCCCAGTCCTCAGCAGTCCAATCCCTGTACCTTTTGCAGAATATCAGTCTGTCCCTGATGTTTTTCCTGGAGAGAAGTGGCTTCTTTGCTGCCCTTCTTGACACCAGGCCATCCTCCAAAAGTCTTCGCCTCACTGTGCGTGCAGATGCACTCACACCTGCCTGCTGCCATTCCTGAGCAAGCTCTGCACTGGTGGTGCCCCAATCCCGCTGCTGAATCAACTTTAGGAGACGGTACTGGCGCTTGCTGGACTTTCTTGGGCGCCTTTCTTGTGCGCCTTCACAACAATTGAACCTCTCTCCTTGAAGTTCTTGATGATCTGATAAATGGTTGATTTAGGTGCAATCTTACCAGCAGCAACATCCTTGCCTGTGAAGCCCTTTTTGTGCAAAGCAATGATGACGGCACGTGTTTCCTTGCAGGTAACCATGGTTGACAGAGGAAGAACAATGATTTCAAGCACCATCCTTCTTTTAAAGCTTCCAGTCTGTTATTCTGACTCAATTAGCATGACAGAGTGATCTCCAGCCTTGTCCTCGTCAACACTCTCACCTGTGTTAACGAGACAATCACTGACATGATGGCAGTTGGTTCTTTTGTGGCAAGGCTGAAATGCAGTGGAAATGTTTTTGGGGGATTAAGTTCATTTTCATGGCAAAGACGGACTTTGCAATTAATTGCAATTCATCTGATCACTCTTCATGACATTCTGGAGTATATGCAAATTGCCATCATCAACACTGAGGCAGCAACATTTGTTGAGACCAATACTTGTGTCATTCTCAAAACTTTTGGCCACGACTGTAGTGACTCAGAGCTAGAAAATGGTATATCATACACTACAGTTGAGAAAAATTGGAAAGTTATTCTGCTTTAAAAGTTGATCAACTTGTAACTTCACCTTTGAGGAAAATGGATCTTGAATGTTTTGGTACCTACTGGAGAGCTCTTTGTCTACACCCATTCAGCATTCTTCACACCCTTTTATGCGTTAGCCCCACCCATCTCTTTAAGGATTAACGTGTGAGGCTATGTACTAAACAACCAAAGATTTCAAGACTATAGGCTGTGTTCATAAATGTAATCTGGAGTGCCAGAGTGTGCTCTGGGCTTTCGTAAACTGAGTGTTGTCATATTGGTCCTTCGTAAATTCAGAGTGTTTTGCTCTCAGAGCGTTCAGGGCGCACACTGGACGCTCTGGCCGAAATGAAGGGTTGATCCTAGCGTTCTGACTGAACAGCAGTAGTCAAGCACCCAATTAACTGTCTAACGTTGGCTAGCTTTTTCCAGACACAAATGAGAGAAGAGCTCACTCTGATTTTACTCTCCCTAGCATAGCTGGTTAGGCTGTTTTTATGTTATCTAGAGAGTTCGTGACTGCAACTGTGCTACTGGCAACAATTTAATTACGCTTTTTTGCCAACGTTTACTGACACCGGCCATATTCAATGGGTATTGAGCGTTTGTAAATTTGTCAGTTATTTTCAGACGAGAGTGCTCTGAAATCACATCATAAACATTCTATTGAAATAGTTACTTGCATAGTGGAGTCTTTTGTTTACATGTAGCTAGCTAGTTAAACAATGAACAATAATCCCAACTCATAATGTTACTAACCTGCATGAATCTGCAGGTAGCTAACCGACCATGTTCAATGTTAGCTAGTCTATTTCTAGCAATGCAAATGGCTCTGAGATACAAATAATATTACTACACAGATCATTCACGTAACGTTAGCTACCTAGTCAGCCAGCTAATGTTAGCTATCTAGCTAACAGTACACTAACTTGAAATGAACTTTCTGTCAAAATTAGAAACGTATAATATCTGAATATGTAGCTAGCTAGACTCTTTAACCCATATACATGGATGGACGCTTCTCCCTCTGTCACGGATGCCTTAGTTGCCCTTAGCTTGAAGATGTAAACCAGAGACGGGTGTTTTATACAACAGCCTTCTGTGTGTTCTCTTTTCGACTGTCTGCATATTTGCAATCGAACGCTAGAATTTTCTCCTTTTCCTTAGCTATCATACTCTAATTCCACTGATTTCAAAACTCGGTCCTCCAGAAAGTGGAGAGCATCACTTATGCAGTTCTACTACGTGATATCTTTTTTTTAAAGCTGCGTTAGACAGGATTACCTACACATACTGGCCAGCTCATATTATAGACAGAAGCGTGCTAAATGTCAAACCAATCCAAACACATCTCTCGGCATCTCCAGCCCACCGGAGAATTACGAGCCTAAACCAACTAGGCTCGTAATTCAGGCATACAAGTTTGTTATTAAGGCACATGAAAGTTCACATGTTCCAGAAGGCATTTCTGCCAAAAAAAGCATTTTGATAAAAAAAAGAAAAAAATAAGATTACGTTTAACTTGTGAAGTAGCAACTCGCGACATACGCCTAGTTTCCTGAAACTAGTCACAATTAGGTCACTATCTCAATGTTTTTTTTTTACCTCTCTCTTCTCTAGTAAAGCCTGGTATCCGCTACAGGGAGCTTGGTAACATCATCCAGAAACACGCACAGGCTAATGGCTTCTCTGTGGTGCGGAGCTACTGTGGCCATGGCATCCACAAACTGTTCCACACTGCCCCTAACGTGCCCCACTATGCCAGTGAGTACCCCTCCTTCTTCGTCCACCAATAAGCTTGTGAAAATCCCCTTCTCAGATAACATAGTAGCCTGATTCATCCTTAAAGGATTTTGGGGGAATATGTATAAATCGGTGGGTTTCCTTTCTTTTGCAGAAAATAAAGCAGTTGGAGTGATGAAGCCTGGCCATGTATTCACCATCGAGCCCATGATCTGTGAAGGTAAGATATAACTGCTGATTTGGGGTGCAATTTTGTGTGTGTGTGTGCTTACCTTATGTGTGTAATGGTTGGTAATTGTATACCTATGTTTGTAAAACTGTACCTGTGTGTTTTAATACTGTACTTGTGTGCTTAATTCTGGATACCTGTGTGTGTTCTGCGTAGGTGGTTGGCAGGACGAGACGTGGCCTGACGGCTGGACAGCTGTGACTCGGGACGGGAAGCGTTCCGCCCAGTTTGAGCACACCCTGCTTGTGACGGAGACGGGCTGTGACATTCTGACACGCCGGCTGGACGACAACGGACGTCCCCACTTCCTCAACCAAATCTAAACTGGGGGAAGGGTGCGGGTACAGCAATGAACGGACTGTCTCGTGGGCAGCTCTCTCTTTGGCCCCCGCTGTTGTATCACACATACACACCTCTAACCTGAGGCCCCTCCCCGAGGCCGGCCCACCGCGGCCCGGCTCTCACTGTTACACAAATTTAGTGTTGTTCTCCAAATGTATGGAAAGTACTTGAATACATCTGATATCAACTGTGTGGATTGTTTTATCGAGGCTGTTTTAAAAAAGAAATGTCTCATCAGGAGATGAAAAGGAAAAATAAATGTGTATTTATGCGCAGTAGCAGGTTGAATTTTTACCTTGATTGTGAGCTTGGATTCTGTTGACGTATATGACTGCAGAGGTGTGGAAAGGGTCAAGCTTCAGTTTGACTCCTTGACCTCTAGACATGTCCCACCTTACTGTGTTGCCTAATTGACAGCAAGGCAGCTGGGTCCTATTGACCGGCCAGATGTGGTCAGGGGGGCAGCTGTTGAACTCAGTGTTCACTGCAGGTCTATTCAAACCCAGGCCCTGAGGTTTGCTGCACTGCTAGTTTTGTTTTCTCTCTGGTAGTGAACTAGTTGATCTATGTTCATTGATTGACCAGAATCTCCTTGCCAGGTGTCCAAGGTCTGGTTTGAATTGAGATGAAAGTCTGCAGTGTTGCAGACCCCAAGGCCTGGATTGGAATTGCCCTGGTTTAGTGCGTTGAGCCTTAATCTGTGTGAATTAAGAATAAGCATGCCGGATAATGTCCAGGCAGCATGTCTGTTATTCCTCAATCCAGTCGATAAATATTTACCTTGATATGCTGTCGATTTTACTGGTGTGAGCAACACTCTTGAGTCTCCATTTTAATCCAATCTTTCCACAGTTTCTCTGCCAGCTTTTTATTTCTTCTATGATGGGAGTAATAAACAGCTGTTCTGTAGTTGTGTGTGTATATGCTTTTGTGTTTGCGTGTGGTGAGGACTATAAATGCAGAAGGCTCTATTTCAGCAGAAGTCTGGGTTTTCTACAGACCTGTGAATTAATACCCTATTCCAGAGTACTGTATTATTAAAATAGTAATAAAATAATAATTGAAGTGATTGTTTTGCATTAGCTGAAAGTTAAGCATTTTTTGTTCTAGTCTTGTTTTGTACTTCCTATGATGTGCACATTATGGGAATCTAACTCTACAAATGACATGAAACTCGTTCACTAGATGCTTCCTCCCAATGCTATGCGCAATTAGCCTGGCGACGAGGTTCAAATGAATTTGACCAGTAAGACAATCCTTTTGAGAATCCTTTGATTTAACGTATTAAATTGAAATAGAGAAATATGGAGTGATGTTATGAGCCGCCGCTTCAAATCTCTTCAAATTTCAGGACAACACGAATACTGCAAGACCGTGGAAAGGATGAGAATGAGTTACAAAATGTAAACACAAAATGGAAAGCAGGCTTTGATGTGATTTTTGTGCAATGTCTTACCATTTCCCTCTGATCTGTTCGAGTGGCAGTGTGTGGGTCACAAACTCATCCACCTTCAGCTTCTTGTTCATGTACTCGCTGACCAGTTTAGGAACACCCTCCACACTTGTATATCCTGTGGAAAGCAAATGCAAAGCATGACCTCAGTTCAATCAAATGATAATCCAATAATGTATTAATCAGTTGTTTATGTGGGGTGCAGCTTTTGGCTCTCACTAACACATTAGAACCATCCCAGTTCCTGTCCAAGTGCGTCCTGTCACTAGTTGGAATGCTTGAGTGGAGTCTAATGTGTTAGTGGATCTTTTGCCCGCCTGCTGCCACCCCAATGATGCCACTGGTACCCCAGCCCTTATGACAGTCCTTCAGTGCCGCCCTCTGGAACACTCACTTACACAACCGAAACCTTGCTATAGTGCCACTATGACCATTAAGTATAACATAGATGAGGTTTGCTAAAATTTTACACTTTGCTTAGAATTAGGTGACAATCTTTAAAAAAAATCCCAAAATAAAATTGAGAGAAGCACTGTGCACTCTACTTTCTCCACATTGTCAGCAAAATGGTAATTAATTCCAACACACAAGGTAGAATCCACTTCCTCACCATGATCCCCATGTTGCCCACACGCAAAGGAATAATCCAAACTCCTTGGCCACCTTAAACTGGGTTGAGGTCAATCCCAATGCTCCAAGGCCAAACACTGAACAGGTCGAGCCCGTAAGGACATTGTTGGGCATGGAGATTACCTAACAAGACTAGGTGAGAGTTTTGTCCTGCCATACTCAATCAGGTGTGTTAGTAAGGAAATATTCTGCTTTTACAAAAGTGTTTTTCTGACTCACTCAGTATGACCAGAGATATGTATATAATCGATGAGTTGCTCATGTCTCCGCCCTAACAACAGGAGTCGTCGTCCCAAAGGCGGGAATGCAGGCGACAAGCTTAGGTCCAAAATAAGCCCACAGAAACGCATTGGGCTTATTTTGGACAGATTTTGGTTAGAGTGAAATCTCTTGCTTCGCCTCTTCCTCTCTGGTATGACTACCTGGTTTGAATTTTGTGACGCCCTCTGGGTCCGAGCCACTCAGGGTGCAGGAATCTGTATGGCAGATCCCAGAGGCAACAATTTGCAACACATTCAGGGTATTTTAATACAGCCAATTTAGGAGATGATTCAACTTTACCATAGTCCACTTAGGTAATAACAATAACTACAGTGGTTTCCCTCAAGGGCAATCATGTTAGTAATTTAGGGTTAACTGGACTATTGCCCTATTATTTTTGGTCACCCACTTAACTCTCTCCCATCCCAAAACTTGTCCCATCTTTACAGTAATCTCTTACTGTGAGGAGCACTGCAACACGGCAAGCTAAATCAATCGAAGGTCTAAGATACACCAGTGGTTCCCTGCTATAGTCATGACCTTCTGACCTTTATCTTGATGCGCACTTCCACCATGGTGAGGGACTTCCCAGCCTTCCAATGCAACTGCGGCCCGGCATCGGATCACATCAGTTCACTGTCACATGGCCAGACAAGATGCATCTCCTTACTCATTTCAATGAACACATTTGACAAATCAAACCCTGTTCACTTTGTTTAAACTTGGCCACCAACTTCATGCCAAGGAATCATGTTTGGCATAGCACTTAAAGATAGATTTCCCCCCAGACACATAAAGCATATCCAATTTATAAACAGCAGATTGTGTTGAAATAATTGCAACATTGGACTGGCTCCTCTCCCAAAACTACAGATTGCACAAAACTACTCAAGCCCTGGATTTATGCCTTTCTTGAAAAACAATAATCGTAGAGTTCAGCAATATTTTACATGACCTTTGAAACATTGGGATATCACACATGACCTCATAGCACAGTTTTCTGGGGGGAAGACATGGCTACTGAGTGAGAATACAGCACACAAAATGGCACACCCTCTTGTAAACACTGGCTGAGCTGGAGTCTTCCTGCTTGTTTCTGACTACACGAGTGGAGGCTGTTTGCAACAAGGCACTAAAGAAATATTGCAAAAAATGTGGCAAAGCAATTAAATGTTTGTCCTCAATACAAAGGTTTATGTTTGGGGCAAATCCAATGTACCACTCTTCATATTTTCAAGCATAGTGGTGGCTGGATCATGTTATGGGTATACTTGGGACTGGGGGGGGGGAGTGGCCAAGTTACAGTTTTGACTTTAATCTGCTTGAAGATTAATGGCAAGACCTGAAAATGTTTGTATAGCTATGATCAACAACCAATTTGACAGATCTTGAAGAATTTTGAAAAGAATAATGGGCAAATGTTGCACAATTCAGGTGTGGAATGCTCTTAGAGATTTACAGAGAAACACTCACAGCTGTAAGCGCTGACAAAGGTGATTCTAACATGTATTGACTCAGGGGGTTGAATACTTACCTAATCAAGATATATTAGTGTATAATTGTTCATATTAGTTTTTTTACATTATTTTGTGTAGATCGTTGAAAAAAAAAAGACAGTTAAATCTATTTGAATCCCACTTAGTAACACAACAAAATGTGGAAAAAGTCATGTGAATACTTTCTGAAGGCAATTTACATGAGAGTATAATATACACACTAACCTTTCCTGCAGTTGCCATCTTCCCTCTCATTTAGAGGCAAAAAGGTTAGGGCAAAGTAGAGGTCTTATCTGCCACAGTGGGACCAATCAGAATGGAGCAACCAAGCAGTCATGCTCATCATGTCCCAATTCTCTGCAGTGGTGCTGGTGCTGTAGCCTGAGTGCCTCCTCAACTACTTTATTTTAGATTACTGATATACAGCGGGTGAAATAAGTATTAAACACGACACCATTTTTCTCAGTAAATATATTTCCAAAGGTGCTATTGACATTACATTTTCACCAGATGTTGGTAACAACCCAAGTAATCCATACATACAAAGAAACCAAAACAAATAAGTTATGTGTAATAATGTGAAATGACACAGGGAAAAAGTATTGAACACACTTACTGATATTTATTTAATACTTTGTACAAAAGCCTTTGTTGGTAATGACAGCTTCAAGACGCCTCCTGTATGGAGAAACTAGTCGCATGCATTGCTCTGGTGTGATTTTGGCCCATTCTTCCACACAAACAGTCTTCAAATCTTGAAGGTTCCGTGGGCTTCTTCTATGAATCTTGATCTTCAGTTCTTTCCATAGATTTTCAATGGGATTTAAGTCAGGTGATTGGCTAGGCCATTCTAGAAGCTTTATTTTCTTTCTTTGAAACCAATTGAGAGTTTCCTTGGCTGTGTGTTTTCTTTGAGACAACAGTACCTGCTAATTGCAGGTCTTTTTGAAGCTCTCCACAAGTGGTCCTTGGCTCTTGGACAACTCTTCTGATTATTCTTTTCACTCCTCTGTCAGAAATCTTGCGAGGAGCACCTGGTCGAGGCAAATTTATGGTGAAATGATTGTCTTTCCACTTCCGTATTATGGCCCCAACAGTGCTCACTGGAACATTCAGAAGCTTAGAAATGCGCCTATAACCAATGCCATCATTATGTTTTGCAACAATTAGGTTGCGAAGGTCTTGAGACAGCTCTTTGCTTTTACCCATCATGAGATGTGTCTTGTGTGACACCTTGGCAATGATACCTTTTTGTAGGCCATCAGTTGGGACTGAACCAGCTGATATTAATTTGCACTGACAGGGGGCTGGATTGCTTTTTAATTACTGATAGTTTTCAGCTGTTGTCTTGGCTTTCCATGCCTTTTTGCACCTCCCTTTCTTCATGTGTTCAATACTTTTCCCCTGTGTCATTTCACATTATTACACATAACTTAATTTCTGAACTTATTTGTTTTGGTTTCTTTGTATGTATGGATTACTTGGGTTGTTACCAACATCTGGTGAAAATTTCATGTCAATAGCACCTTTGGAAATATATTTACTGAGAAAAATGGTGACGTGTTCTGAATGGGTGAAAACAATACAGTGGATGGATACCTATGCTAAGCAGGGCTTATTGCTCTCACATTACCTAATAGTTTATTACAAAGTTAAGGATACAAGGGAAGGAAACCATGTAAGACTATTGGGACGCATACTCTCAGACTCTTAAGTGGACCTCTTATCATTCTTGTTTTACAGGCGTGTCAAAGAGTCAAAAGGGCAGCTTTAGATTGTTGTACTAAATAACCACAGACAAACACCATCCAAGTTGTCTTTATGTGCTATTTTAACTGTGTGTGTGTGGGTTGGTTATTCTATCCTTGTGGGGACCAGGGGCCTCATTTATAAAATGGACTTACGATCAATTCTGATCTTAAGTATGACCTTCGCAGAAAACCACGTATAAGTAGTTATTTATAAAACCTTACTTTGATGTGGAAATTATCTTATCTCTACGCAAAGTCTAGACTTGACACAAGTGATTTTTCTGCTGTTTATGTAGGTGTATTGCAGTTTGGGACGCATATGTGTCCAAGCCTGTGGTGAACTTTGCATTCGCTCTATGAACAATTTGTTAGGAATGATCAAGTAAAGGTGTGAGGAATTAATTGCCAGACGCAAGGTGTTTTGAATTAAAAACAGAATGTTTATATTCTATAAATAGTGTGTCAAATTAGAAAAAAGTAACCATGGCTATTCTTTTTTTCCCTTGCAGTTTAAGGTCAGACCATTTATTTTTCACATCAGCCACAGTTCTGTCTTGCTGCCCCACCTCGCTCACTGCAGCGGCGACACACTCCCAAGCTACCTGTTTGGCTTTGTTTGTCAACCCACTATTTAGTCCACCGAATAATACATGTTGCCTGTTTTCAATCTCCTCTACCATCGCTGTGATCTCGTCTTACAAAAAGTTTGCTTTTCTCTTTTGGTCCATGGCTATTCCTGACTAAACCCTCATTTGTGCTAGCATTCTATAAGGGGAAATCGCTGATTGTAAGGCACTTTCAGGTGCCGTCAATTTTAAGTTAATTTGAGATTTATAGATCACAGGTGCATAAGTTACAAATGGGCTTCTTAGAACCTGCGTAAGCATCTTTTATGAATCGAATGTAAGCACACCGTCGGAAATAATCTTACGACTAATTCTTACGAAAAATGAGGCCCCTTAAAACCCCAAAAGTTCCCACAAGGATAGTAAAACAAGGAAACCTTTCCCTTGTGGTGACATTTCCCACATCCCCATGAGGACAAAGGCTATTTTTAAGCTTAGGGGTTAGGTTTAGGGTTAGGGTTACAATTAGGGTTACAATTAGGGTTAGGGTAAGGGGTTAGTGTTTGGGTTTAGGGCTACAGCTTAAGGGGTAGGGTTAGGGAGAATTTGATTTTGAATGGAAATGTATTTTAGGTTCCCACGAGGTTAGAAGAACATAACATGTGTGTGCTTATTTGGTGTGTTTAATGTCATCCCTTACCAGTTTGTTGGAATGTCAGAGGCAGATGACAGACAGTTTGATTGAGACAGTCAAAACCAAGCAGCAGAAAGCAGCCAATCAGTTTGAAGAGCGAACGTCAGTAAATTGGCTGTGTAGAAAGATTCTACTCAATAACTTGATGAATAGTTGATTAGTTGAATCAGGAACACATTTATGCCGGCTGGGGACCGGAATTGTAAACTGATGACTTCTTGTTGACCATCTCTTCTTTATTTCATGAAGCACTGAAAGGCAATCAGGAGGAGGGCAAGATGAGATAATATTGGCTCCCAAGTGGCGCAGTGGTCCAAGACACTGCATCTCAGTGCTAGAGGCGTCACTACAGACACCCTGGTTTGAATCCAGGCTGTATCACAACCGGCCGTGATTGGGAGTCCCATAGAGCGGCGCACAATTGGCCTAGGGTCGTCTGAATTTGGCCGGTGTAGGCCGTCATTGTAAAAAATAATTTGTTCTTAACCGACTTGCCTAGTTAAATAAAGGTTAAATATATATTTTTTTAAATACTGATGTATCTGTTTATTATTCATTGACCTTAAAGCTCTCTTTTTTAGATGGTTGTCGATGCCACTGAAGGCAAGGGCTATACTCAGAGTAGAGCCCCGGCTGCGGAGCAACATGAAGTTCCACTCCAACCTGCACCATGCCCTGGAGGGCCTCCAGCTGCAGCCGCCATCATCACCCTCCCCATCACTAGACCCCACGATGTCCGACCAGGCCTCCATCCAGCAGCTTCAGGAGGAGCTTCAGAGAGAGGAGGACCAGGTACCCCGGCTGGTGGAGCGTCTGGAGAGGATGCCCAGGAGAGTGGGGACACCGTCCCCCAGGAGATGGAGACCAACCAGGAGATGGGCGGAATGGTGGAGCGCATGAGGGAGGTGCAGGTGGTCAGCGCCATACCGCTCCTCAAGATGAGCTGGGAAGGAGGAAGAAGAGGAAGAGGAGAAGGAGGAAGAGGGTGAGAATATGGGGAAGCCTCCAAACGCCTTAAACCAGAGTCAGGCAATGCACCAGATCCACAACAGCTCGACCAGGCCCAAGGGAACCCAGATCTAGAAGCAGAGATGGGAGCCCAGGATGAGCCCTCCTGCCTGTAGACAGTGCTGTTGAGATAGCAGAGGACGCTGGGGGGCCAGAGGGACGCGGTGAGGAGGCTGAAGGCTGACATGAAGAGACAGAGAGCATGCAGGCACTGGCCTGCTGGCCTCTTGGACAACAGGTAGCACAGCCCGGACACATGCCTAGTAGATCACTGGGAGATCTGGAGGCGGAGGCAGAGAGAGATGAAAATGAAATGCAGGTAAGATGGATGCTTGTTTAGTTCCGAGTCTTAACTGTCATGCTTCATTCACTTTTACAATTTTTTTTTATAAAAGAAAATAATAAAGGGAAGCTATGCATGTGGGCCTCCATTTTAGCCCTGAGCTACAAACCCAGTCTAATGCTCTGTTTCAGCTGTCTGAAAATGCAGCCCCAGTTTGACGTTGCGGTACCGCTCTGCAGAGTTCCTGAAGGAGAACAACATGCTGAGAGGCCAGCTCGCATGGTGGAGTCCTCGGTGGCCGACCTGTAGCCCCTGCTCACCTACCACCAGGTTCTTGTGGAGGACACCATGAAGTCAAGTCAAGTCAAGTCAAATTTGGTTGCAGACAGGTATTAAAACACATTCAATCCTCATAAATACTACATAAAAAACAGCATACCCGACAGGACACAGAGACAACAGTACAATACAATACAGTACAAGGATCACTTCATGTTGAAACCCAGGAGAATACATTTCTCAATACAAAATGCTTAGTGGCATTCATTTATGCAAATTTAGCCTCCCAATAGCAAAACAAACAAAAGAGTCCTTAAGTCTTTTCGTTCTGTGGTTAGGAACTCTATACCTCCTACCTGAAGGCAAGAGCTCAAACTTCCCCTTCAGGGGAAGGTCAGTGCAGGCCAATATGGCCTGGGTCTTCCTTACGACCTGCCTAACGTAAAGTTTGGAGAGCTGAATTTGGTTCACCCCAATAACTTTACTGGCCACTCTGACAAGCTGATCAAGCCTGTTCTTATAAGCCAAATTTAGATTCCCGAACCACACCACAATACAAAACGTCAGCACCGACTCAAAGCACACCACAACACAAAACGTCAGCACCGACTCAATAAAAGTTCTATAAAACAGAGTCATAATTGTGGTGCACACCTTAAAAGAGTTCATTTTCCTCAGGAAATAAAAATGTTGCTGTACCTTCTTAGAAATGTTATCTGTATTTGTCTGAAAGCACAGCCTGTTATCAAACACAGTACCCAAATATTTATAATTCTCAACCAAGTCAATCTCAATTCCCTCAATAGTTGTGAGTTTGGGAACGGGCACTGACTTCCTGAAGTCAATAATCATATCCCTGGTCTTTGACACATTCAGTTCAAGGTAAAACTCCTTACACCATGACACAAAGTCATTGACAATCGGCCCATGATCCAATTCCCCTCCCTTCAGCAAGCTAACTATGACCGTGTCATCTGCGAACTTTATGATATGTCTATTCTCAAACTTGCTCTGGCAGCTATTTGTGTGGAGAATATAAAGAAGGGGAGAGAGTACACAACCTTGCGGTGAGCCAGTGGATGAGTGTTGCTTGTGTGAGAGGACACCATTAACTCTCACACACTGTGATCTGTCTGTCATAAAGTCTAAGATCCATCCAATGATATTCATATCGAGATTGAAGTCAGAGAGAAGTTTCTCTACAAGCAAGTGTGGTTGAATGGTGTTAAAAGCCGAGAAGGATAACTTCATACAACACAAGATGTAAAAATAAATCTGAAGGACTGATTAACAAACGTTTCTGATTGTGGATCCTTTTGTGTTTGCTTACTGTTTCTATTGAGCTCAAACATTTTATAATGTATGATCTAACTATAACTATAAGTCTTTCATATTATTTTCTGCCCTGCTCTTTATATGGCCCTAAGTCAACATAACTTTATTGCCCTTTATCTTTACAGTAAGAGCTACAATTATCTACTAGACTATACTGTATTCTGGGATTCAAAATTCCCTTTATTTTATAGAGAGAGTAACCACACATACCACAGATACAGTTGAAGTCAGAAGTTTACATACACTTTAGCCAAATACATTTAAACTCAGTTTACCACAATTCCTGACATTTAATCCTAGTAAAAAGTCCCTGTTTTAGGTCAGTTAGGATCACAACTTTATGTGAAAATGTTATTTATTTATTTATTATTTATTTATTTATTTCAGCTTTTATTTATTTAATCACATTCCCAGTGGGTCAGAAGTTTACATACACTCAATTAGTATTTGGTAGCATTGCCATTAAATTGTTTAACTTGGGTCAAACGTTTCGGGTAGCCTTCCAGAAGCTTCCCACAATAAGTTGGGTGAATTGTCGCCCATTCTTCCTGACAGAACTGGTGTAACTGAGTCAGGTTTGTAGGCCTCCTTGCTCGCACACGCTTTTTCAGTTCTGCCCACAAAGTTTCTACTGGATTGAAGTCAGGGCTTTGTGATGGCCACTCCAATACCTTGACTTTGTTGTCCTTAAGCCATTTTGCCACAACTTTGGAAGTACGCTTGGGGTCATTGTCTATTTGGAAGACCCATTTGCGACCAAGTTTTAACTTCCTGACTGATGTCTTGAGATGTTGCTTCAATATATCCACATAATTTTCCTCATTATGCCATCTATTTTGTGAAGTGCACCAGCCCCTCCTGCAGCAAAGCACCCCCACAACATGATGCTGCCACCCCCGTGCTTCACGCTTGCGATGGTGTTCTTCGGCTTGCAAGCCTCCCCACTTTTCCTCCAAACATAACGATGGTCATTATGGCCAAACAGTTCTATTTTTGTTTCATCAGACCAGAGGACATTTCTCCAAAAAGTACGATCTTTGTCCCCATGTGCAGTTGCAAACCGTAGTTTGGCTTTTTTATGGCGGTTTTGGAGCAGTGGCTTCTTCCTTGCTGAGCGGCCTTTCAGGTTATGTCGATATAGCACTTGTTTTACTGTGGATATAGATACTTTTGTACCTGTTTCATCCAGAATATTCACAAGGTCCTTTGCTGTTGTTCTGGGATTGATTTGCACTTTTCGCACCAAAGTACGTTCATCTCTAGGAGACAGAACGCGTCTCCTTCCTTAGCGGTATGACGGCTGCGTGGTCCCATGGTGTTTATACTTGCATACTATTGTTTATACAGATGAACGTGGTACCTTCAGGCATTTGGAAATTACTCCCAAGGATGAACCCAACTTGTGGAGGTCTACAATTTGTTTCTGAGGTCTTGTCTGATTTCTTTTGATTTTCCCATTATGTCGAGCAAAGAGGCAGTGAGTTTGAAGGTAGGCCTTGAAATACATCCACAGACACCTCCAATTGACTCAGATTATGTCAATTAGCCTATCAGAAACTTCTGAAGCCATGACATCATTTTCTGGAATTTTCCAAGCTGTTTAAAGGCACAGTCAACTTAGTGTATGTAAACTTCTGACCCACTGGAATTGTGATATAGTGAATTATAAGTGAAATAATCTGTCTGTAAACAATTGTGGGAAGAATTACTTGTGTCATGCACAAAGTAGATGTCCTAACCGACTTGCCAGAACTATAGTTTGTTAACATGAAATCTGTGGAGTGGTTGAAAAATGAGTTTTAATGACTTCAACCTAAGTGTACGTAATCTTCCGACTTCAACTGTAGCTGCCGCTCCTACAAATGTTGCACTTATCTGATTACCCTTTTATCAGAACAGTAGGGCGTAACCTCACAACAATGACCTGAAAAGCATTAGAATTATCTTGCATAACCAATAAAATAATAATCCCAAACATTGACATTTCCATCTGAAATAAACTTTTAAATAAGCTCAAATTAATTGAGTTTACACAAACAGGTATAATACCTGAAAGTATTTATGTGACAATATGTGCAACAGATTACCATTATTTGAAAATGTTGGTGTACCTTGGGAGGACGACAGAGGTGAATGTGCCTTAGTCCAAATTCCAGTGTGGCAGCCTGGTAGGCTAATCGTAAATTGGTGTGCCCTTCAGCCATGATCAACTCTCCTTCCCCCTGTGGAATACCTCCCTCAACAATGGACAGAAATGCTTGTTTTATTTTTGCTCTCTGTGTTTTGCAGTATCCGGTAAATCCTGAGTGTGTCACTGCAGTAAGCGGGTCAACGCAACCCATCCAATTGCACATCTTCTTTTGCTGGTCAGCCGAATAAACAGCAAAACTGTACAATATGGTTTGATAAACCAATCATTCACTATATCACAATAGTTATTAGTAGGTGTGAATGCTCAATGGTATGCAGCATACTGTAGGATTAATGATAGTAACCATTGTTACAACAATGACAATCATAACGTTTTTATTTTGTTTGGTATCCAGGCCTTTTTTAATACCCTTTATCAGTTTAATGTCTGTCCTCAAACATTAATTTTCACACAGAAACATGTTTCAACAACATGCTTACATGCTTCTCCAGGTTATTCTATTGTCATGCAAGTGATTGTGTTTGTCAACGAGTGACAGACAGTGACCCAGTTGTTTCTTTCTTTGTTACGAATCAGACAGTGTAGTCTAGTTATTAATAATATTAAGTCAGGTATCAGCTTGTTCCTACATTTTATGATATTCTGTAGTCCTATCTATAATTCTCTGTGAATTGAAATGGGCTCCGATTGATTCCAGCATAAAAAATATGTTTAACACATTTCTGCTATCAGACCTTTGAATAAAAACCACAGAGTGATAAATCAAACTCAGACACTGAAGTGACACAAATTACCTGAATCAAACTCACACAGATGAAAAGTGACAGAAGCAGCTTGGATCAAACACACAGAGATCACAGTGATTACACAGACCGCATGCGATCACAAGCAGTGGCGGTTCTAGCTTGTATGTCGCTCTGGGCGAATCCCCCCTTCAGCGCCCACCCCCCACCAGCAAAAAAATAACATTTGTGCCTCTGGCAAGATGCCGCCCTGGGCAGCAACCCATGTCGCATATACCTAAATCCACCACTGATCACAAGCATACTGCAGAGTAACATTTCCATCCACAGTTTTTATATGACAGTCACATCATATATAAAAAGACAGCTGTGATGGAAACAGGACGTTTCGGTACAATTTTATAAAGGCATATTTTTTGTCACTTTTTTGAGTCCAGAATCTTATCTTGCTAAAGGGGTTGTCCCTCCATTTCAGTTCAGTGTTCCTTTTAAAGGTACTTATGGAGCCCAACCACTTTCTTGGTCCTCTCCTCCTCTTAGACATCACATACTGTCAACAAAGTTTCTCAACACTATCACAATGACCTTGCGGCTTTTCACAATCCCCAGATTGATAATATTGGACACAATGGATTCACCTATTTCAAAGTCCCGCCCAGCTGAAAGAGAGGGACATCTTTCTCAAGGTTCTCCACCAGTTCCTCCATCACCCAGGACTTGTCCTTGTTGGAGTAGATCACAAAGGCAAACTTGTAGGCCAAGGCTAACAGAACAAGTAATGAAACTACAACAAATGTGACCACAATTATTTTAACTATTGAGTTGTAGAGACAGTGGAAATGAGTATTGAAATCAATCACTTCCATTAGAGATCAATTAGACAATGTCTATCGATGTCAATTTGAATGCAGAGATACCGTGACGAGATCCTGAGGCTCATTGTTGTGCCATTCATCTGCCGCAATCACCTCACAGACAACCCCATGTCACAAGCATCAGTACACAATTCCTGGAAGCTGAAAATGTCCCTGTTCTTCCATGGCCTGCATACTCACCAGACATGTCATCCATTGAGCATGTTTGAGATGCTCTTGATCGATGTGTATGACAACATGTTCCAGTTCCCGCCAATATCCAGCAACTTCGCACAGCCATTGAAACGGAGTGGGACAACGTTCCACAGGCCACAATCAACAGCCTGATCAACTCTATGTGAAGGAGATGTGTCGCGCAGCATGAGGCAAATGGGGGTCACACCAGAAACTGACTGGTTTTCTGATTCACGCTCCTACCTTTTTTGTTAAGATATTTGTGACCAACAGATGCATATCTGTATTCCCAGTCAAGTAAAATCCATAGATTTGGGCCTAATGAATTTATTTCAATTGAGTGATTTCCTTCTATGAACTGTAACTATTTGAAATTGTTGCATGTTGCGTTTATATTTTTGTTAAGTAAAGTTTGATCAAATTAAAAATGTCACATGCTTCGTAAACAACAGGCGTAGACTAACAGTGAAATTCTTACTCACAGGCCCTTCAACAATGCATAGAAAAATAAAAAGATAAATAATAGAAAAGTAAAACACAAAATAATAAAAGTAATAATAAATACACAATGATTAACAATAACTTGGCTAACCGAATCGATGTGCAGGGTTACGAGGTAATTGAGGTAGATATGTACATATCACTAGGAATAAAGTGACAGATAAACAGTAGCAGCAGCATATGTGATTGAGTGGTAGGTAACAACACATCAGCCACGCTGATCCTCAACACGGGGACCCCTCAGGGTTGCGTGCTCAGTCCCCTCCTGTACTCCCTGTTCACCCACGACTGAATGGCCAGGCACGACTCCAACACCATCATTAAGTTTGCCGAAGACACGACAGTGGTAGGCCTGATCAACGATGAGACAGCCTATAGGGAGGAGGTCAGAGACCTGGCCGTGTGGTGGCAGGATAACAACCTTTCCCTCAACGTGATCAAGACAAAGGAGATGATTGTGGACTACAGGAAAATGAGGACCGAGCAAGCCCCCATTCTCATCGACGGGACTGTAGTGGAGCAGGTTGAGAGCTTCATGTTCCTTGGTTTCCACATCACCAACAAACTTTAATGGTCCAAACACACCAAGACGAGAAGAGGGCACTACAAAGCCTATCCCCCTGAAAAGATTTGGCATGGGTCCTCAGATCCTCAAAATGTTCTACAGTTGCATCATCGAGAGCCTCCTAATTGGTTGTGTCATTGCCTAGTATGACAACTGCTCGGCCTCCGACCGCAAGGCACTACAGAGGGTAGTGCATACGGCCCAGTACATCACTGGGGCCAGCCACCCTAGTCATAGACTATTCTCTCTGCTACCGCACGGCAAGTGGTACCGGAGCGCCAAAAGGTTTCTCAACAGCTTCTACCCTCAAGCCAATGGGTACATCATTAATATAAGTCCAAAAATAAATGTAGTAACTTCTGATTGCCCCTTTAATGCAAACAAAACAGACAGCGAGGGAGTTCAAGTCCTTTCATTCGTAGACACCGGAGCTCCCAACTGCCAATCAAACAGGCTGAAGATCCCGTTACTTCTGGATGAAGATGATGACAATGCACAGAGTTCCCACCAGCCCAAGAGCTTGGATGCCCAGGAACCCAGAAAAAGATGATGATCACAGGATCCACAACCTTCTCCCCAAAGTAGATGGGCTGCCCGAACAGGGTCCCCATCCTCTCACAGTCGTCCACCTGAGGTCTTGTCGTGGGGTCGTCAATGAGGGGCCACCTGGCCATGTGGTCACCGGCTGGGCAGACCACTACATAAGGCTGTGTGAATGGGTCTCTCATTCCAACAACACATAACTTCTAATCAGCGTTATACTGATACATACTGTAGTCAGAAGAAATGTAACTGTTGGTTGTTCAAGTAGCTAGGTGACAGAAACATTGGCCAAAGCACAATAAATGCACTAAATGTAGCTAGCTAGCTTATTATTTTTTTTTATTTAACTAGGCAAGTCAGTTAAGAACAAATTCTTATTTACAATGACGGCCTAGGAACAGTGGATTAACTGCCTTGTTCAGGGGCAGAACGACAGATTTTTACCTACCTAGCTCGGGGATTCGATCCAGCAACCTTTCGGTTACGGCTACCCGCCTCCCCCAGATCTAGGGAACGATAACAAAACAATTCTGCAGAATTGAAGATCCCCAAGAACACAGTGGCCTCCATCATTCTTAAATGGAAGAATTTTGGATCCACCGAGACTCTTCCAAGAGCTGGCCACCAGGCCAAACTGAGCAATCAGGGGAGAAGGGCCTTGGCCAGGGAGGTGACCAAGAACCCGATGGTCATTCTGACAGAGCTCTAGAGTTCCTCTGTGGAGATGGGAGAACCTTCCAGAAGGACAACCATCTCTGCAGTACTCCACCAATAAGGCTTTTATGGTAGAGTGGCCAGGCGGAAGCCACTCCTCAGAAAAAGGCACATGACAGCCCGCTTTGAGTTTGCCAAAAGGCATCTGATGGACTCAGGAAAATAAAACAAGGTCAAATCATGACGTCAGAGATCTTCAGGTCGGAAAGTCAGAGGTCAAAAGCTAAAAAGATCCCAGAGTTTCCGACTTGGAATTACGGTGTCGGGATGAGGAAGGAAGCAATGAGTTTGCTGTGGAGCAGTGGGTTCGCAAGTTAGCAAATGGTCGGAAGATGGCGGAAGCAGATGATGAGGTGGATTCTGAATACAATGACGGTAGAATCAAGGAGAATTTACATGTTAACATTTGTCACACATCATCCCCCTTTTAAATCATCAAGTCATTTATCCAAATTTCAACATTCTTATAACACACAAATTACTGTATATTCTCATTGGTAAACATAGATCCTGCATTCCTTTAACAAACTGATCACAGACATACCTATAGTGAATATGCTATTTCAATTCAATCCAATAAATTCCTTCTCAATTCACTCTTTCCCTTCGCAGATCCACATCTTGTTTTGCTTTGTGCTCGATCACTCTTAAAAGCCTATTAGGTATTAATAGACTTTCCACTTTTTAAAAACATTGCATATCAACATGCAGGGGCGTCGCCTGGGATTTTGGGCCCAATGAAAAGATATCACATTGGGCCCCACCACCAATGTTCTAATACCTTTTTTAGGGCCCCTGTCAGTCAAAGGGCCACTGTAAGTCACTTTTCTATAGAACCTAATAAACCAGTCAGTGATATGCATTCCAGGTCCTTATAGGCATGCAGGTGTTAAGAATGTCGCTCCCAATTGTCCTTAAATATGAAATCTGTAAGATGGCCTGATGGTCATTGGTGATTAAAACTAATACAGCAGAAACAGACCTCTAGACATTTTACTTCATTCTATAACTAAATGGCATATAACGTAAAATGTGGAGCAAAGTAATGTTGCTCTCATGGAAGGTCATTCCTTGACCACTACAAATTGTATCATAGAAATTAAGTGCTACTTGTATGTGCAAATCTCATGGAATGCACCTTGGAATATTATTTGACGGGCCTGTCATGCCAAATAATGTCCCCCTCTACGTCACAATGGGATTCCATAAACTATTACCGTCAGTTGCTATATCAACGGTGTGATGACCTAATGATTCAAATTCTGAAGATCATTACAGCCTAAATGACGTTCTTTTCATCATCGCTATGAAAACAAGGGAGACAATTTAAATGTTTAAACAAGTGTTGTTTAGCTAACAAAATTAAAACATTAATTAAAACTACTTTTGAGTACCTTGATTTAAGCTATGTGACACAAAACTAGTTAAGCTTTCAGACATATTGCTTTCACTGTTCCAGTTCTTTCAAATCAGTACTCACACATGTAAGGAGATAATGAGACATTGCCTTTGAGTATTGGGGTACAGCTAGTGAGCCAAGTGGTCTGAGTTTGAAAACAGGAGACCTGTAGTTAGGAGCAAGGGCTCCATTTCACCTGCCAGCACTCTAAATGTTCACTCCAGATAAAGTGTAGTTGGCCACTATGTCTAGCCTTAAAGTGGAAATCAGCAGCTGAAACAATAACGCGTGTTTCAGTATAAATTGACGGGATGGAGAAATTCAACCACTCTCAAATTCAAAAACAGAGCTATGGATGCAAGGACTGACCATCCATGATATTAAAATTATAGTTTTAAGCAGGTTTTTTTTTTTATGCTATAGAGTGTTTGTTTACAAACATTGGGGTAAAACAAGCTTATATTTTGGGTTCTGATGGTGTACAACAGTTGAACTAAGCTCACGAGGCATTCAAAAGTTATATTCCTCAAGAATCAAGTCCAAAAATAAATGTAGTAACTGCTGATTGCCCCTTTAATGCAAACAAAACAGATAGCGAGGGAGTTCAAGCCCTTTCATTTGGAGTTCAAGTCCTTTCATTCGTAGACACCGGAGCTCCCAACTGCCAATCAAACAGGCTGGAGATCCCGTTACTTCTGGATGAAGATGATGACAATGCACAGAGTTCCCACCAGCCCAAGAGCTTGGATGCCAAGGAACCAGAGTAGGACCCAAAAAAAGATGATGATCACAGGATCCACAACCTTCTCCCCAAAGTACATCTGGGTGAAGCCCGCGCTGCGCAGGCACTTGTTCAGCTGCCCGAACAGGGTCCCCATCCTCTCACAGTCGTCCACCTGAGGTCTTGTCGTGGGATCGTCAATGAGGGGCCACCTGGCCGTGGGGTCACCGGCTGGGCGTGGTCTGGCCCTTGGATCGCCGGAGGGGCGTAACCTGGCCCTTGCGTCAGCAGCGGGGCGGGACCTGATTCCAGGGTCGCCAGGGGGGCGTGACCACCAAGTCCGAGAGTCACCGGGAGGGCCTTGCCACCTAGGTCCAGGTGGTCTGACTCGAGGGTCATCCTGAAAAGACAAGTATGCTGTTTAAATGACACCCCTATTCTCCATACACTGTGCTGCACTACAATTATCCAGGGCTGCATAGGGATCTGGTCAAAATAAGTATATTACATGGAATGTACCATACCTAGGATAGGCATGTGGTCGTGTCATAAGGCTGTGTGAATGTGTCTCTCATTCCAACAACACATAACTTCTAATCAGCATTATACTGATACATACTGTAGTCAGAAGAAATGTAACTGTTGGTTGTTCAAGTAGCTAGGTGACAGAAACCTTGGCCAAAGCACAATAAATGCACTAAATGTATTATTATTATTTTTATTTAACTAGGCAAGTCAGTTAAGAACAAATTCTTATATACAGTACAATGACGGCCTGCCCGACGACGCTGGGCCAATTGTGCGCTGCCCTATGGGACTACCAATCACGTCCGGATGTGATACAGCCTAGCAACAGTGCATTTGGAAAGTATTCAGACCCCTTGACTTTTTCCACATTTTGTTACGTTACAGCCTTATTCTAAAATGTATTAAATAAAAAAAATCCTCATCAATCTACACACAATGCCCCATAATGACAAAGCGAAAACAGGTTTTTAGAAATCTTTGCAAATGTATTAAACCTAAAAAGCAGAAATACCTTATTTACATAAGTAGTCAGACCTTTTGCTATGAAATTGAGCTCAGGTGCATCCTGTTTCCATTGATCATCCTTGAGATGTTTCCACAACTTGATTGAAGTCCACCTGTGGTAAATTCAATTGATTGGACATGATTTGGAAAGGCACACACCTGTTTATATAACATCCCACAGTTGACAGTGCATGTCAGACCAAAAACCAAGCCTTGAGGTTGAAAGAATTGTCCGTAGAGCTCAGAGACATGATTGTGTCGAGGCACAGATCTGGGGAACGATAACAAAAAAATGTCTGCCGCATTGAAGGTCCCCAAGAACACAGTGGCCTCCATCATTCTTAAATGGAAGAAGTTTGGAGCCACCGAGACTCTTCCAAGAGCTGGCCACCCGGCCAAACTGAGCAATCGGGGGAGAAGGGCCTTGGCCAGGGAGGTGACCAAGAACCCAATGGTCATTCTGACAGAGCTCCAGAGTTCCTCTGTGGAGATGGGAGAACCTTCCAGAAGGACAACCATCTCTGCAGCACTCCACCATTAAGGCTTTTATGGTAGAGTGGCCAGGCAAAAGCCACTCCTCAGTAAAAGGCACATGACAGCCCGCTTGGAGTTTGCCAAAAGGCATCTGATGGACTGAGGAAAATAAAACAAGGTCAAATCATGACGTCAGAGATCTTCACGTCGGAAAGTCAGAGGTGAAAAGCTAAAAAGATGCCAGAGTTTCTGACTTGGAAGTACGGTGTCGGGATGAGGAAGGAAGCAATGAGTTTGCTGTGGAGCAATCAAGGAGAATTGGAGTATAGTTCAAAAGAATGGAAAACGGAGCAGGGTACAGTGATGAGAATGACCCTTCGTATCTAGTAGGAGTGTGGTTTGTTAGTGAGAGGCAGCTGAGCGGAGTACCAATCCTGAAGAAACCATTTGAGTTATCCAAACTGGTGTTTTTTTTTTTTTTATGGAGTCTCTCCCTAATGAAGTGCGGTTAGGGTATATTAACTACAGAGTTAGAGCATTAATTCCAAGACCAATGCAGTGTGACAATTGTAAAGCATTTGGTCATGTAGAAAGCAAAAGCTGTACCACCCTCTCAGGAACTAGAGCCTGAAAAGGGAGATATGGAGAACTGAAAGAAGGAAGTGGGAGTTTTGTTTGTTTTGGCAATGTACTATTTTTAATAGGGTGTATTAAGTTAGTATCACTATTACATATGGATTATTTTTTATTTTTATTGGGTTGTTTCAAACCATCCAGTTGGTGGCGGCAATACACCTTTTTGGGTGTAGTCCGCCATAAAATCCACAGAAGAAGAAGAAGACTTGGAATTCCGAGTTGGATGACCTTTCAAAACGATTTTCCCGGTTGGAGCTAGTTTTTTTTTTTTCAACGTTCCCAGGTGTCTTGAGTACACTGCAGTCGGAGATTTCCGAGTTCCCAGTTGTTTTGAACCGGCATTAGCTGCCTCATGTCATCTAGCGTTGGGATATAACATCGGGAAATATAAATCTCTGAATCAAACTTGTCACAAACACACCATATTCCTGCTGTATAACCAGTGGTAGATTTCGTGGTAGGAAGATTTACGTAAAGTGCGTGGTCTAATGGCAGTCCACTGTGGGAATATGGTGATGACAAAAGTTGGATTCAGACGGCTATTTGATAGCGACGGACACATTTCACTTTACGTCTGGTAAGTAGGGTTCCTATAATACATAACCTCTTATTGACAGGAAACAAATGTTTGGGGTGAAGCCGGCTATATTGTTTTAGGGTTATTTTCCGCCCCACCAAAAAGATGCACAACTCCAGGATTCCAACCGATACACTGACTCCCGATGTTGTGTCCCAACGCTACATGTCAACATGACGTCAAGGGATTTAGCTTGTTAGCTAATTATCCAAGCCACTTAGTGAGCGTGATATGAATCGTCACTCAATTAGTTAACCCTGAAATATATTCGCCACGTGCCAGTTAAATGTTTATTTTATTTTATTATATATAACTAATTACACAGCCACTTGACAAATATTGCACTGCTAGTAACATTAGCTAGTTAGAGAACTGCACCTGCTGGATGGCATTGGCTAACGACGTTAGCTGGCTACCTGGAATGTTTGCCTTGGCGTGTGGTTGGGTGGATGATGAGATTGACACCTTCTTCGACTATCTAGCTCCTCAAACTCCCGCCGATGCAGTACCGGCTGATCATTCACAGTTGGTGGTATGGTGGCCATGTTATTCACGCCGTTATAATGATGTTTATCTGATGAGGTTTAGGAATGAGAACAAAACAATCTTGACTGTCATTGACACTTCCGGCCCTCCCACCCCCAACGTTGTGTCACGTGTGTGAGAATCACCGTCACGGTAAGGGGCGTGTCAACTTCAGCTGTCAGTATCAAATATCTGAAACACAGAGAACGCCTTTGGCTGAAATGTCCATATCAGACAACGTGTACATGCAATAATTCGATATTAAACTGATTATGGCAGAAGGCCGAGTTTGGCATTAGTCATGCCAACACATTATTCATCTTAATAGGTGTAAGGTCATAATCGAAATAAGCATACGCCGATTAAAACACTTGGTTTCTGAACAATCTTTCAAATTATTAGGACAGTTTAATGCGTTCCAGCAGTGTATTTGATATGAGCATGTACTAGCACCGGTAGCGTCATTGCTAGAAGGCATCCAGTTTGACAAATTAAATGAAAAAAATGTTTTTTTATTTTCTTTTGCATTTTAGCTAACCCTAACTCTTTTCATAATATTAACCTAACTGCGGGGAGTTGATTCCCTTCAGCCACAAGAGAGTTAGTGAGGTCGTGCACTGATGTAGGGCAATTAGGCCTGGCTCGCAGTTGGCGTTACAATTCATCCCAAAGGTGTTCAATGGGGTTGAGGTCAGGGCTCTGTGCAGGCCAGTCAAGTTCTTCCACACTGATCTCAACAAACCATTTCTGTATGGATCTTGCATTGTTCACTGGGGCATTGTCATGCTGAAACAGGAAAGGACTTTCCCCAAACTGTTGCCACAAAGTTGGAAGCACATAATCGTCTAGAATGTCATTGTATGCTGTAGTGTTAAGATTTCCTGTCACTTTAACTAAGTGGCCTAGCCCGAAGCATGAAAAACATCCCCAGACCATCATTCCTCCTCCACCAAACTTTACAGTTGGCACTATACATTGGGGCTTGGTAGCGTTCTCCTGGCATCTGGCAAACCCAGCTTTATCCGTCGGATGGTGAAGCGTGATGCATCACTCCAGGGAACGCGTTTCCACTACTCCAGAGTCCAATGGTGGCGAGATTTACACCACTCCAGTCCGTGCTTGGCATTGCATTGTGCGTGGTGATCTTTGGCTTGTGTGTGCGCGGCTGCTCGGGCCATGGAAACCCATTTCACGAAGCTCCTGAAAAATACAATTGAACATAGCTGAATAAAATAGAAAGGATATTATCGTCAAACAATTTGAGGGAGTGCTCACATGCGGCTATTCTGTGTTGAGTGGTTAACAAAGAAACAGGTACTCCTATATGCTTAATTTAGAGTTAATGTAACTGTAGTTGTGATACAAATGTTGGGCTTCATGTTTTACATTTTTAAAACATTCTAAGGCTGCATGATGCACTCTAATGATGATTTGAAAAAAGTTACATGAAAGGCATGAGCTCTGCTTTGTTTTTTTGCACAGGCTGTACACACTTCATCAGTCTCTCATTCCCAGTTTGACAAGCCCTTGATAACGCCTCAAATTTCCCGGCTGCATCCCCTTTGTGTGGCCGTAATGCCCCCCTCAAAAAAATCCATGCCTTTTGCGGCTAGTGGACAGGCTACAAGTGAAGACACATTGGGGACGCAACTGCGCGCATCCTTATACAATTCCGAGGCGCATATTGAAGGTATTGGAAGAACTGTCCACATTTACTTTTCATCAGCCAACAAGATGCGAACAGCGAAAGCACTAACCTATGTCAATTTACTATCCCCCATAGTACAAAAGTTGACCTATTCTGTGCAAGAAATAAATATTCTAAAACATAGTCTGGGACAGTTGTGGGATGCGATAGATCCCAAATGAATGCAACCACTAGTGTAAAAAACCCACATTTTAAGCAATGAGTCTGATGCAACAGATAAGAATGTTTAGCTTAAAATGCTCACCTGAACCAAAGCAGCTGGAGACTCCATATACAACACAGGTAAACACCCAGCATGATCCCACTGGCCCCAGGTGGGTATTTGGTGGGCAGGGGCTAGCCCACACCAGCCTGACATAGGCTAGCCAACAACAAACCCAAAACAGTCTAGATCACAACAAGCCCACACCAAGCCCAACAAGGGCCAGCCCACACCAAGCCCAACACGGGCCAGCCCACACCAAGCTCAGCTTCGTTATAATGTAGAGGCGCTGGCTCATGTGAATATTCGGAGGCATGGTTTGCAAATAGCCCAATTCATGTTGTTAAGTAAAAAATAATACAAGATAAAAAATACCTGACACCATTCAAACCAATGAGGGTTGAGAACTTTAAAGCCAATTATCTCAGATTCATAAGTTTTAAGATAGAACCTTATAGTTATAAGTTCACAAGTTATTTTTGTGCAATCGTTACTGAGTGTAATTCCAGTGTTCTGTTCTGTGATAAACAAAAATGCATCTTGCCAATGAGTCTGTAAAAAGACTTAGATAAGTCCATGTGACATAAGATACACTTTTAAGTTACATAAAAATATGTATATAACCAGGTTTCATTCAAACCATTTCATGTGGACGAATTACCTGACGCATTAAAAAAGTCACGATGGAAACAGGAATTGCCGGTACAATTTTATAAATGCAGACAAACAATTTATTTGTTCGACATGGTGGAATCTTTTTGTGTCTGTCAAATGTATTATATGAGAAATGGCAGTGGAGATGCATTTATGCGCAAATATTGATATGATAACCATCATATCAAAGTAAACTTATCAAGCGATGATTTGGTGTGTGGTTATCCCACTACGACTCAGGAAAGCATGCAGTTTTGGCTACAGATGAAATAAGTTATGATGAACTTCACAGGGTCTGGTGACATGATGATTGATGCTTGATTGTCATCATGTAGACTAGTCTACCCGCACAGCCTACCTGTACTGTATCTGCGAGCTGTTGGCTAAAGCCCACATGCCAAGACCAGAGTAGGCACATTTGCTATTTAATGGTGGAGTTGAAAATGCGATGGAAACACTTAACTTTTGATTTTTATTTGGCATAGAAAAACTTAAGCAAAAAATATTTGTATAAAAACTGTCACCAATTGGATGGAAACCAAGCTACTGATACAGGCAGCCGATCCCCAAAAGGGTGGGCTTAATATAGGCGACATGAGGGCAGCCCTTGGGGACACCTGCCTTGGAGCCAATGTGGAGCCTATGAGCAAAGGCCAAATGAGGGGAGGACAGCTCATAATAATGGCTTGAATGGAGAGGTATCAAACACATAGAAACCATGGGTTTGATACCATTCCATTAATTCTGTTCCAGCCATTACTATGAGCCTGTCCTCCCCAATTAAGGTGCCACCTGTGATCAAATGTTTTAACCTGCATTGGTCCCACATTGTGCCAATGTTGGCATGTTTGCTGGGAAAAGATAGGCTCACCAAATATGGGCTACCCACACTGGGCCAATGCCTTGCGGGTCAATATGGAGCCGATGAGCAAAGGCGCATTGCAATGTGGGCAGCCTACGTGGGGTCAATATTTTGGCCCGCATTGGGCCCACATCGTGCCAATGTGGACAGGTTTGCTTGGTATCTGTGAACTTGCTGTAACGTTGCACTACAATGTTAACATTGAAAATCAGTCACTGTGCTGTTGTATTCAAACATCTGATGTTTGATCTTTACATAATGCTGTCAACAACCAGACAGCAAAGCTGACCCTGAAAAACTACCCATGAACTTGGACAACTGTAAGTAGCCTACTTGATGCTACTTCAGCTAGCTTGTTAGTTTTTACTCTCTTGATGACATATGTCTTGTCAATGGACTTAAGTCCCCTTTTTTTGTGTTACATTCCAGTTATGCAGGAATCTCTATGTGAGGGAAACCGATGTTCCATTATTAGCCTAAATGGACTTTCGTACAAGGATGCAGGAGAATATCTGTGCCAGACATGGAATATGGCGGGAATAGCAGAGATCCCCATTAGATTTAGGGTGGTGGGGGTGATCGCTGTGTCCCCTTCCATAAAGAACAAGACCCACAAAGCTCCTTCTAGGTACTCATCCAACAGAAAACCTCTCCCACAAAAGACGAAACAGGCACAGAATATTACTTCAATCTCCACCCCAAAGAAGACTCTTCTGAACCTCAAGTATGTTACACCCCCCCACTTCAACAAACAAGACCCAGTGTCAAAATGTCCCCGTTCCCCACCCCCCTGAAAAAAGTAATTGTCCTCACCACAGAAGTACACACCCAAACGCAAAAAGACCTCAGCCCCAAAGTCAAAGAGAGAACCTCAGATATCCGTGAATAGTATACCCACTTTGCCAGAAAAGTCTACCACTATATCGTCTTTACCAGCAAACAACCAGGACCAAATATAGTGGCCAAGTCATCTGTTACTATAATGACCCTTCTTATTCTCTGCCTTTCTATTGGTCAACATATGAAGGAGACCATACACGGCCCTTTAAAAGAAGATGATCATTGGCCAGTAGAAGGCGCCCCAGAGACATGTAGCGTAAGGTACTGTAATGCTCTTTGAGTGACAATGATTACAATGGAGGGTGTGATGTATTCTTTCATGTTTTCAGCTTTTTTTTCACCAGATCTGTTTTTTACCGTCTTTAGAGAGATCGAAGTTCAAAGAAAGAATGTGTATCACCCACTTATCTGTGTAAGCTCTGTACCTGGGCTAAAGCTTACAGGTACAGATTCCAACAAGGAGCTCAGCTTTAAGAAAATTGCAGTCGTAGTGAGTTAGTGTGTGTCTTATAATGTGGAAAACTATGCAAATAATTCCTACTGAATATGTATTGCTCTTACCTACAGTATAGTATTATTACTATTCATATTGATATTGAATTTGACATTGATCGTGACCTATCCCCTTTTGATGATAAATTGGTAGTAGAACTACTGCCGTTTAGTTGGCTATGGACGCTCTCCTGTATTTGACCGTTTGTATAGCTGTACACCTTTTGTTTCTTAGTGTGTAAGTAAAGGCGAGTAAACATAGAAACGTCTGTTAACATTCCTTGTCAAGGCACAGGGTCTATAAACATAATTCCCTTCCTCCATTCTAATATGGTCTCATACTTTTGTAACGCTGTAAAATACATACAGTACACTGTATGGGCAAAGTTGTACACTGTACAAATAAGTTGAATGCTGACTACATTTGACCAAAGGGTAGTTTCTCTTATTCTGAAGAGTGCATATACAGTTGAAGTCGGAAGTTTACATACACTTAGGTTGAAGTCATTAAAACTCATTTTTCAGATTTCCTGTTAACAAACTATAGTTTTGGCAAGTGGGTTAGGAAATCTACTTTGTGCATGACACAAGTAATTCTTCCAACAATTGTTTACCGACAGATTATTTCACTTATAATTCACTATATCACAGACCCACTATATCACTGACCCACATTCCAGTTGATCAGAGGTTTACATACACTAAGTTGACTGTGTCTTTCAACAGCTTGGAAAATTCCAGAAAATGATGTCATGGCTTTAGAAGCGTCTGATAGGCTAATTGACATCATTTAAATCAATTGGAGGTGTGCCTGTGGATGCATTTCAAACTCAGTGCCTCAACATCATGGGAAAATCAAAAGAAATCAGCCAAACAGTTCATCCTTGGGAGCAATTTCCAAACGCCTGAAAGTACCACGTTCATCTGTACAAACACGCAAGTATAAACACCATGGGACCATGCAGCCGTCATAACGCTCAGGAAGGAGCGGTATCTCTCCTAGAGATGAACGTACTTCGGTGCGAAAAGTGCAAATCAATCCCAAAGCAACAGCAAAGGACCTTGTGAAGATGCTGGAGGAAACAGGTACAAAAGTATCTATATCCACAGTAAAACGAGTCCTATATCGACAGAATCTGAAAGGCCGCTCAGCAAGGAAGAAGCCACTGCTCCAAAACCGCCATAAAAAAGTATGGTTTGCAACTGCACATGGGGACAAAAATCATACTTTTTGGAGAAATGTCCTCTGTTCTGATGAAACAAAAAAATAAAACTCTTTGGCCATAATGACCATCGTTCTGCTTGGAGGAAAAAGGGGGAGGCTTGCAAGCCGAAGAACACCGTCCCAACCGTGAAGCACAGGGGTGGCAGCATCATGTTGTGGGGGTGCTTTGCTGCAGGAGGGACTGGTGCACTTCACAAAATAGATGGCATCATGAGGAAGGAAAAATATGCAGCAATATTGAAGCAACATCTCAAGACATCAGTCAGGAAGTTAAAGCTTGGTCGCAAATGGGTCTTCCAAATGGACAATGACCCCAAGTGTACTTCCAAAGTTGTGGCAAAATGGCTTAAGGACAACAAAGTCAAGGTATTGGAGTGGCCATCGCAAAGTCCTGACCTCAATCCTATATAAAAATTGTGGGCAGATCTGAAAAAGCGTGTGTGAGCAAGGAGGCCTACAAACCTGACTCAGTTACACCAGTTGTCAGGAGGAATGGGCCAAAATTCACCCAACTTATTGGGGGAAGCTTGTGGAAGGCTACCCAAAACGTTTGACCCAAGTTAAACAATTTAAAGGCCATGCTACCAAATACTAATTGAGTGTATGTGAACTTCTGACCCACTGGGAATGTGGAAAGAAATAAAAGCTGAAATAAATAATTCTCTCTACTATTATTCTGACATTTCACATTCTTAAAATAAAGTTGTGATCCTAACTGACCTAAGACAGGGAATTTGTACTAGGATTAAATGTCAGGAATTGTGGAAAACTGAGTTTAAATGTATTTGGCTAAGGTGTATGTAAATGTTCCAACAAGGTGAAAGTTGAAGCTCTTAACATTTCATGTACTGTGCCTTCAGAAAGTATTCACACTTTTTCCACATTTTGTTGTTACAGCCTGAATTTAAAATGTATTAAAGATAGAGAGAGAGAGATAGATAGGTACTTCATTGATCCCCGAGGGGAAATTTCTTTGTCAAGCAGCTATGAAAAAACACAGGGCAGGTGCAAAATGTCAGATCGAAAATACACCAAAGACACATACATGATACATAGTACGGCAGTATGACAAAGTATAAAAATACAAGAAGTCTGGAGTGCAAAAAGCTATAAAAAGACATTGCATAGTATGGCTGAATATGTACACTATAAATTGTTAGTGTTAGGTGAAAGAAATATATACAAATATTGCAAGTTAATATAGATAAATAACTAATATTTGCATGGTTAACTATACTATACAGGTCGATAGCAGAGAAATATTTAAATAGCTAAATGTGCGTATGATATAATTTAGGGTAATAATAATAAGAATTCCCTTAAAATACAGTCCTTAGTGCAGGGTTTGATAACATATGAATGCACAAATTGAAAATTTGAAAAAAAGATACAACTGACAGGAAACTAATATGCATTCCTGAGTGGATGACTACGTAAGTTCAGTCCAAGAATTCCTTACAATATTGCATGTGATATGATATAACAACTGTACATGAATATGTGTATATACAGTCCTGCATGAATAAGTCCTGAGTGACACACACAATACCTCATAATTTCAAAGTGGATTTATGTTGTTTTTTTTATGTTTACAAATTAATAAAAAAATGAAAAGCTGAAATGCCTTGAGTCAATAAGAAGTCAACCCCTTTGTTATGACAAGCCTAAATTAGTTCAGGAGTAAAAATGTGTTAAACAAGTTGCATAATAAATTGCATGGACTCACTCTGAGTACAATGATAGTGTTTAACATGATTTTTGAATGACTACCTCATCTCTGTACCCCACATTATTTGTAAGGTCCCTCAGTCGAGCAGTGAAACACAGATTCAACCACAAAGACCAGGGAGGTTTTCCAATGCCTTGCAAAGAAGGGCACCTATTGGTAGATGGGTAAACATTTAAAAAAGCATACATTGAATATCCCTTTGAGCATGGTAGTTATTCATTATACTTTGGGTGGTGTATCAATACACACAGTCACTACAAAGATACAGGCATCCTTCCTAACTCTGTTGCCAGAGAGGAAGGAAACTGCTCAGGGATTTCACCATGAGGCCAATGGTGACTTTAAAACAGTTACAGAGTTTAATGGCTGTGATAGGAGAAAACTGAGGATGGATCAATAACATTGTAGTTACTCCACAATACTAACCTAAATGACAGAGTGAAAAGAAGGAAGCCTGTACAGAATAAAGAATATTAAAAAAAATGCATCCTGTTTGCAACAAGGCACTAAATCAAAACCGCAGAAAATATGGCAAAGCAATTCACTTTATGTCATGAATACCAAGCCTTCTGTTTGGCGCAAATCCAACACATCACTGAGTACCACTCTTCATATTTTCAAGCATGGTGGTGGCTGCATCATGTTATGGGTATGCTTGTCATTGTTAAGGACTAGGGAGATTCTTTTGGGATAAAAGGAAACAGAATAAAGCTAACCACAGGCAAAATCCTAGAGGAAAACCTGGTTCAGTCTGCTTTCCAACAAACACTGGGAGACAAATTCACTGTTCAACAGAACAATAATCTAAAACACAAGGCCAAATCTACACTGGAGTTGCTTACCAAGAAAATCTATGGCGAAATACTTGAAAATGGCTGTCTAGCAATGATCATTAACCAACCTGTCAGAGCTTGAAGAATTTTATAATGTGCAAAGATTGCACAATTCAGGTGTGCAAAGATTGCACAATTCAGGTGTGCAAAGATTGCACAATTCAGGTGTGCAAAGCTCTTAGAGACTTACCCAGAAAGACTCACAGCTTTTATCACTGCCAAAGATGATTATAACATGTATTGACCAGTGCTCAATTTGAGCACCTCTCCATTTTGGACTGTTTTGTTTTCCGAAACCTATTTGGCCGGATCCGGTACCTCTCATGGCATGAAAAATAAGTTGCCTCTTCGTTAATTCTCCTGCCCCCACAAAGAAACGTTATGAAAAAGTAGGGTTTCAGCCTGGGCCTGATATTGTAACAGTTGATTTGGGTTGGGCCGGCCCTGAGATATGTTTTGCGCAACATTGTAAACTATGTTTGAGACCAACCTGACTACCTCGCATAACTAGAATGAGATTCACTTTCTATGATCTTTCTCCCTATCTGCTCGGATAGACGTGAGCTTGCAACTCTCATCTCTCTGGCGTTGCACTTCATAATTTATTTCCTTATAGAATCATAGCTGCGCGAAGGGTTCTGAAGGAACTGCAGCACCCCTGATAAATTGAATGTTCAGAAATAAATGAAATGTTTCAGAATGGCCTACTACTGTACACCATGAGAAGGCCTAGAATTTAGCTACAGAGGATCAATAGCTTCTTATAGAAAAAAGCTTAGCTGTGGATTGTATCCCAATAACAAGGAATAGCCAGTGGTGGAAAAAGTATCCAAATGTCATACTTGAGTAAAAGTAAAGATACCTTAATAGAAAATGACTCAAGTAAAAGTCACCAAGTAAAATCCTACTTGAGTAAAAGTCTTAAGGTATTCGGTTTTAAATAAACTTAAGTATTAAAAGTAAATGTAATTTCTAAAAAGTAAAAGTATAAATAATTTCAAATTCTTTATAATAAGCAAACCAGACGGCCTTTTGCAATATTTCAAATAGTATTGAGGGAAAACACCGGTTGGAAAGCAAATGGCTCCTGCTGAAAAGTGAAGACTGCTGTAGGCTACGAAAATATTTGATCAACTTCCAAATATTGTTTTACAAAAGAGAGAGAGGCTTTAGGCACAAGCACATTGGCCATCACCAGTGAGTGAGCTGCGGCATCATTGGGTGAGTCAGTGAAACTGGAAAGCATTTTTAGGACTATAATTAATGTAGCCTACAATATGCGTCTCCACACACCTAAGCCTAGAATATTGATGGATTCAAGACAAGGTCGTTTTTGTTGATCTCAGTTTGTCAAAGTAGCCTGCCATTTCAAACATTTGTGCGGTATTACAAAATATTCTGTCATATTCTCCAGTCATGTAAAAACAACGTGTGCCTCTGCTCTACTGCTCTATCCCACTATGCAAATGAAATTATATGCATCAAATTATTTATTATAAAAGGTGATCTTTTTTTCTCATGTTTTCCGGTACCTCAGAACTCCCCAGGTCAACCCCCTCTTGTGCTTGCTTTTTTTCCCCGGCACCTCCCGATTTACATATTAAGCACGGGTATTGACGGCTGTGAATACTTATGTAAATTAAATATTTCTGTATTTCTAAAACCATGTTTTCACTGTCATTATGGTGTATTGTCTGTAGATGGGTGAAGAAAACAAAATCTACTTAATCCATTTTGAATTAAGGCTGTAACGCAACAAAATGTGGAATAAGTCAAGGGGTATGAATACTTTCTGAAGTAAACTAAATAAACACTGGAATGTCCAGTGTGTCTCAGTATACCATAGTATCCTCTGAGGTTCATGGCAACTCTGAGGTCTCGGTGCTGTTTATCCAGTCTTATTGAATTGTGGCCATTTATGAGACAATAAGACCTTTGTTTTACTGCACATAAACAGTTTATAGTTTCACAAGCTTGCTGGTTAGCTTTGGCCATGTTTTACCCAACTGTTCCTAAAGTAGAAATATTCCATTATGGGCTGTGGCTTGCCATTTGTTATTGTTGTGCTATTTATGGATCTATGTACTGTGTGAGAGAGCAAATATGAGAAGAACTCCAATGTATTTATTTGAATACCTGCAAATGGCAAATAAACTACTGGAACATGTATTTCTCTAGTCTAGTTTGTGTTTTTTTGCTAGAGTTAGGCCTAGCTGTTATGTGTTTTGTTTGTTTGCTAGAGTGAGCTGTTTGATTTGATTTAAACCTGTTCATACAAAATGCCAGATAATCACATTTTATTTGTCACATGCGTCGAAAATACAACCGGTTTAGACTTAACCGTGAAAATGCTTGCGTACGAGCCCTTCCCAACGATGCACGAGGAATAAAATACACAAGAATGGAGCTATATACAGGGAGTATCAGTACCAGATCAATGTGCAGGGGTATGAGGTAGATACAGTGCATTCAGAAAAGTATTCAGACATTTTGTTACATTAAAGCCTTATTCTAAAATTGATTACATTGTTTTTTTCCCCCTCAATCTACACACAGTAGCTCATAATAACACAGCAAAAACAGGTTTTTAGAATATATTGCATATTTATTAAACATGAAAAACTAACACATTTACATACGTTTTCAGACCCTTTGCTATGAGACTCGAAATTGAGCTTAGGTGCATCCTGTTTCCATTGATCATCCTTGATGTTTCTACAACTTGAATGGAGTCCACCTGTGGTAAATTCAATTGATTGGACATGATTTGGAAAGTCACACACCTGTCTAAATAAGGTCCCACAGTTGACAGTGCATGTCAGAGCAAAAACCAAGCCATGAGTTTGAAGGAATTGTCGGTAGAGCTCCGAGACAGGATTGTTTCGAGGCACAGACCTGGGAAAGGGTAGCAAAAAATGTATGCAGCATTGAAGGTCCCCAAGAACACAGTTGCCTCCATCATTCTTAAATGGAAGAAGTTTGGAACCACCAAGACTCTTCCTAGATCTGGCCGCCCGGCCAAACTAAGCAATCGGGGGAGAAGGGCCTTGGTCAGGGAGGTGACCAAGAACCCGATGGTCACTCAGAGCTCCAGAGTTCCTCTGTGGAGATGGGAGAACCTTCCAGAAGGACAACAGCACTTCACCAATCAGGCCTTTATGGTAGAGTGGCCAGACGGAAGCCACTCCTCAGTAAAAGGCACATGACAGCCCGCTTGGAGTTTGCCAAAAGGCACTTAAAGGACTCTCAGACCATGAGAAACAAGATTCTCTGGTCTGATGAAACCAAGATTGAATTCTGTGGCCTGAATGCCAAGCGTCACGTCTGGAGGAAACCTGGCACAATCCCTACAGTGAAGCATAGTGGCGGCATCATCATCATGTGGGGAGGTTTTTCAATGTCAGGGACTGGGAGACTAGTCAGGATCAAGAGAAAGATGAACGGAGCAAAGTACAGAGAGATCTTTGATGAAAACCTGCTCTAGAGCACTCAGGACCTCTGACTGGGTTAAAGGTTCACCTTCCAACAGGACAAACGACCCTAAGCACACAGAGCGAAGACAATGTGTGAGTGGCTTTGGGACAAGCCTCTATGTCCTGGACTTGAACCCGATCTAACAACTGTGGAGAGACCTGAAAATAGCTGTGCAGCGATGCTCTCCATCCAACCTGACAGAGCTTGAGAGGATCTGCAGAGAAGAATGGGAGAAACTCCCCAAATACAGGTGTGCCAAGCTTGTAGCTTCATACCCAAGAAGAATCAAGGCTGTAATTGCTACCAAAGGTGCTTCAACAAAGTACTGAGTAAAGGGTCTAAATGTGATGTTTTTCATTTTTTATACATTTTTTATACATTCTAAAAACCTGTTTTTGCGTTGTCATTATGGGGTATTGTGTGCAGATTGATGAGAAAAAAACTTTAATTAAACAATTTTAGAATAAGGCTTTAACGTAACATAATTTGGAAAAGGTCAAGGGGTCTGAATACTTTATAAATGCACTGTATGTACTTGAAGACAGGGTAAAGGTACTAGGCATCAGGATAGATAATAATAAGAGTAAAATAAAGAACAGAGTAGCAGCAGCATATATGATGTGTGTGCTTGTTGGTGTGTGTGTGTGTGTGCATATACAGTATAGTGTATTTGAATATGTGTGTGGCTTTTGTGTGTGTATATATAGTCTTGTGAGTGTGCATAGAGTCAGTGCAAGATAGGATCAGTGCAGATAGTTTGGGTAACCATCAATTAACTATTTACCAGTCATGGCTTGGAAGCTGTCTCGAAGCCTGTTGGTCAGAGACGATGCTCTGGTACCGTTTGCTGAATGGTATCAGAGTGAACAGTCTATGGCTTGGGTGGCTGGAGGCTTTGGCAATTTTTTCGTGCCTTCCTCTGACACCGCCTGATAGAGGTCCTGGATGGCAGGGAGCTCTGCCCCAATGATGCTCTGGGCTGTCCACACCACCCTCTGTAGCGCTTTACAGTCGAGGGTGGTGTATTTGCCATACCAAGCGGTGATGCAGCCAGTCAAGATGCTCTCGATGGTGCAGCTGTAGAACGTTTTGAGGATCAGAGGGCTCATGACAAATCTTTCCAGCCTCGAGGGGAAAGAGGTGCTGTCGTGCCTTCTTCACAACTGTGCAGGTGTGTGTGGACCATGTTAAGTCCTAAGTGATATGGATGCTAAGGAACTTGAAGCTCTCAACCTGCTCCACTACAACACCATTGATGTGGATCGGGGTGTGCTCTCCCCTCTTTTTCCTGTAGTCCAGTTTCTTGGTCTTACTGATGTTGAGGGAGAGGTCGTTGTCATGGCAGCACACTGCTAGGTCTCTGACCTCCTCCCTGTAGGCTGTCTCATCAGCGTTGTTTCGCCAGCAAACTTGATGATGGTGTTGGAGTCGTGTGTGTGTGTGTGTGTGTGGCCACGCAGTCGTGAGTAAACAGGGAGTACAGGATGGGGGGGACTAAGCACACTGACTAAGCACACCTCCTGGAGGCATCCCGTCAGGAGATCCAGTTACAGAGGGAGGTGTTCAGTCCCAGGGTCCCCAGGTTGGTTTTGAGCTTGCAGGGACTATGGTGTTGAACGCTGTGCTGTAGTCTATGAATAGCATTCTCACATAGTTATTTCCCCTCTTGTCCAGGTGGGAGAGGGCAGTATGAAGTGCAATTGAGATTGCGTCATCTGTGGATCTGTTGGGGCAGTATGCGAATTGGAGTGGATCCAGAGTGTCTGGGATGATGATGTTGATGTTTGTCATGACCAGCCTTTTAAAGCACTTCATAATTACAGATGTGAGTGCTCACGGCAATAATCATTTAGGCAGGTTACCTTGGAGTTTTGGGAACAGGAATAATGGTGGTCAGCTTGAAACATGTTGGGATTACAGACTGGGACAAGGATAGATTGAAAATGTCCATGGAGACACTTGCCAGCTGGTATGCACATGCTTTGAGAACGCGCCCTGGTATCCCGGCGGCCTTGCAAGTGTTAACCTGTTTAAAAGTTTTACTCACATCGGCAATGGAGAGCGAGATCACAGCCATCCGGACCAACAGGGGCTTTCACGCAAGACTCAGTGTTGTATTCCTCGAAGCGAGCATAAAAGGCATTTCGCTGGTTTGGAAGTCACATATGACGAGCGTCGGAGCCGGTGAAATAGGATTCCACCTTTCTAATATATTTTCCTTTTGCATGTTAGATGTCTCGTCGGGGGTAGTAGCAGGCTTTCTTGTATCCATCCATGTCTGTGTAAGTGGTATCTCTAGCCTTTAGTCCAGCGCGGATATTGCCTGTTATCCATGTTTTTAGCTTCGGATACATTCTTATAGTAACTCTGAGGACGTCATCGTCCATGCACTTATTGATGAAGTCCGTGACTAATGTGGTAAACTCCTCAATGCTATTGGATGAACCCCGGAACATATCCCAGTCTGTACTAGCAAAACAGTCCTGTAGCCTCTCTTCTGCTTCCTCGAACCACTTCTGTATTGAGCTGGTACTTCCTGTTTCAGTTGTTTGTTTGTAAACTGTAAGCAGGAGAATATAGTAATGATCAGATTTACTGAAGGGAGGACGAGGGAGGGCCTTATATGCATTTCTGTGGGTAGAATAAAAGTAGTCTAGAGTTTTAGCGCCCCTAGTGGCGCAGCAGACGTGCTGTTAAAAGTGAGGTAGAATGATTTTAAGTCTTCCCGCATTAAAGTCTCCGCCCACCAGAAACGCTTCCTCTGGGGGAGAGAGACAGACTATTCGACAAACCCAACTGAAACATGACTTTGGCTTCCCAGTTATTGATTTACAGGGAATGATAGATGTTTAACCCCAAAAGGGTATGAATAGCGGTGAATTTTCTGTCTAGTGTATAAGGCTTGCCTCCAGTGTGGGATTCCTTCTCTCTGTTGTGTTGTAGACTCCCCCTCCACAACCCTCCTCCTCCTTTTCCTCCTCCTCTCCACCACTCCAGTTAACCTCTATCCACCTCCCACAGGCTGCCCTGCACTCGGTGACAGGCAGACAGAGCTTGGATCAACTCAGACCAATATTTTTTCCTCTTAGATATGCTTGAACTCTAGGGTCCTCTTTTATCAAGTTCTCCAAGAAACTGATCTGCGGTCAGTTTTATATCAGCTAGGCTCTGTGCTCTTTCTACTGCAACCCCCTGGACATCTGATCTGGAAACAGCTGTTTTCTTCCACGTTATTCCTTCCGTAGGGGATTCAGAGGATATCTGAGACCAAAGCGTATGGTCTTGCGCCACCAAGCCGGGCACCATGGTTGAAAAGGAGGAGAAGCGCTACACCATCCGCGGAAAGCATGTGGCCCTCATCTGTGCGATGGTGGTGGTGTCTGCCATTGCTGTGGGGCTGGGGGTGGGCCTCACGCGGCCAGACAGTACCCTGGCTAATCCGGCCCCCACAGAGGAACCCCCCAAGCCCACCCCCACCCCCCCACCAGCAGACAGGGGGCCCTGCAAGCCCTCCAACAACACTGACGGGGACTGGAAGAATTTCCGGCTGCCAGACTACGTGAAGCCAGTGCATTATGACCTCCATCTGGAGCCTGACCTGACCACTGACCTCTACACGGGGAGCGTGTCCGTGCACCTGGAGGTGAGCCGACCCACGAGGCACCTGTGGCTCCACATCCGGGAGACGTTCATCAGCTCAGTCCCCAGGCTTGTCCTGAAAACCCCACAGGCTCAGAGGGACGTCACCGTGGCCATCAAGGGTTGCTTTGAGTTCAAACCACAGGAGTATGTGGTAGTCGAGGCAGCAGAGGAACTTGTGGCCACCAAGCTTAATGAGGTGTACGTTCTCAGCCTGGACTTCCAGGGCTGGCTCAATGGATCTCTGGTGGGCTTCTACAGAGTCACCTACACAGAGAACGGGGCCATCAAGTAAGTCAATGGAGGCATGCATGTTTGGTAATAGATTGGGTGTTTTTCAGTATGTTTTTGTATGTCTCTATGGATATATAATTAAAACAAGTGTTGCACCATCCACCAGTTAGGGGAAGATAATATTTATGAAGACAGAAATTAATAAATGCATGAGAATGATTACAATGTAACTAAATCCCTCACATGTTCAGTGTTATGAGTGCTGCAAATGCTATTTTGGACCCATTTTAATAGATCTATAACCATGACTCCAATATAAAATGTGGGAAAGGGAAGAAAATCTGCAGAACGTCAGACCCTCAGACAAATTCTTTCAAGGACAATTTCCTTTTGGGAACAAGTTTGTAATCTGAGTGTTGACAACTGAGTGTTGCTGAGTCTTAAAGTGTGTGTGCATACGTGTGTCTATGCGTCCGTGCATGTGTGTGTGTGCACAAGGCCCAGCAGCTCACTGGAAAATAATGTCATTAATGTTTACTCTAGTAACAACTACTACTACTGCTGCTAATACTACTATGACTACTATTAGTTGTAGTATGACCGTGCAGATTCTGACGGGAATGTACTACAATCCCTCATTGGGGATTTCCATCTTGGCCGATATTCTGCCCAGTATCCCAAGTAAATTCTTGGAACAGGTGGCAAGCAAAAGCAACTATTTAGAATGGTTAAGTATGCAAAATACCATCTGTAAGTACTTTATATCACACTGCAGAGCTACTCCAAACATGGCTATAATGGGATGAAAAATAAACCTACATTTTTTTCCACAATGGTTATTTACCCCAGGGAGTGCAGTGATTCTTAGCATTCATGTGAACATGGTTAAACCTTGGTAAGGTCAGAGTGTATCTGAAAAATAATGTCACAGATTAAATTGCTGTTACTCAAAGTTCAAATGATAGTGTCTATGATGCGGTGTAGTTTAGTGTGTAAATAAGATCCTTAAGGACTATCTGACATTGGTCAAAAATATGTTATTCACAGAGTTGCTATTTCAGTGGTTCTTTACAAAAAAAACTACATTTCCGATGTAGAAAATAAAAAATCCAAAAGTTCTATCTTCAGAAACACCTTTTAACTTTGTGCTGGTCCTATCTGCAATCCAAATCACACAGTGCTGGGTTGTCAATCAAAAATAACTGTATGTAAGGTGATATTTGCTGAGTCATGAAATAGGAAGACATCACAAAACAGTTCTGTGATCTGGAACTTGAAAAATACTAAATCTCAAAACTATACATTTTGCAGATTGAACCTTAGTCCCTAGTCCTTGATTATTCATATCATAGGTTCTGGTCCTCTTTTTCAATTACTTCGATTTTTATTCACCACTTTTTCTGAAGAATGGCCATAAAGTAAACTCTATGGCTATTAAACCAAATAAATACAGCTGATATGAGCATAGTTGTTTTTGTCTTGTTCTATATCAATGCATAAACCTAATTGGAAGGAGGTGCACTTACCAATTTACCACATTTCATTGATAACTAGCAAGTAGTCTACTGACTGTGGGTTTCAGAGACCAGAATAAATATATCAGTTTACAGTAACCTTTAGCAATATTGCTTGTTATCCATAGGATATAATGGTAAACATGAATTAATATACACTGAACATAAATATAAAGGCAACATGTAAAGTGTTGGTCCAATGTTTCATGAGCTGAAATAAAAGATCTCAGAAATTGTCCATAAGCACAAAAAGCTTATTTCTCTAAGATTTTGTGCACACATTTCATTTCTTTACATCCCTGTTAGTGAGCATTTCTCCTTTGCCAAGATACTCCATCCACCTGAAAGGTGTGGCATATCAAGAAGCTGATTAAACAGCATGATCATTACACAGGTGCACCTTGTTTATTTTTTTATTTCCACTTTATTTAACCAGGTAGGTCAGTTGAGAACAAGTTCTCATTTGCAACTGCGACCTGGCCAAGACAAAGCAAAGCCGTGCGACAAAAACAACACAGAGTTACACAGTAAACAAACATAGTCAAAAACACAATAGAAAATCTATATACAGAGTGCAAAATGTAGTGCAAAATGCAGTAAGGTTAGGAGGTAGGACAATAAATAGACCATAGTGGTGGAATAAATTACAGATTATCATCATTAACACAGGAATGAAGGGTGTGCAAATTATGATGTGCAAATAGATATACTGGAGTGCAAGATTTGTGAAAATAACAAAAATAAATATGGGGATGAGGTAGTAGTGTGGGCTATTTACAGAAGGGCTATATACAGGTGCAGTGATCGATAAGCAGCTTTGACAACTGATGCTTAAAGTTATTGAGGGAGATAGGAACCTCTAGCTTCAATGATTTTTGCAATTCGTTCCAGTCATTGGCAGCAGCAAACTGGAAGGAATGGCGGCCAAAGGAGGTGTTGGCTTTGGGGGTGACCAGTGAGATATACCTGCTGGAGCGCATGCTACGGGTGGGTGTTGCTATAGTGACCAGTGAGCTGAGATAGGGCGGGGATTTAACTAATAAAGACTTATAGATGACCTGGAGCCAGTGGGTTTGGCGACGAATATATAATGAAGGCCAGCCAACGAGAGCATACAGGTCGCAGTGGTGGGTAGTGTATGGGGCTTTGGTGACAAAATGGATGGCACTGTGATAGACTACATCCAATTTGCTAAGTAGAGTGTTGGAGGCTAGTTTGTAAATGACATCGCCGAAATCAAGGATCGGTAGGATAGTCAGTTTTACAAGGGCATGTTTGGCAGCATGAGTGAAGGAGGCTTTGTTGCGAAATAGGAAGCCAATTCTGGATTTAATTTTGGATTGGAGATGGTTGATGTGAGTCTGGAAGTTGAGTTTACAGTCTAACCAGATGCCTAGGTATTTGTAGGTGTCCACGTATTCTAATTCGGACCTGTCGAGAGTAGTGATGATAGTCCGGTGGGCGGGTGCTGGCAGCGTTCGATAGAAAAGCATGCACTTAGTTTTACTAGCGTTTAAGAGCAGTTGGAGGCCACGGAAGGAGTGTTGTATGGCATTGAAGCTTGTTTGAAGGTTAGTAAACACAGTGTCCAAAGAGGGGCCAGATGTATACAGAATGGTGTCATCTGCGTAGAGATGGATCAGAGAGTCACCAGCAGCGAGAGCGACATCGTTGATGTATATAGAGAAAAGGGTTGGCCCAAGAATTGAACCCTGTGGCACCCCCATAGAGACTGCCAGAGGATCGGACATTAGGCCCTCCGATTTGACACACTGAACTCTGTCTGCAAAGTAGTTAGAGAACCAGGCAAGGCAGTCACTTGAGAAACCAAGGCTGTTGAGTCTGCCCATAAGAATGCAGTGATTGACAGAGTCGAAAGCCTTGGCCAGGTCGATGAAGACGGCTGCACAGTACTGTCTTTTATCGATGGCGGTTATGATATCGTTCAGTACCTTGAGCGTAGCTGAGGTGCACCCATGACCAGCTCGGAAACCAGATTGCATAGCAGAGAAGGTACGGTGGGATTCGAAGTGGTCAGTTATCTGTTTTGTTAACTTGGCTTTTGAAAACTTTAGAAAGGCAGGGCAGGATGGATATTGGTCTATAACAGTTTGGGTCTAGAGTGTCTCCTCCTTTGAAGAGGGGGATGACCGCGGCAGCTTTCCAATCTCTAGGGATCTCAGACGATACGAAAGAGTGCTGGGGACAATAAAAGACCACTAAAATGTGCAGTTTTGTCACACAACACAATGCCACAGATGTTCTGTGTTGACTGCAGGAATGTCAACCAGAGCTGCTGCCAGATAATTCAATGTTAATTTCTCTACCATAAGCCACCTCCAATGTTGTTTAGGAGAATTTGGCAGTATGTCCAACCAGCCTCGCATCCACAGACCACGTGTATGGCGTTGTGTGGGTGAGCAGTTTGCTGATGTCAACGGTGAGAAGAGTGCCCCATGGTGGCAGTGGTGTTATTGTATGGCTAGGTACATTTAGACAGCCACAATCCAGTAAACTGCATAGTTCAACATTAATTGCAAACAACATAATAGTAAAATGAGGAGGCTTAGTCGTTCATGGAATCATGCCATGTTTCTTTTTCTCTCAAGAAAAATTGCTGCCACCGACCATGAGCCAACAGACGCCCGCAAATCTTTCCCCTGTTTTGATGAGCCGAACAAAAAGGCCACCTACAACATTTCCATCACCCACGACAAGGACTATGGAGCCCTTGCCAATATGCCAATGGAGGTACAGTCTATGCAAGAAACAAATAGCAACACATTAGTACTCATAACAACAAATCGCTCCTTATGTAACTTATATTATATTTTAAGCAATAAAGGGATGAGGGGGTGTGGTATATGGCCGATATACCACGGCTAAGGGCTGTTCTTATGCACGATGCAAAGCGGAGTGCCTGGATACAGCCCTTAGCCGTGGTATATTAGCCATATACCACAAACCCCCGAGGTGCCTTATTGCTATTATAAACTGGTTACCAACATAATTAGAGCAGTAAAAAGAAAGGTTTTGTCATACCTGTGGTATATGGTCTGATATACCATGGCTGTCAGCCAATCAGCATTCAGGGCTCGAATCCAGTTTATGAAAATGCATATAATGTATCCACAATTTATTGCATCGCAAAACAAGTGGTGGATAGTGTTAACGGTTAGTTTTCTTGAAGCTGCAATGGGAGTCACACACAGAGAGAGGAGAGTGAGTGTTATGAATGCAAGAGCAGGAGCCATCAATCTTCTTCTCCAGGTCTTTGGTGCTGAGAACACAACTATAAGAGATGTCTGACAACTTTATAAAAACCACAGAACTTCTTCCTTTCCAGGGCACCCCAGAAACGCTTCCTGGCAATAAGATCAAAACGTCTTTCCAGAGGTCCGTTCCAATGAGTACCTATTTGGTATGTTTTGCTGTTCACCAGTTTAAGTTTGTGGAAAGGAACTCGTCTCGAGGAATTCCTGTAAGTACTTGCTATTATTCTCAGCAGTCATTGGTCCTTCAATACCTTAAACTAAGAAAAGACTGACAGTATAACAACATTTTGTATTTCGTATTGTATAGTTTTAAATGGTGGAAAAACTACACTACGTATAAACAAAAGTATGTGGACACCCCTTCAAAATAGAGTATTTGGTGATTTCAGCCACACCCGTTGCTGACAGGTGTATAACATCGAGCACACAGCCATGCAATCGCCATAGACAAACATTGGCAGTAGAATGGCCTGACTGAAGAGCTCAGTGACTTTCAACGTAGCACTGTCATAGGATACCACCTTCCCAACAAGTCAGTTCATTCAATTTCTGCTAGAGCTGGCCCGGTCAACTGTAAGTGCTGTTATAGTGAAGTGGAAATGTCTAGGAGCAACAACAGCTAAGACACGAAGTGATAGGCCACACAAATTCACAGAACAGGACCGTCAAGTGCCTCTGGAAGCAGTACAAGAACCATCGGGAGCTTCATGAAATGGGTTTCCATAGCCGAGCAGCCGCACACAAGCCTAAGATCACCATACGCAATGCCAAGCATCGTCTGGAATGGTGTAAAGCTTGACGCCATTGGACTCTGCAACAGTGGAAATGCATTCTCTGGAGTGATTAATCACACTTCACCATCTGTCAGTCTGACGGATGAATCTGGTTTTGGCAGATGCCAGGAGAATGCTATCTGCCCCAATGCATAGTGCCAACTGTAAAGTTTGGTGGAGGAGGAATAATGGTCTGGGGCTGTTTTTCATGGTTCGGGTTAGGCCCCTTAGTTCCAGTGAAGGGAAATCTTAATGCTACAGCATACAATGACAGTCTAGATGATTCTGTGCTTCCAACTTTGTGGCAACAGTTTGGGGAAGGCCCTTTCCTGTTTCAGCATGACAATGTCCCTGTGCACAAAGCAAGGTCCATACAGAAATGGTTTGTCGAGATTGGTGTGTAAGAACTTGACTGGCCTCCACAGAGCCCTGACCTCAACCCCATCTAACACCTTTGGGAAGAATTGGAACGCCGACTGCGAGCCAGGCCTAATCGCCCAACATCAGTGCCCAACCTCACTAATGCTCGTGGCTGAATGGAATCAAGTTCCCGCAGCAATGTTCCAACATCTAGTGGAAAGCCTTCCCAGAAGAGTGGAGGCTGTTATAGCAGCAAAGGGGGGACCAACTCCATATTAATGCCCATGATTTCAGAATGAGATGTTCGACGAGCAGGTGTCCACATACTTTGTGTCAGGTAGTGTAAGTTCAACGTTTTAAATAGTGTAGTTTATTTAACTTTGATCTCTGATCTGCGTCACAGCTGTTAGCCTTTTGTATTGAGTTTTGAGCAGTTAGTGACATTTTACAATGTCCAGTAACTCCAAAACATTTACAATCTGAAGAATTGATTGATTACATGTAAACACACAGGCATGCTTACACATTCTGTAGTGTATACACACTTAATAACTCTGCTTTCAAATAATTTTCTTCCAGTTGCGAATCTATGCACAGCCTGCACAAATCAGGACAGCAGAGTATGCTGCTGACACGACCAAGGTCATTTTTGACTACTTTGAGGAATATTTCAACATGAATTACTCCATCCCAAAGCTAGGTAATCTCCTCTGGTTGAACTGTTGTGACCACTGTGTGAGCCCACACTGGATAAAATGTATTAATAATGCGTTATACACACACACACGGTTTACATTAAAAACAATTATCTTCTACCAGATAAGATTGCCATCCCTGACTTTGGCACAGGAGCCATGGAGAACTGGGGTCTGATCACCTACAGGGAGGCCAACCTCCTCTATGATGAGAACCAGTCGTCTTCGTACAACAAACAACGCGTGGCTAGCGTCATCGCCCACGAGCTAGTCCACCAGGTGAGACACCGGTCCCCAACATTCCCACAACAGAAACACAACCACTAGAGAACACTCCAGAATTCAGGGAGTTCTTCATTAAAACTACTGGAACACATCTTATAGTGGAAAATCCAATGTAATATTTAATAGTCATAATCATAGAGGGACCCAAAGCTCAATCACACAACATTTTTATTACGGTATTGTGTCACCATGGTTAAGCCTAAAAGAGTATGTAAAGTCATGAAGCAACCATTAGCGGCAGAACTCAGTTTAGATAAGGAACCACCATATCTTTTTTTCCAATCAATAGCTTGGACACTGACCCTGAATTTGGTCATGGAAACACTAGTGTTCTATTGAAGTAAGTCAGCCCTTCAGTTATTCATCAAACCAGTAAGGCCTCTTTCCAAGATATCATCTCTTTATTGTTCGGCAATAAGAGGGTGATGGTGCTGTCCATAAAGTTTTATGAATTGTCCAAAGTTAAAGGACTGAGGGGAAAGTGAGAGCTGGCAGCTGTTTCCATAGTCTGTTTACAGGAAGGTGAATATCAGCACAGTTGCAACCAAACCACAGTTAGAACAACCCAACCTGGTCTCAGAGCATTTCGTATTATTCTGTACGTAAATCTGAGACACTCCATTTAGTATGTGATAAGTTACGTTGGGTATGGTTACATACCAAAAGTGAACGTCTAGCAACCCAAAGGTTCTGAGTTCAATGTTATCACAGATAACTTTAGCAACTTTTAAACTACTTACTACTTTTTAGCTACTTTGCACTACTTAGCATGTTAGCTTCCCCTAACCTTAACCCTTTTAGCCAACCCTTCCCCTAACCATTTAACCAAACTCCTAAACGTAACCCTAACCCCTAGCCTAGCTAACATTAGCGAGCTAGCTGGAATTCGTAACATATATAAGTTTTGCAAATTCGTAACATAATATGAATTGTAATTCGTAACATAGCATATGAAATGGGTGACGGACATCCACAAATTAATACATACCATACGAAATGTAACATATCATTCTAATGGAGTGTCTCAGAGTTACGTACAGAATAATACAAAATGCTCAGATACCGAGTTGAACAACTTGGATCACAATGTGCAGTTCAGACAGTGATCAAATCATAAAATAATAAATAGTTTTGGGGAAGCTTTTCTGAAATCATAGTTAACCAAACGACCAATTACTTCACACAGGAAGAAGTTAAGCTACACTAAAGCTACCCTTAAGAAAATATAGTTTACTTAAGTAAAACTATTTTGAAAAAGTAGTTCACCACATCCAAGCCACTTAGTGAAATATTATCATATCTAAATCTTAAATGTCATATACTTCACCCATATTTTATTTTAGCAAAAAAGTAGTGTGTAGTTCCAATAGTTAGCTACACCACTACATGGCAAAAAAAAGTAATTAACTACTAAAAACACTGCCAAGATTTGAATATAGTTCAACTAGCACCAAGCTACTGTAAAATGTAGTTGAATTACTAGTTGAACTACATGTAGTTCACTACTCTCCAACACTTAATAAAACACTGTCATATTCAACCAGTTGCAATAAAACAAGCATGTAAATCCACACAAAAGTATGTCATAAGATAATTGTTAAAATTGAATGTGAATAAAATTGTTCGGTAGCACTAGAATTGACTAAAAACCAGTAGAAACTGTGGGTTTTATTTATTCATATTGTGTCTGTAGCTTTGTTCTGTGTTTGTTTTATATTGTAAAAGTGTTGTAGAGTGTTAACCTGAATGCTTTGATATTTTGTGTGCATGAAAATTTAATTACAGTGGACAGTGTATTGGGACACTGTAAAATACTATGTTGTTTTGGCTCTGTACTCCAGCACTTTGGATCATCCTGAATGAATTGTGAATAATGGTGAGTGAGAAAGTTAGAGGCATCAATATCATAACCCCCCAAAAGTGATAACCTCCCTTGTTATTGTAATGGTGAAAGGTTACAGCAAATGCATCCAACAAGTTTGTAGTCACACACTTGATGTAATCATTGCATGCTAGGATTAAGGGACTAAATACCCAAAAATATAATCTTGCCACTGTGGGTCGACGCCCTAATCAGGTTACGCACCCAATGCATTTGGGTCCGGCAGATTTCTCGAATGTCCAGTAAATTTAAATGTTGCCAGTCAAATGTCCAGCGCCACATTTTCCTAACCCTGTCAACACTCACTTATACACAGTTGTTTGGGGAAAAAAAGTCAGTAAATATATTTCTCAGAATCTAAAATATTACATATAAAATATTACATAAATATTACATGTATTGTATTTCCTGCAGTGGTTTGGGAACATTGTGACCATGGATTGGTGGGATGACCTTTGGCTAAATGAGGGCTTTGCCAGTTTCTTTGAGTACATCGGTGTAGAGAAGGCTGAGCCTCTCTGGGGAATGGTGAGTCCATCTGACAGATCCTGAATCAAATGATTTTAAATGGAATTTTTTTAAATCCCAACTCTGGTTATGAATACATTCTACATCTACTTTGGTCTCTGTCTTTACCAGCGTGACATCATGATCATCAGTGATGTACTTCCTGTCATGGTGGACGACGCCCTCGTCACCTCCCATCCAATCATTGTGGATGTGTCAACTCCGGCTGAGATTACCTCTGTGTTTGATGGTATATCCTACAACAAGGTAATCTACTACTACTACATGGGATGAAATAACATTTAATTACATTGAATTTGTCTTGAAATTCATTACAAACATCTTCCTGTAGGGAGCATCAATTCTCAGGATGGTGGAGGACTGGTTGGGTCGAGACAACTTCAGAGATGGCTGTCGGGTAAGAATCCATTTCATTTTACGCAAAGTGGATATAAGTATCCCTTTTGATCCATAGTCAATAGCAGCAGCATCATATGGTCATAGCGAGTGTTAGGGAGATGCAATTCCTTCCCTGTTGAATGAAAATTATGATTACTGTCAGGTACATAGACATAACATTTTATTTATCAAAAATCTATGGATGCTAACCTGTTTTTCTTTCCCTTCAACAGAAATACTTGAAAGATTTCCATTTTCAGAATGCCAAAACAGCCAACTTCTGGGCATCCCTTGCTAACGTATGTTTGTCATAACTAATTTAGTCATAGTAATTTCAAAATATCTAAGTTGTTGATATTATTGTTCATATTTCACTGCATCTAGTGTACTTGTGTATTACACACTAACATTTTTGGGTTGCAGGTGAGTGGGTTGCCCGTGGCAGATGTGATGGACACATGGACCAAACAGATGGGCTACCCAGTATTGGACCTATCTACCACCGGTGTTCAGACAAAACTCACCCAGCGCAGATTCCTGTTGGACCCCAATGCTAATGCCACCCAGCCACCCTCACCACTCAGGTCAGTGATTCACCGCATTATTAAATCCCTTAGTGATCATTGGTTGATTTCCCCATGCAAGTCAGCTATATTTCTTAGGATAAACCTGTAAATCCTAAACAGGCTATGTTTTTCTTTCAGCTACAAGTGGACCATCCCTGTTAAGTGGCACACAGTGGATAGTAATAAGAATATGTCCATCATGTTCAACAAGTCCAGTCCAGGTAAAGATACTTCTGTCCAAACGCTTGGCTTGACCTTTTTAATATTACAGTTCCAGCCTCTGGTGACGACATGTATTTCATTAAATTGAAGTCATACATGTTTGTCTCTCATACTAGAGCAAGTCTTAGCTGACTATTTCCCTGCTACGGATGGACTCCTGAAGATCAATAACGACCATATCGGATTCTACAGAGTCAATCACCATGACAGCATGTGGAACACCATTAGTCAACAGCTTCAAACAAATCACCAGGTAAATATCAATGAAAACTGCAACTATAGTATCAGAGGTAATATTACGTTTTAATCTTACCAGTTCATAGGTTGCACTTATAGTAATCGGCAGGACACTTTCTTTACTAGGAGTTTGACGCTGCTGACCGATGCGGTTACATAGATGATGTCTTTGCTCTGGGAAGGTAAACCAACATTATTGACATTCACTTGAAGTACATCATCTGTCAATTCAGTTGTGCTGCGCTTTAGAAAACTGTGATGAAACGTCTTGTTCTTATCGGCCTCACTAGGGCAGACGTTGTCGATTATGGAAATGCATTCAACCTGACAAAATACCTGACCAATGAAACTGAGTACATCGTCTGGGAACGTGTATCTTCTTCCATTGCCTATGTGCGAGACATGTTATCTGACGACCCTGTTCTTTACCCCAAATTCCAGGTGAGTCTGTTTTCCACTTATTTTTTGTGTACGTATACAGTATATTTTTTTTACAGGTGAATTACGCCCTCTGCTGGCCAACTAGTACACACACAAAATAATAATACGTTTGCGAATACAGGTAACTGCCAAAATAAAAGGAAACACTAACATAAAGCATCTAAATAAGGCACTGGGCCACCACGAGCCAGAACAGTTTCAATGCACCATGGCATAGATTCTATAAGTGTACTCTATAAGGGCACTCTATTGAAGGGATGTAGCAACAATATTCCACAAGAGATTCCATCATTTGGTGTTTTGTTGATGGTGGTGAAAAACACTCTCAGGCGCCGCTCCAGAGTTTCCCATAAGTGTTCAATTGGATTGAGATCTGGTGACAGACAGCCATGGCATATTGTTTACATCGTTTTCATGCTCATCAAACCATTCAGTGATCACTCATCCCTGTGGATGGGGGCATTGTCATCCAATGGGGGCATGGCTATGGTAGCCAAAATAATGGCCTGCCCAGCATATTTACAGTGCATTTGGAAAGTATTCAGACCCCTTGACTTTCCACATTGTTACATTAAAGCCTTGTTGTAAAATTGATTAAATTTAAAAGTTTTTCCATCAATCTACACACAATACCCTGTAAGGACAAAGCAAAAACAGGTTTAAGATTATTTTACAAATGTATACAAAAAAATACAAAAAAATGTAAATATCATATTTACATAAGTATTCAGACCCTTTACTCAGTACTTTGTTGAAGCACCTTTGGCAGTGATTACAGCCTTGAGTCTTCTGGTTATTATGCTACAAGCTTGGCACACCTGTATTTGGGGAGTTTTCCCCCCATTATTTTCTGCAGATCCTCTCAGGCTCTGTAAGGTTGGATGGGGAGTGTCGCTGCACAACTATTTTCAGGTCTCTCCAGAGATGTTTTATCAGGTTCAAGTCTGGGCTCTGGCTGGGCCATTCAAGGACATTTAGAGACTTGTCCCGAGGCCCCTCCTGCGTTGTCTTGGCTGTGTGCTTAGGGTTGTTGTCCTGTTGGAAGGTGAACCTTCGCCCCAGTTTGAGGTCCTGAGTGCTCTGGAGCAGGTTTTCATCAAGGATCTATCTGTACTTTTCTCCATTCATCTTTCCCTCAATCCTGACTAGTCTCCCAGTCCCTGTGGGCCAAAAAACATCCCCACAGCATGATGCTGCCACCACCATGCTTCACCGTAGGGATTGTTTCCTCCAGACGTGACGCTTGGCATTCAGGCCAAAGAGTTCAATCTTGGCTTCATCAAACCAAAGAATATTGTTTCTCATGCCTTTTGGCAAACTCAAAGCGGGCTGTAATGTGAGGAGTGGCTTCTGTCTGGCCACTCTACCATAAAGGCCTGATTGGTGGAGTGCTGCAGAGATGGTTGTCCTTCTGGAAGGTTCTCCCATCTCCTCAGAGGAACTCTGGAGCTCTGTCAGATCAGGTTCTTGTCACCTCCCTGACCAAGGCCCTTCTCCCCCCGATTGCTCAATTTGGCTGTGCGGCCAGCTCTAGGGTGAGTCTTGATGGTTCCAAACTTCTTCCTTTTAAGAATGATGTTCTTGTGGACCTTGCATAAAATGTTTTTGCTGTAACGTAACAAAAAAATGTTAAAAGTGAAGGGGTCTGAATACTTTCTGAATGCACTGTACAGCCAAGTGTGTAAAGCTGTCAAAGGCAAAAGGGTGGCTACTTTGAAGAATCCCAAATAAAATATTTCTTTAACACTTTTTTGGTTACTAGATGATTCTATATACAGTTGAAGTCAGAAGTTTACATACACTTAGGTTGAAGTCATTAAAACTTTTCAACCACACTTCAAACTTGTCATACCCGTGGTATACGGTCTGATATACATGGCTGTTAGCCAATCAGCATTCAGGGCTCGAACCACCCAGTTTATAATTACAATTACAATTATAAACTGAATGGTTTAAGCCCTGAATGCTGATTGGTTGAAAGGTGTGGTATATCAGACTGTGTGCCACGGGTATGACAAATTACTTTTTACTGTTCTAATTACATTTGTAACCAGTTTATAATAGCAATAAGGCAACTCAGGGTTGTGGTATATGGCCAATATACCACGGCTAAGGGCCTGTGTCCTAAGAACATTGGCCATATAGCACACATCCTCGTGCCTTACAACAAATGAATGTATGGGCTACATTTGAGAATACATGCATTTGCTTACCTTATCAATCTTGTAGACAATACACTAATTTATCACTCAGATTTTTTTAATGAGTGATTGCACCACAAACCTAATTCCAAGGTGTTGCTGCATCCTCCTCCCAGCCTTTTTTAACACCCCGGGTTGGGGAAGGGTATCTATCCATCTGCAGTTGTAAGATGTGTCTCTGATTGGACTGACTCCTGCACTGACAGCATCTATGGCATGCTGGGAAAGAGAAAAAGACCGAGCATAGAGTTACTTATCTTAACTGGTACATAGCATACAGTTCAATGTGTATATCTATCCATCTGCAGTTTTGTGAAGTTTTGCTTTGATGTCATATCAACTCATATTGTTACTACCTTAGCTTAGCTGTTGTGCTAGCTAACATATTACTGAACCGTGACACTAGCATATTGGTATTACGACAGCAACGTGTTCACTTAAAAATAAGTGTTTAGGCAAATCATTAGCTACGTTACCTAGCTACCTATCACATTAACTGTGCAAAAATATGATGCGCTAGCCAGTCAGTGAAGCTGATAGATTGAAACGGGTATCAACACTATGTTTCACTCTATCCCATAAAACATGACATTGCTAACTAGGCATCATTTAGCTAATACAATGTTAAAGTTTATTAGTAAGTTAGACACTCACCGGACAACTTTGGTAGCTAGATAGCTTGGTTTCCATGTTCCAACAGATGTTTCTAATCCCCTTGATTGGTCATCAACGGTTACTGATCTTGGAACTTGAACACAGATTCAAATAGAATTTTGAGACAATTGTCTTCCATAAAAAAACCTCTGGCGGACATTGCATACTTCTGTCAACATTTTGTGTCAGACTATTTAGTTTGCATAAAATTTGCGGGAAGTTTGCCTCAACAATATATATATTTTTTAAGGTTATTTTGTCAGCTACCTGTACATATGAGATAATAATGTAAAATAGAGAATAAGTCTAAAACATGGCCCTTGTTTAGCTCCATGTCTTATTTTGGTGGAATCTCCCCAAAAACATTTCAGGAATAGACTAGTCATGTCTAATCGCTTAATTCCCCTTCAGAAATTATTCCGTGAGCATGTGCAGGCTATCTCCAGGCAGCTGGGATGGGACGACGAGGGAAGCCAGAGAGATAGGTAAAACACGGAGAGACAATCTACTTTATTTGATAGAGCATGGGTGTATTTGCTCGATATTAATCATAAACTGTTTTGTCTATATTGGTTTTGTATAGGCTGTTGCGTGAGACAGTCCTGGGAATTGCTTGCCAAATGAGCGACCAGGAAGTGTTAAATGAGGCATCTTTTTTATTTGACCAATGGATCTCAGGAAACATCAGGTAAATATTAGTCTTGAATTAAATCATTAAATTACACATGATCTACTTACTAATCCAGCTACAGTACATGCTAATGTTAGGCCTAAACTGATGGACACAACTAACTACTTTATTCCTAAAAGCATGTTTATCCCACTAAGGCCTAATAATAACATGACCTTTGACACCTAGCAGTGTGGGGGTGAACCTGCGCCTGTTGGTGTATCGCTATGGCATGAGGAACTCAGGCACTGAGGCGAAGTGGAACTTAATGTTTGAGAGGTACAAAACAGAGACCTTGGCCCAAGAGAAGGACAAACTCCTGTATGGATTGGCATCTGTGGAGAACATCACTCTTCTGTTCAAGTAAATAAAAAACATTAATTATCTTTATATATTATTTTTTTCAGAATCGCTTTGAAACATAATCCAGTGAGTTATTACTAGAACCACAGTACATTTATTGGCAAGAGTGTGCAATTTCTTTTCTGGCAAACATTTTCGTTTGTTTAGCTAGATATGGCTTGAGAGAATGCTGCTTGTTAGAATGGTGTTGTTTTGCAGATTACTGGAGGCGTCCAAAGATGAGAGTATTGTAAGGACTCAGGATCTGTTCACTGTGGTCCAATATATCTCACTGAATCGCTATGGCAAGACCATGGCCTGGGACTGGGTCACCCTCAACTGGGACTACCTAGTGAAAAGGTGAGCCCATTCTCTGAGTCACTTCTCTGAGTCTGAATGGAGAGTTACTGAGCCCAGAGTCTTTGACGTGATAGTGACCAAATGGAATCCCGTAAGTCAATTTACTGAATCAGCAGCAACTGAGCCTAGAGTGAATTAATCATGTGAATACTGTGACAGTTTTCAATTTCCTTTTGTTTTGTTACAGATACACCATCAATGACAGGAGCCTGGGGCGCCTGCTGACCAGAATCAGCACCACCTACAATACAGAACTACAGCTGTGGCAGGTTAGAACAGGGGCATTCTACTCATAGAATAAGTCAATTGAACAATATACTACTTAAATCAAGACTTAGTACTGGTGAGCTTGATTTTAAGATCGACCGTGATCTATGTTGTGGATTGTGTCTTTTTATTGTGGCTCGGTTTATGACTGACCTTGTTGACTGTATGGTTGTGTTTTAGATGGAGCACTTTTTCAAGCTGAACCCTAATGCCGGGGCTGGGGAGATGCCTAGGCAGCAAGCTCTAGAGACAGTGAAGAACAACATTGAGTGGGTCAGGAGAAACAAGGCAGAGATCAGTTCATGGCTGGAGAGCAACGTCGCCTACTGATGACATCAGGTCAACATAAGACTAAAGAACCCATGCCTAATCCAAATAAAAAAACGTTCATGCTGTTTCCATTCATTCATTCAACGACAGTGAAAGTTCACGCCACAGAACTGCCTTTCAAAATCAAGTGTCAAGTCCCTCTCTCCTGAGTCCCTCTCTCATGGATATGCTGCTGTGTAAATCAAACACACTTCTGATTGTAACCTTATCTACGGTCTATTTGTGTATACTGCACTCTCGATGAGTTGCCGCAGGAAATAAAATGAAGAAAGCATAATGTACACAGAAACATACTTTATTGTTAGTTGATGCTAATATTACAGTAAAGTAGAACACATTGGGAAGACAATGGCTAGAATGTCATAAAAAGAGCAATTTACATGGTAAGCCCCAACATATCAAAACAAAATCCAGTTAATATAGAAGCACCTATCTTAAAAATGTACCCACGTGGTCCAGAAACACTGGTATTGGACAGACACTCTTTGATGTACAGCAATGTAGGGCAAAGCTTTAAGGTTGATAACGTCTAATGTGTCTCTAATGAAATAAAAACAACTTTCGTATATTTTGAATCCCTATAAATAATGAGTGACTTGGGATGTACCTCAGTATTCTTGAATTTAGTATTTTCCTGTTCTCTCATGACCACTGGTAGGGTCTAGAAAGCTTGGTAGGGTAGGATCTTTTAAACTTGCTTACATGTATCCCATCCTATAACAGTATACTCAATGACAAGTGTAATCAGAGAGTTTGGGGGAATAAAATCATCATAGAATGTAACATCTAACAATCCTCCCTCATTGGGTCAAAGGGAGCTGGGAAATCGTCATGGGAACCTGGTTGTTGATGGTGATCCGTTGTCGGGTTTGGCATCGGAGCATTCCTGTGATCGCTCTTCTGAACCTGAATAAAAACGTCCACAAGGACAGGCCGTTAATAGGTTGTAACTACTATACAGTGTGTACCTACACTGTAATGACACTTTAAATACACATAGGTATTATGGTCACTCGTTATTAAGTGGGATCAACAAGAGGAAGGAGCGAAAGCATACTTTTTGTTGGCAATAACATAGATGCAGGGGTTGTAGAAGGTGGAGGACTTGGCAAAGAGAGGACCGATGATAGCCATGGGGGCAGGAATCTTTTTGGGGTCCCCAAAAGATGCCCATAGGCACACAATGGAGTATGGTGACCACGCCACCAGGAACATGACAATCATCACTATCGACATCTAGCCAGCCAGGACAGATCAGAGAGAAATATTAATGCAGATTTAATATACTGTACATACCCTTCTGTAGATTGTTACTGCTCGTTATAACCATAGAATCCTAGACTCCTGCCTGTCAGTCAAACTGTGAGGTTAAAATGGTCCATATTGAGAGGCAAAGCTGGGCTAGAAGAAGAAATGTGAACACACAGGACTGGATGGAGAAACACTGGCTTACTTTAGTCACATCCATCTGGTCTGACCAGTCCATGTTAATGCTGTCTAAGCGGTTGCTGGCTTTGTATCTCTTCATGGTGACAGACACACTGTAGTAGCAGTAGAACATCATTGACAAAGGAATGATGAAGTTCACAGTGATCACTGCCATGGTGTAGGAGACAAAGCCCCTGGAAAAGAGTCACTGTATATGATTAATTACATAATATTCATTTTATCTTCATCTTCTTATAATCTTTGAAATGAACCAAAGTTATTTTAAGTACTCCCCAACTCACGCATCATTGTTTCTCCAGTTGATGGTGCAGGTGGCACCAGTGGGGTCAGGGGCATAGCCAGCCCAACCCACCACAGGCATGGAAGACCAAAAAACTGCATTGAGCCATGCAGCCAGAATGAGGAGTGTGTATGAGCGGGGGGTCATCTTCTGCCCTGGAGAACAGTAGGAAAAGGATGAAAAAGGCTTAGAGGTCATGCAGATGTTGTAGGCTCTTGTCAATTGAAAGAGTTTTGCCAACTTTTACCAGGCCAAGAGTAGCTACTACCAAGAGACTACAGACAGATGAAATACAAACTTCCATGCAAAGTAATAGAAGACTTTGTAAATACCTATGTCAGGTCTACAGATGGTTAGGTAGCGGTCAATGGCCACCACAGTCAGCAGTCCAATACTGGCCATCCCAAAGAAGATGTTCAGAGCTGCATAGATCTGGAGGGGAAAACAGTCAGCAGCATCCTTCATTTCAGAATCTGTTTAGCAGGATTAACAGGTGAAATTGAGTGGTTACCCCCATGGATTTGACTTTCTCCTGTCCAGGTCTTTCAGATCTCCTAAAGGAGATTAAGAGGAAGTCTGTTTACACCATTGAGATGCAACTTGGGAGCCCTAGACACAGACTGGACTCATTCAGCATATCCAATCAGAAGGCCATTGTCAATTTCACCAGCCCACCTGATGTCCAATATGTGGTTCTCAAGCTCAAGGCTTCAGCCCCAGATTAGCGTCACATGGCAACGAATTTGTGATTTCACACAGCACCTCCTAAACACCATAATCTCAGATCATTAGAGAAGTCTAGAAAATGTCATAAGAAATGCTATTTTTGGCTTGGCCACGTGAGGTGTTAAACACTGTTGCACTGAGGGGCAGTTCAAACCAATCCAGCAAACGTTAAATCCGTTTTCCTGCACCTGTGTGATATAGAGCTAATATAAAGCATATAAAGTTTGCCTGATTTCACTTTGTACATTTTCATAGCGTACAAGTATTTTTTTCTTCAGGTTTTACAAATGACAGGTTAATTCAAACAGTACCATTGACTGGCACAGTGGGCTCTGCATATTACACCAACCTGACATCCAGTGTAGCCAAACTTCCAGCTCCCGTGGAGGTCAGAGGCAGCAGACATGGGATAGCCGATGCCGGCCACTCCAATGTCAGTGAAGGCCAGGTTGATGATGATGGCGTTGGTGGCATTTCGCAGCTCCTTGAACTTGACAAACATCACCAGTACCACAATGTTGCTGGCCAAACTGATGACACCTGGGGAAGAGAAACCTACTCTTGAAAATACTCAGATCTTTATGTTTTCTGATCAGGGCCGGACTGGGACAAGAACTCTGCCCTGAATATTTTTCCAAACTAGCCTATATCACTGGGTGAGCCACAAAGCTAACGACTTAGGCTATTTTGCAAATTAGCACCTGTCATATGTGTTCCCCTGAATCAACGCCTACCCTAAGTGTTATTTACTACTACAGGGCTCCAGACTAACATTTTCCCCTGGTGTCACCAGCCCATGATTTAGTCGGACCCAAATCTTGAGTAATCAACTTCAATTCATAGTGCTTTAAGAAGTGTAATACATAGACTACTGAGGTATTAAAGAAATAAGTTGTTTCATTTAACACATCCAAGCAGGAATGCATGATTCGAGATATTTTGATGTGCTACCTAATTCATTGATTGTCATGAATTTTGGGTTGACATTTAGACTATAGTTGCTATTTTTCACTGTCTGTCAACATAGGACTACAGAATTTCCAGATTATTTTAGTTCAATAGAGATTAATTAGATACATCTTTATGTGCACTAATTTAAATCATAAGCTAATTAATTTGGGGTTCAACAGCTGAGGAAGTGGAAACTCAAAACACATTAACTAGATTGCTAACTCTAAATATAATACCCACTGCTAGTAACCATATATTCATCCAACAGTAAATGTAATGTCCTAAAAAAACTTTGCAGTTGTAGGCTACTACCCATGAGCCCTATATGCCTCTGCCCTCCGAATAGCCAGTGCGCATTTCTTGCGCTCATGCCACTCCATATCTCAAAGCCAAATCAAATATCTTGGTTGTAAAATAGTTTCTATTGAGCTGAATATTGAGAGTTGAGAAGCTTCCAAAGCCGTGTTTTTCCCGCAATTACATTTAGAAATGTTATGCAATCAGAACGCATTTTTCTCGAGCGCATGGGAGGAGGAGAGTGCCTGCTCATCAAAGCAGCAGGCCCAGGCAAAACAGGCACAGGGGCAGGGCAGACACTTTCATTACAGGAACCATGAGGATAATGCACTTTAACCAAAAATTTGACATTTTGAGTGAGGTGACAATGTAGAATGTGCTCTTTATAAGTTTATCGACACCAACTTTCCGTTTCTTATTATTCATTATCTTGGCTGTCTAATTTATGACAGAGACGGAGCAGGTCTCTTTGCTGCTTTGCTGGCAAGTCAGTTAAGAACAAATTATTATTTACAATGACGGCCTACACGGTCGGACGACGATGGGAAAATAGTGCGCTCCCCTATGGGACTCCTAATCCTGGCCGGTTGAGATACAGTCTGGATTCGAACCAGGTTGTTTGTAGTGACGCCTCTAGCTCTGAGATGCAGTGTCTTAGACCACTGTGCCACTTGGAAGCCCTGATGGCACGTTTAACTTTGAATGTGAGTTTGTGTGACCTCAGTTCAGCCAATCAGTAAGCTGATCAATCAGAGGCTCATTGTATATTATTATTACAGAAAATCTTTTTAAAAATCTGCTAGACACATCACTGTTTCTGAAAGATGGGTGAAAGATGGGTGAGCCTACTCAATTGAATGGCTCTGGTGTCATCTTTATTATTCTCGAAAATGGTCCCTTCTGGTCACCCCCCCCCCCCAAAAAAACCCACCTTCTGTTAAGCAGCTCCCATTATTTGTGCGTTAATTTTTGTTTTAGTATGTTTTTCATGAGTTTTTCGTGAGTTTTTTTGCAACAGTTGAACAAAAAAAGTTAAGGATTATGGAGTGCTACTTTTTTTCGAAGGTTTTAGTGGTCTTTTTTTTATCACTGAGGCACTTTTTATTTTTCTCAGCGCCAAACGTTCACGCGAGTCCTCAATTATTTACAACCGAGCTCAGATCCTGGATTTAGCACACGCAGCGCTATTGCACCCCAGGGAAAAGTTTGATATTCCGGACAAGTTGAAAAGGTGACAGGCGTGGATGCAGGGCAGATCGGAAGTGTAAGGCAAAGCTGAGTAAGTACAAGCTGGCTATACCGTCTATCATTATGGGCAACGTGAGATCGCTACATAACAAGGGGGATGAGCTTAAGGGGCTGGTCCATGGACAAAGAGACTACCGGGAAGCTAGCCTATTGTGCTTTACAGAAACATGGCTAAATGATAACATCCCCATAGAGAACGTAACTATCGGCGGTTTCCAGACCATCAGAGCGGACAGGGATAGCGTTTCTTCCGGTAAGATTAAGGGAGGGGGGCTGGCTTTATTAGTTAACAACAGATGGCCCTACAGGACTGCTTTGAAACAACAGACTGGGATGTGCTCTGTGAGGCTCATGGGGAGGACATTCATGGTCTTACTGACTGCATAATGGACTATATACATTTTTGTGTAGACAACACTGTACCCACCAGGAAGGTATGCTGTTTTCCAAATAATAAACCCTGCTGAATGAGAAGAAAAGGGCCTTCAAGGAGGAGGACAGGGACAAATTGAAATGCGTCCAGAGGGAGCTGAAGTTGCGAATTGCTGAGGGGAAGAGATGGTATAAGGAGAAGATGGAGGACAAGCTGAGGAAGAGCCAGGTGAGAGAGGTGTGGAAGGGTATGAGAAATATCCCTCACGGCTGTCCCACCCTACTTTGCTCACAACACCTCTGTTGAGACAATCACCGACCCGCTCCCCACCTCCGCCCCGCTCCCTCTGGACTGATCTGCAACATCTCCCTTCCCCCCACGTCTGGACTGATCCTCAACACCCCGCTTCCCCCCACCTCCCCACCTGGGCTGGCTTTCACCACCAACCAAGTGAAGAGAGAGCTGGAGAGACTACATCAGTGGAAAGCAGCGGGCCCTGATGGCATCAGCCCAAGCGTGCTTAGGGTCTGTGCTGACCAAATGTGTGGAATACTCCAGTGACCCTTCAACCTTAGCCTGAGCCTGGAAAGGGTCCCTGTGCTGTGGAAAACATCCTGCCTGGTCCCAGTGCCCAAGAAGGCGCACCCCACTGTCCTGAATGACTTCAGACCTGTAGCGCTAACATCCCACATCATGAAGACCCTGGAAAGGTTAGTCCTCGCTCACCTCAGACCCCTGGTGTGTACATCACTGGACCCCCTGCAGTTCGCATACCAGCGCAACATCGGGGTGGATGATGCAATCATCTACCTTCTGCAGAGGGCCTACTCTCACCTGGACAACGCAGGTTGCACTGTGAGGGTTATGTTTTTTGACTTCTCCAGTGCCTTCAACACCATTCAGTCACTGCTACTGGGTGAGCAGATGAAGAGGATGAAAGTGGAAGCACCCTTAGTCTCCTGGGTTACGGACTACCTGACCGGTGGTCCACAATTTGTGCGGCTACAGAGCTGTGTGTCAGAACGGGCAGTGAGCAACACAGGGACCCCCCAGGGAACGGTCCTGTCCCCCTTCCTGTTCACCCTCTACACCTCAGACTTCAGATATAACTCTGAAACATGCCACCTACAGAAGTTCTCGGATGACTCCGCAATTGTAGGGTGCTTCAGGGGTGGGCAGGAGGAGGAGTACTGGAGCACAATCAATGACTTTGTGGTGTGGTGTGAGCTGAACGACCTTCAGCTCAACATCAGCAAAACAAAGGAGATGGTGGTGGACTTCAGGAGAACCAAGGCCCAACTGACTGCAGTCCCTATACAGGGGATGGATGTGGACATGGTTACATACAAGTTCCTGGGAGTCAGGCTGGAATGAGCTGGTAACACTAGGGCTCTGTACAAAAAGGGCCAGAGCCGACTCTATGATGCAGTGGTGTGCTGGGGCGCCAACATAAAGGCCGGTGATGCTTCTTGGGTAAATAAGCTGATCAGGAAGGCTAGCTCTGTTCTGGAGATTAGCCTTGACACTCTAGAGGAGGTGGCGGAGAGACGGATCCTGGCCAAACTGCTGGCCATCATGGACAACGTCCCCCACCCTCTGCGTGCCATGGTTATGATGCCATGGTTATGAGGAGCACTTTCAGACTGATCCGGGGTGCCGTTCAGTCAGCAACATAGACCTGGAACTGTTGGGGTGTTAGGGCCTAGTTTAGCAATTATGCATCCATCCGTGAGTAACTCTGGTCTGTAATCACTCATTCACTCAGGACTTATTAATTCAGGACTGTATATACATATTTATGTACAGTTGTTATATCATATCACGTGCAATATTGTAAGTAATTCTTGGACTGAACTTACGTTGTCATTCACACAGGAATGCATATTAGTATCCTGTCAGTTGTATCTTTTATCATTGCTTTTAGTATATTGAATGTGCAATATGTGCATTTATCTGTAATCAAACCCTGCACTAAGGACTGTATTATTACCCTAAATTATATCATTTGCACATTTAGCTATTTAAGTATCTCTTCCTGTCATTTACCTGTATGTAACCATGCAAATATATTTACTTACCTGTTCATTTAACCAGACTGTATATTAAGTAAACTATTATTACCCTTACTTATATCATACGCACATTTAGCTATTTAAGTATTTCTCTGCCATCGACCTGTATAGTATAGTTAACCATGCTAATATTCCTTATTTATCTAGATCAACATGCAATATGTTTATACATTTTTTTCACCTAACACTCTAACAATGTATAGTGTACATATTCAGCCATTCACCCATACTATGCAATGTATTTTTTATAGTTTTTAGCACTCCAGACTTCTTGTATTGTTATACCTTTTCTTACTGCCGCACTATGTATCATGTCTGTCTTTTGTGTATTTTCGTTCTGGCATTTTATCTTAGCTGCTTGACGAATAAATTTTCCCTTGGGGATCTATCTATCTATCTATCTATCTATCTATCTATCTATCTATCTATCTATCTATCTATCTATCTATCTATCTATCTATCTATCTATCTATCTATCTATCTATCTATCTATCTATCTATCTATCTATCTATCAATCTAGTGAATCTGACTAGAATCTCAGGCCTAGCTATACCAGACACAGCAGCCATTCAAGTGATGCTTGCTTGTTTCACAGGTAAATTAATGCCAACTCATGGCGAAAAAATATTTCAAAAGGCCACACTTGCTTGGTAGGCCTACTTGTTACATAACGACATCAGCCGCCTGAGCAGTAAGAGTGTGCCAGAGCTAGACTTGCCTCTTATGAAAGAGAAGGACTGTGTGGGGTGGGCCTCATTGAGAAATGCTAACAGCACCCAGAGACAAGAGAGGTCATGTCAGGTGATTTACCATACAGAGGGGAGAGAGGACGAATCTATGGGACAGCATAGTACTACCTATAAAGTTGCTGCACCTTTGCAAAACAAATACCCATTTTGATTTCCCAGTGATACCACTGTTATATCAATCATCAATGAATGTTAAAGTAACTCTCAATCACTTTTGTAGATTATAACAGTAGTATTACATTTTATGACTAATATTCTCTCATAACCAATGGAGAGACACTACAAATTGTATATTATTCAGTCAGGAATGAAGAGTATACAGTACTGTATATATTAATCTAAGAAGACATCAACAATCCATCATCTAAAATCTATCACAGAGGGAGCTGTTTTATCATCATAACAGTTATGAATTATGTTGGAAATTATCATTGCATTTACAGGTTCTTATAAATAATCCTGAGAAACACACAAACACACAGACAAACATGAAACAAACGACAAAATGACATTACCTATTCTAAAATAATTCAGTTGATTGACAGTGTTGTGGATGCTATGCAGTGCATTTGTACCTGCAGTGATAAGGTATGCCGCCACTATGTTGTGCTCCAATTGTGAAAAGGCACTCTTTCCTCCGTAGGGAATGACCTCCCCTGTGGTGTTGACTTCAGACTCCATTCCAGTGTTTCAGTTGCCTCAGTGAAAAACACCCTATAAACTAACAGTGAAATAATAGAATCTTCTACACCAGCAAGATACCTTCCAGACTATTCTATGAGTCCACAGTAAAAAAGTGGTCCATGCAAAAGGATGGGAGCCTGTGAATGAGAAAGCTGAAACTAGCGCCACCTCTCCTCCAAATACAGAGAATGAGGGAAATTCTGGAAGGTTTTGGATTCTCCGAATGGTGTGTGCATGTACGCATGTGCGTGCGTGTGTGTTGGGGAGTCTAAAGGATTAGAGCGAACTTTCTCCTCCTTATTACCAGATACTGGGGAGGTTGTTGTTTGTGTGTAACATGGGTAGGGGGAACACAAGAGAGGCTTACAAGTCACATGGAAGCTTTTAATAATGGTGTTGAAACCCACGTGAGTCCTGACTAAACATTAGAGCTGCACAGGGGAACAGAAAGAAGGCAACAATTGCAGCTGTGAATGCAGTGGAGTCATATTGTGTCTGAAGAGTCTTGTTATGCCAAGTTACTCAAATGGATGGCTGTATGTGTGGGTTCAGTTTGGGCCCTGACCAGCTTCTGTGCTTGATAACCCCTAGTCCCTTTCTCTGTGACATATAGCAGGATTATATTTGCAGATCAAAAATGTGTGGGGACAATGCAGTGTATCAACTAAATATTGTAATACTCTAATGCAGAATTCATGTATCTAATACTATTGCTATGGCTATTGTGACTTTTTAAAGCAGGGAACCAATATTGACGTTCTGATGATACGGGGTTGAACTCAGTTACTGATTACTGAAGAATGACCATTAACATAGACTAGGTGCCCTATCAACAATATTGTCCTTGCAGTGATGGCTAAGTAGGCTTGAGGCCGCTGTATAGCTGAGTGTCCAATGAGAACAATGACGGCTGAAGAGGACGGGGACACTTTCATGATGGATGAGCATGGCAGTTTGGCAGTTTGGCTCAAACCAGTAGTCTGAATAGAATTTATCACCAATTACAATTGATACCGCAGCTTTAAGACTTTAATGAACATGCAGCAAGCAATCCTTTAAACATCAGTGACACTGTTGATCTTTTTAACTACATCCTCCCCACAAACAACAGATCACAGTTGGTTTAACACACACACATGCAAAATGTATCTTATTTTAATAAGAAAATAAGTGTATTTTGTCATTCAAATAAAAAAAAGAGACTAAGCCATGGAAGATAAAGGCTGAGCATCTACATGACACGTGTCATTGGTTTGGCATTTTAGAAAGTGTTATTTTTGAATAAGGGTTAATTACCAATAATCATATAGTTGGAGTCTCATGCCTTAATCACATTCTCATTGGCTATTATTAGTATAGGAAGATATACAGTAGCCTACTTGAATGTTATCCAAAACAGCAATAACAAAAAACAAAGGCACAATAGTTCAGCTAGTTTCCATAAAGCAGTTCCAGGCACTTTGAGTCACTAGGCTGAGTTTACACAGAGAGACCAATTCTGATATTATTATTTTTTTCGACCTATCAGATCAGCTCTTTTTGCCAATAAATGGGCAAAAGATCAGAATTGGGCTGCATGTGTAAACACAGTCTTTAAGGCATGGAATGGGGGCTTGATTAGACTCAAATTCCTCCAGAAATCTTTATTCAAACTGATCCATATCCTCAGGGTTGTCCTGGAATCCAGAGGCCACTATCTCTCGCAATTTATTTTTTTCCTTTTCAGATGGTCGGGGTAAAACTGCATTTAGCTCATTTTAAATTTTCTCATGTCTTGCTTTGGTCCTTGCCTTGTAAAGTTCCTTGTTCTTCTGCATTTTCGGTCTTGCGCTTCGCTACAAACTTAATGATGGTGTTGGAGTCGTGCCATGCAGTCGATGGGTGAACAGGGAGTACAGGAGGGGACTGAGCACGCACCCCAGAGGGGCCCCAGTGTTGAGGATCAGCGTGGCAGATGTGTTGGATCCAGATGCAGAGGGAGGTGTTTAGTCCCAGGATCCTTAGCTTAGTGATGAGCTTTGAGGGCACTATGGTGTTGAACGCTGAGCTGTAGCCAATGAATAGCATTATCACGTAGGTGTTCCTTTTGCCCAGGCGGGACAAAAAAGGGCAGTGTGGAGTGCAATAGAGATTGTATCATCTGTGGATCTGTTTGAGTGGTGTGCAAATTGGAGTGGGTCTAGGGTTTCTGGGATAATGGTGTTAATGTGAGCCATGACCAGCCTTTCAAAGCATGTCCTGGCTACACACGTGAGTGCTACAGATCTATAGTCATTTAGACAGGTTACCTTAGTGTTCTTGGGCACAGGGACTATGGTGGTCTGCTTGAAACATGTTGGTATTACAGACTCAATCAGGGACATGTTGATAATGTCCGTGAAGACACTTGCCAGTTGGTCAGCGCATGCTCAGAGTGGTTCTCGATCTTTTGTGATTACTGTACCAACAATCACATTTTGCTCTGCCAGAGAACCACTGATGTATCCCCTCGTGCATTTGATCAGTAGGCCTATGATCTCATGAATCTTTACAAGTAGCCCCTGTTGATAGGCCAAATACCCTCAGATAAACACTGATATAGAGGTTGTATTTTCAAGAGCAAACCGTGTTTACATAGTATTACTTGTTTATTGTCCTAACATTTCAGTTGCAGTGGAAAAATGTGCAATATTGCAACAATTTTACATTTTTACAATTAATATTAAATGTGTGAATTACTGTAGTGTCAGAAATGCAGGCATACATATAACCTTAAATGCATTTCTAAAACACATTTTATACACTAATACTAAAAACATTCTCAACATTAACTAACTAAAAAATGTAAAACAAACAAAAAAAAACTTCCCCACCACCTGATCATAACATTGTGATATGGCAGCAAGTTAACAGTGTCATAGTTTTAGACCAAATGTGTCCTTCATCCCCATGGCATGCTTCTCAAGTGTTCAATAACAAGTTGATACTTTTGAATAGGATACGGATACATGGACTCATATTGAAAAGACTGTCAAATTATGCATTTACTATTTTCTGGGGGAGGAATTTAAGCATGAAACATTAAAATGAGACATTTGATACATGAAGGTACCCTTACTGAGAGAAGGCATCCACAATTGAAGTATCTTCAGCTGCTGAGTCAGGTGTTAAACAGTTGATCAGCCCAGTGCTGCTCTGACCACAGTGTTGTTTGGAAGCACATATTTTAAAGCTGACATACAAAGCAAATAAATAAAACCTTAACATCTGAAACCCACCCATAGGAGAAGTTGAAGAACAGTGGTTAAACAAGGTGCAACTGTCAGCCTTATGGGAGCTCTTACTGTGAACTACTTCACTTACTGGAAATAAACTCAGCAATGGCCTGCCCACAGAACACACCAACACAAACAACACAAATAAATGAAGCATTCGTTATATGCCGTCTTCTGGGTTGCAGTAAGTGTGTTACGGGCAGGGGCATAGGTGGAAAGTTGATTGAAAGTTGATCTCTACATTTCATTCAGATGTATACATATCTGAAGTGTATGTGAGGCCTTTCTTTAGATAGATGCCTAAACATGTTAACTTGCTGGATAAGGGAAGTTGAAGTGCTACTTCTTTGACTTACTGAGTCAGAAGCATTAATTAATGTGAACTCAGCAAACGTTACCCACCTTGGTTCTGCTCTAGTTGACAACGGAGTACACTGCCCAGCCTTACATAATTAAAAAGAGGAGATTCCCAACAGCAGTCCCAACACCTTACCACTGCTACCTCATTTACTGCCTTTAAAAAAAAAAACATAGCTGATATGGCTGACTTGCTTAAACAAATTGAGTTTCTACTGACAATTGAGATGTACAAACTGTGGCATAAGGGGACGACAAGCAGATAAGAGGCAATACGTAATTTAGATTAAGACATTAACTTAGCGAGCAATGACGTACATAGTCAATATAACTATTTGTTCAGCACTTTTGAAATGTACAGCGACAGAATTCAGAACATGGGTCGTTCTTACAGTGTGTCAGAACCGTAGGTTAAATTTAGGGGGCATATAAGCAGACAATGAAAGCTCTTACAATATTCAATGATGTACATTTCTTTAAAACAGGTTGTAGGCTACATGTGCACCACCAAGTTAGAACAGTAGGTTAAATTAAGAGGTGATTAGGGTAAGGGCTACTAACAGCTTACTACACAACATTTACTTAGTATTACTTTCTTAGCTACAGTATACATATCTCTCTGGCATCCTACATAATTTATGAAGCAGTGTAACAGTTTTGCTTCAGTCCCTCTCCTAGCCCCTACATGGGCTCGAGCCAGGGACCCTCTGCACACATTGACAACAGTCACCCTCGAAGCATAGTTAACCATCACTCCACAAAAGACGTGACTCTTGCAGAGCAACAGGAACAACTACTAAGAGGTCTCAGAGTGAGTGACATCACAGATTGAAACGCTACTAGCGCGCACTGCTAACTAGCTAGCCGCTTCACACCGGTTACAGCAGCACAATACATTTTTTGACTCACGCTGCTATGATGTGCTGGAACAGTAAAGTGGCGCTGCGGTCCTTCGTGGGCAAATGTTGTCATCAAAGAGAAAGATGCCGGATTTACAATTCCGAGTTGAATGGCCGTTCAAAATGCTTGCAGTTAGCCACTGTCACCGATTCCTTTCAAACCACTCATTGTTGAATTTGCAATCTCCAAATTGTTGTGTAATGTTTATGTCCAATGGCCGATGATCACCAATATGTTTTATCTATAATTTCTCTTCATTATTTCTCTTCATATGACAAGGATTAGCCAGTAGACTTGATTCATGATGATGACTGATAGCTAAGATTGTGAAAGTAAGATGTAGACATAATCAGTCCAATCAAAGCTACTGTACATATAACATGATTTGACGTAATTTCTGTGAACAATGACCTTGAGCCTTCTTGGAACTGCACTTGTAATATAACTCTATGGCTGGACCCAAAGTCTGAAATGTTGGATGTCCACCTTACTAAGGACTTAAAATAGGGGATTGCGCAATGTCCCCATGAGTGACATTGCACCACTGAGCCAATCAGTGGCTGAAACACCTGCATTTTGGAGCTGTCTTACTCAAGAAAACAAAAAAGAGACCATGTTTGTATGCGGCTTTATTAACTCAATTATATATATATATTTTACATTGTTTGCTAACTGATATGTGACACATATTAATACCAAAATAACACGCAAAACAGGCAACCTGCCCCCCCAAAATTACATATTTATATATATACATTTGGGGTCTCGAAACTGAATGACGGGTCACAACTGGGTGCAGTTAACGCTAATGAACTTATCCTCTACAGCAGAGGTAATTCTGGGTCTTCCTTTCCTGTGGCAGTCCTCATAAGAGCCAGTTTCATCATAGCGCTTGATAATTTTTGCGACTGCACTTGAAGAAACGTACAAAGCTCTTGAAATTTTACGGATTAACTGACCTTCATGTCTTAAAGTAATGATGGACTGTCGTGTCTCTTTGCTTATTTGAGCTGTTCTTGACATAATATGGACTTGGTATTTTACCAAATAGGGCTATCTTCTGTATACAACACCCCCCCTTGTCACAACACAACTGATTAGCTCAAACACATTAAGAAGTAAAGAAATTCCACAAATTAACTTTTAAGAAGGCACACCTGTTAATTGAAATGCATTCCAGGTGATTACCTCATGAAGCTGGTTGAGAATTCCAAGAGTGTGCAAAGCGGTCAAGGGAAACGGTGGCTACTTTGAAGAATCTCAATATACTCTCATGTATACAGTATATACATATGAGATGAGTAACACAGTATGTAAACAAAGGAATGCGTAGTATCATTGAAATAAACGGTATGGGTTGCTGGGGATCAGAAGTGTCCAGTGCGAGAGGCAGGTTGAGGTTGCCAGAGTCAGTTGTACAGGTGTCTGAGGCACTGAAGAAAGTATAGGAAGATGGGACAAGGGTGAGAGATCCTAAGAGGCTTGCGGTGAGTAGTAGACTTTTGCCAGCACAGTGATAGGCCTTTGAATGAAATGTGCTTCAGTAAGGTTGGATTGTTAGCGTTCATTGCCATGGTTATGAACTGTACCACAGGAATGGAACATAAGTCACAGAATATAGGAGTAAGTCACAAAAAATTTGAGTTGTGGTGGCAGCTGCAGAGAAGTACTTGGGATTACGAGATTTACATTTACATTTTAGTCATTTAGCAGACGCTCTTATCCAGAGCGACTTACAGTTAGACTGCAGATTGAGTTACAGGGTCAAAATAGTTAAATGGGGGATAGGTTTTTAAGGAGTGTAGGCTTAGCTGGCAGGGTCATTTTTTTCCTTTTCCCTTTTGTCATTTTTGTATAACAAAGTTGAATGAGTTTATACAACAGTCCAGGCCAGAGGTTTGTTGAAGGGAAGAGGGAGGAAAAGGTTGGTAGTAGATGGTCGGAAGAAGGTGAAAGATGGCGGAAACGGAGGGTTTGCTTGAAACTGCTAGCCAATCGAGTGAAGATAAAAAGTGAGAATTAGTGGGATACTGTCACGGTGCGTGGTAAGGGAACGAGGCGCAGAGCGAGAGGTCCGTGCAAACATAGTTTTATTATACTCAAAATAGAAAACAACAAATGTACGAAATAGAGAACGCAGATATAACTGAAAATATCGATGGAGTGGTTGGTGCACGTCGACTGACCTGTATGGTGGACAGAGAAAATAAGTTAACTTCATCCATGCTACTGTTCTTTGATAAAGAGTCTCTCCCTTCGCATATAAAGTTAGGATACACAAGATATCTTGTAAGAGCTTTTGTGCACAAGCCCCTTTAGTGTCATAAATGTAAAAGATTTGGTAATGTGTCAAATGTGTGCAGAAGGGAAGAATATTGAATGCCAGAAGAAGGGAAATGCTGCATCTGTGGAGGTGAACATGAGCCTGAATTCTTGGAGTGCAATTATCACTGATAGATAAAACATGCTAGCTACCAGTAATGATACAACATTATAGCTGGGTTTAACACAACTAGCATGAGGCAGCATGGCTAGATCACGTTAGTTTACCAATGTGCCCAGCTATAGTACATCCAAGACTATCCCAGGGTATGCTGGAAGGCAGCCACTGTTTGTCCTTTATTTAAAGGGGGAGATCAAGCTGATCCTAACTGTTATAGGCCTATTTCTATTTTGTTGTAAAAACTTGTCAATAATCAACTGACTGGCTTTCTTGATGTCAATAGTATTCTCTCTGGAATGCAATCTGGTTTCTACTCAGGTTATGGATGTGTCACTGCAACCTTAAAGGTCCTCAATGATGTCCCCACTGCGCTTGATTCTAAGCAATGTTGTGCTGCTATTTTTATTGACTTGGCCAAAGCTTTTGATACGGTAGACCATTCCATTCTTGTGGGCCAGCTAAGGAGTATTGGTGTCTCTGAGAGGTCTTTGGCCTAGATTGCTAACTACCTCTCTCAAAGAGTGCAGTGTATAAAGTCAGAACATCTGCTGTCTCAGCCACTGCCTATCACCAAGGTTGTGCCCCAAGGCTCGATCCTAGGCCCCATGCTCTTCTCAATTTACATCAACAACATAGCTCAGGCATTAGGAAGCTCTCTCATCCATTTATATGCAGATGATACAGTCTTATACTCAGCTGGCCCCTCCTCTGATTTTGTGTTAAATGCTCTACAACAAAGCTTTCTTAGTGTCCAACAAGCTTTCTCTGTCGTTAACCTTGTTCTGAACACCTCCAAAATAAAGATCATGTGGTTTGGTAAGAAAAATGCCCCTCTCCCCACAGGTGTGATTACTACCTCTGAGGGTTTAGAGCTTGAGGTAGTCACCTCATACAAATACTTTGGAGTATGGCTGGACGGTACACTGTCCTTCTCAGCACATATCAAAGCTGCAGGCTAAAGTTAAATCTAGACTTGATTTCCTCTATCGTAATAGCTCCTCTTTCACCCCAGCTGCCAAACTAACCCTGATTCAGATGACCATCCTACCCATGCTAGATTACGGAGACACCATTTATAGATCGGCAGGTAAGGGTGTTCTAGAGCGGCTAGATGTTCTTTACCATTCGGCCATCAGATTTGCCACCAATGCTCCTTATAGCACACATCACTGCACTCTATACTCTTCTGTAAACGGCTCATCTCTGTACACCCGTGGCAAGAACCACTGGTTGATGCTTATTTATAAAACCCTCTTAGGCCTCACTCCCCCCTATCTGAGATATCTACTGCAGCCCTCATCCTCCACATACAACACCTGTTCTGCCAGTCACATTCTGTTAAAGGTCCCCAAAGCACACACATCCCAGGGTTGCTCGTCTTTTCAGTTCGCTGCAGCTACCGACTGGAACGAGCTGCAACAAACACTCAAACTGGACAGTTTTATCTCCATCTCTTCATTCAATAACTCAATCATGGACATTCTTACTGACAGTTGTGGTTGCTTTGCGTGATGTCTTGTTGTCTCTACCTTCTTGCCCTTTGTGCTGTTCCCAAAAATGTTTGTACCCTGTTTTGTGCTGCTACCATGTTGTGTTGCTGCCATGTTGTGTTCATGTGTTGATACAATGCTGTGTTGTCATGTGTTGCTGCCATGCTATGTTGTTGTCGTAGGTCTCTCTTTATGTAGTGTTGTGGTGTCTTTCTTGTCGTGTTGTGTGTTTTGTCATATAGTTTTAGTTAATTTATGTATATTTTTAGTCCTTGCCCCCATCCCCACAGGAGGCCTTTTGCCTTTTGGTAGGCCATCATTGTAAATAAGAATTTGTTCTTAACTGACTTGCCTAGTTAAATAAAATAAAACAGGAGACCTTAAGCATATACCAACATCCAGCTGAATTCAATAAAATGTGAGATTACACACTTTTGTAATTACTCAGGAGGAAGATATGGCTGAGAAACATCAGGCGTAAGGACATCAGTTTGCAGAAGTCCTTTGAGGACCTGAAGAAGGGGGTTATGCTGTGTGCCAGGAGCACTTTGAAGAGAGGATGTGGTCTATCTTGCTACAGTCCAGTTGGAGGCGGTAATGCAACGTTAATATTGGATGCCAACCGCCGTTAAACACCACTGAAGAAGGAGACCGAGCGGGTGAGATCTATTTTACTTCAGTCTTTTACAAGTTCTTCAGGTTCATAAAGTGTGCTTTTCGGGTGTAAAATGTTTTGATGAATGCCAGCACACGCTTCTGATTAGAGCAAGACGTAGCTACTGTTTTGGGTCTAGCTAGCTACTAGCTATTTACATAGAAGCCAAGCTACGTTAGCTAGCACAGATGCTTATCCAATTGAGGATGACATTTTATGTATGATTTGGATAGCTCGCCAACTAACGTTAGCTATATCAATTAGCGAATGAGCTTGCTCACCATAGCTGTTAGCCTTATTGGTCACTGTTAGATCTCTCCATTCAACACCTCCAAAATGAGACTGGTGATCCTGGAAGACTATGACCTGTCCAGTGAATGGGCAGCCAAATACATCCGCAACAGAATCATCCAGTTCAAGCCCAGTGCCGACAGATACTTCACTTTGGGATTACCCACAGGTAAACGTTGGTTGATTTACAGATAAAAATAAGTGTATCTGGGAACTACTGTAACTTGCCAGGTACTAAATGTTTGTTTTTATGTAATGTTGTAGGCATGTAGCTAAGTATCATCTATGTCCCTCTCTTGTAGGAAGCACTCCTTTTGGGTGTTACAAAAAGTTGATAGAGTATCACAATAATGGGGACCTCTCTTTCAAATATGTGAAGACCTTCAACATGGATGAGTATGTGGGTGAGTTTGAGCCTACAGGTACAAATTACACTCCCAACCACAGATGTTCTTAGTAACAGTGAAGGGTAAATTATTAAACTGACCCTGTATGTTGTTGGGGTGTAATAGAAGTAGGAATCAGTGGTGTAGCCTTGCAGGAAGAAAGAATCTGCCCACTCAGCTCATTTAGGACCTGAGGAAGTGGGAGGTGGGAGGTGGCTGTGGCCACTCCTGGGAATTTAGCTGACCCAGCTAGATTTCAATAGCAGAATGATGGAACCAGCATTTGTTTTTGCTTTAGTATTTAAAAGCAATAATGCTCACATCAAGCTAACTACAAAATAAACAAGTTATGATTCCTTCCTCATCTAGCTAATTGGTAAGGTGCAAGCAATTCAGTGGAAACATTCTCCACCCTGCCCCTGCCCACTGATTCATCTTCTTGAATATGCCTTCATACTTCCTTTCGATAGGGAATTATTTGAAAATGTCTTGCTATAACCTGTCTTTCTTATCAAATTGTCATATGCACAGGACACGGAAATTATTACTTGCAAGCTATCCTCTCAAACAGTGCAACTTTATAAAATTATTCAATAAAAAATAAGTAAGAAAAAAACACTCGGTATAACGTTTTAAAATCACTTATTCACCACAGGCCTGCCCCGGGCCCACCCAGAGAGCTACCACTCCTACATGTGGAACAACTTCTTCAAGCACATTGACATTGATCCAGCGAATGCCCATATCCTGGACGGCAATGTCACACACCTAGAAGCAGAGTGTGAGGCCTTTGAGAAGAAGATCGCCCAGGCTGGGGGAATCGACCTGTTTGTGGGAGGTCCGTTTTTATTCTTACATACATGCTTGTGGCGTAAATTGGTTTTAATACCTCGAATACAGCTTAAATACAGATTCGACCCGCAGTGTATTTTTCCTTTATCTGCTATTGATTACATTTGGGACCGAAGTCTCACGTCTGAAGAACTACCTGTCCTTTATGTTACTGCAACTGGACCCTGGTCATTTATCATTTATGTGTTTATTAAAGGAGCTCAAGAGCTTAAGTATGTGAGTAACTCTGTGTGTTGTATTCAAGGAATCGGACCTGATGGTCACATTGCTTTCAATGAGCCAGGCTCCAGTCTAGTCTCCAGGACCAGAGTGAAAACCCTGGCGAAGGACACCATCGTAGCCAATGCCCGTTTCTTTGGCAACGACTTGTCAAAGGTCCCCACCATGGCCTTGACCGTGGGTGTAGGGACAGTCATGGATGCTCGAGAGGTAAAAGGAGGTCTTAACATTATATTCATTTTTCTATCATCTATTTTCATATCACATATTGTTACATTATGTAGACACACAAAAAAAAGTGTGATCAACCTAGTAGTAGTTTGATTTTGAAATGGTGACTATTGCAATTGTAGAGAGGTAGTGTTAAATGTTTATTTGTAATTATTTTTATGTTTCCTTGTTAATGATATTGAATTGATTATGTTTGTTTTAGGTCATGATTCTTATCACAGGAGCCCACAAAGCCTTTGCCCTGTACAAAGCCATAGAGGAGGGGGTTAACCACATGTGGACCGTCTCAGCCTTCCAGCAGCACCCGCACACCATCTTTGTGTGTGACGAGGACGCCACACTGGAGCTCAGAGTCAAAACGGTCAAGTACTTCAAAGGTGAGCATGAGATAGGATGGGGTTTAGGGTTACTATGAAGGAAATTGGTTACAAATGGTGGTGCACTTCATTTGATACTGGACAGTTGGTAAATATTACCCACTTAACATGTTTCCTATTAATTGTTAATTTCCTTCCAGGTTTGATGCATGTTCACAACCGACTGGTGGACCCAGTACTCAGCATAAAGGACCAATAATGGAGAATAGAGCCAAGTCAGAATTCCAGACCTCCAAATGGTGAATGGACCTAGAGTGGTTGGTAGGCTACAACCAGCAAGACAAAGTGCCGGGGAGATTGTCAGTACTTCAGTTGAGGGGCTATGGTTTAAGGCTACCATAACAGCTAGCCAAGCATTAATCAATCAATCAATCAATCGATCAATCAATCAAATGTATTTATAAAGCCCTTTTTACATCAGCCAATGTCACAAAGTGCTATACAGAAACCCAACTTAAAACCCCAAACAGCAAGCAATGCAGATGTAGAAGCTGTCCTCCATAGACATTAACTGTCATTGGCTGTTTTTCAGCTTGTTTACATTCAATTAGGGTACTGTGAAGGCAAACTGTAAATGCCACCTCAGCTGATATGTTTAAAGATGCTGTGAATTCTCATACACCACTGTTACTGATATATTATGAGGTCAGACCCGTTGCCCTATAAGTCTCAAACATTTATTGGGTCACAGCAGTGTTAAGGGAGCTTTTTCATCACATTCTACTTTCCACTCAGCCACAACACAAGGATGCGTCTTAACTCTTAACACTTCTCAACTCATCTGCCTTCTCGACCAATCTGCTTTCTTCCATCTGCACAATCTAGAGACGGGATGGAGGAAAGCAAAATGCTTAGACCAGCTCAGATAAAAAATAGTTTAGTTGTGTTGTCAATTAAAGCCACTGGGTTATAGAGACTTTTTGAGCCATTTAGACAGCATATGCTTCATTTGGCATTTAACAGGGAAACATAAAACATTCTATGTCACTTGTAGCTTTGAACATTCAATAGATTTTTTAAAACATGGAAGTCGGTTATACTTGCCAAGTCGCCACCACATTGATATACATTTAATTATACTGTCTTTTGTATTTCTATCTGGGAATGTAATTCTTGGCCATGTTCTACGTCAAGCATTTGATGTCATAACATCATGTTACCTTTTCAAGCATCTTCATCCTTTTACTTTCTCTTTTGTGGTTTGGGAGAACAGTATGTTTTCATTTTCCCCAAAATACTGGACTTACAAGTTACTGAGTCAATTTTAGAAATAGATTTTGCACATACTGTACTGTAACTCATAAATTATTTAGTTTTATCTGGTCAATAAAGATGCTTCTTGTTAAGAAATGTCATTTGTTTTTCAAAGTTGTATACTCAGGAGTCAGATTGAGGAGGAAGTTCCCACCAATTTATGTCTAGGGGCAGTGTATAGTCGAGTACAAATACTGAGTTTTACATTCAGGCAAATCATTTAGTTTAACTACAATCCATGATACACGGGAATGAAGGCAAAACTATTTGAGTGAAATATGAATTTCTAGTCCCACTGTTGTACACAAGGTGCCACTCTCTGCTAAAATACAAAATCAGGGAAACCAGTACCAATTGATGAGGAATAGTATACAATTTTTTTTATCTTCCACACAATCTACTGTGCTGGCGCAGATATTTTCACATTGTCATTCACAGCATGGTTCTGGAAACTATAGTGGAAGTTTAACCAGGTCAAAACAGTACGGTTCGGTTCGGCAAACATTTTCTCTAGATTTTCTTCACTTTGAAAGCGTGGAGTAGGTTGTGTAAAGATCTCTCTCTTTGCTTTCTTTTTAGATTATGATGCTATCTTTCTACAGTGGGCTGTATTAGCTCTAGCTAAGTGATGCTTATTACCAAGGCATCTGCTTGCAAAACAAAACGCTTCATTCATGGTGTTTGAATATTAGAAACCTGCCGCCTCTTGCATAATATATATATATATATATATATATATATATATATATATATTTATTTTAACTATTGTTTTGCGTAAGGCCATATTCGATCAGATCAGCCATAGCAATGTTAATTCAGCAGACCTGTCTTAATCAGAATATCAACCTGGCCTTGGAATCTATATGCAAATCAAAATCACAGTCCGCTTCAAAGTTGTAACTAGCTCTGTGGTAACCTTCTCTTATTATGTAATTCCTGATGTTGATACAATTTGATGTATGTAAATACAAAGTAATTGCTTTATTATTATGCAGAGCGGCTTAATTACCCAGCCCGCTGAATGACAAGAGGGAGTCAACCTCCTCTGCTCTTTGTTTGTCTGCTAATGGATTGATCTGACAATTTGTTCTGCTTGATGTTAATGGCTTTTCCCTCTGCATGTAAAATTGAGGTGCTTGTTAACCACTAAAGTTAACCAAAACCCCCAGAGAATTGATCATAGATAAGCCTAAACTTATCCATCATCAAGCAGTGCCATCCATCTGCTTAAACAGTCACACCAACGGAGTACTCTGAGATTACTATGAAGGAGTCCGTTGATCCCATGCATTTAGGCCCCTTATGCCCATAGCAACTGTACCAGTCAGTTTTGTGGTGCAGTTCACAACTTCTTCGATATTTTTTTATTTAGGAGAGGGTTTGGGTTTTAATTTGAACACCCAAATACTTTTTTAAGGGCTACAAATGACACCACCAAGTCCATGACAAAATGGTGGATCACCTGAACCAATGCCCACCTGACTGACATTCTCATTACCCCTCCTCTGTTTGGCAGATTGGCTCTTTGCACAGAATATCCTGTGAAACCCCATGTTCTAACACCCATTTGGGCTCTATGTCTCTGCTTTGGCTATAAATGGAAATAAACAGCCACTAATGGAGAGGAAAATTGCCTGTCAGTCGCTAACCGCTGCTCTCAGTACAGCGAGGGAGCATGCTAAGCTACCCAACGCGGGCAGAATAGCAATGAAAGCACCAATCAATACAATAAAAAAACTAATAGTGATACATTTGCAATGTGTGACGGCTTGTCAGTAGCATGCAGACCTTTATTCAGTCCAAATGACTGAACACCATTCGTTGTATGGGACTTGCTAGTTTATCCCTCTAATCAGCCTACATGCGATTCAGTGCAAGATTAAGGAAAACACAGGGCATGTGGACCAGCCCCACCTGTTTTGAGACCCACATTTTTAGCTTAGATAGATAGGTAGGTACTTTATTGCTTGCTTGTTTTGCATGTTATTTTGGCATTAATATGTGTAACATATCAGTTTGCAAACAATGTAAAATAAAAATACAATAATAATTGAGTTAAGCCGCATTCAAATATTCTCTTTTTTATTTTTTGAGTAAGGCAGCTCCAAAATGCAGGTGTTTCAACCTAGCTCAGTGCTTTCTGTGGTGGTGGGGCAGCGGAGTGTAGGTGTTTGGAATGTTCTCTAGTTGCGCCTTGATTGGCTCAGTGTTCTGTCACTCATGGAGACACTATGTCACCGCCAAGTCTAAGGGTAGAGCACGACAATTCAAGCCCATTGGGTGCTGCCATAGAGTTACATAGATAGATAGATAGATAGATAGATAGATAGATAGATAGATAGATAGATAGATAGATAGATAGATAGATAGATAGATAGGTACTTTATTGATCCCCCGGGGGGGAAATTTCATTGTCAAGCAGCTACAACAAAAACACAGGGCAGGTGCAAAATGCCACAACGAAAGTACACAAAAGACAGATACACGGTACATGATACATAGAGCGGCAGTATGAAAAAGTATAGAAATACAAGATATCTGGAGTGCAAAAAAAGCTATAAAAGGACATTGCATAGTATGAGTGGTTGGCTGAATATGTACACTATACATTGGTGGATGTTGGATGGTTAACTATACTATACAGGTCGATGGCAGAGAAATACTTCAGTAGCTAAAAATGCGTATGATATGAGCGAGGGTAATAATAGTTTACTTAATAGACAGACTGGGTAAATGAACAGGTAAGTGAACATTTTGCATGGTTAAATTAGCTGTACAGTTAGGTATACAGTTATATTTACAGATAAGTGAATACTTGCATGTTTACACAAACTGTACAGGTAAATGACAGGAAGAGATACTTTAATAGCTAAATGTGTGTATGATATCATTTGGGGTAATAATAGTAATTCCCTTAAAATACAGTCCTTAGTGCGCAGGGTTTAATTACAGACAACTGCACTTATTGCACATTCGATATACTAAAAGCAATGAGAAAAGGTGCAACTGGCAGGATACTAATATGCATTCCTGAGTGAATGCCTACGTCCAATAATTACTTACAATATTGCATGTGATATAATATAACATCTGTACATGAGTATGTATATACAGACCTGCATGAATAAATAGGTCCTGAGTGGATGAGTGCTGACGGACCAGAGTTACTCACGGATGGATGCATAATTGTTAAACTAGGTCCTAGCACCCCAGCAGTTCCAGATCTATGTTGCCGACGGCACGGCACCCCGGTGAGGCATTATATAGTCTCATAGCCGCCGGCAGGAAGGACCTCCTGTAGCGCTCTCTGGCACACCGTGGTGGGATCAGTCTGTGACTGAAAGTGCTCCTCTGCGTCATAACCATAGCGTGCAGAGGGTGGGTGACGTTGTCCATGATGGCCAGCAGTTTGGCCAGGATCCGTCTCTCCGCCACCTCCTCTAGAGTGTCAAGGCTCATCCCCAGGACAGAGCTAGCCTTCCTGATCAGCTTATTTACCAGAGAAGCATCACCGGCTTTGATGTTTGCTCCCCAGCACACCACTGCAAAAAAGATGGCACTGGCCACCACAGACTGGTAGAAGGTATGCAGTAGTTTACTGCACACGTTGAAGGACCTGAGCCTCCTCAGAAAGTAGAGTCGGCTCTGGCCCTTTTTGTACAGGGCCCCGGTGTTACCAGCCCATTCCAGCCTGTTGTCCATATGGACACCCAGGAACTTGTATGACTCAACCATTTCCACATCCATCCCCTTTATAGGGACTGCAGTCAGTTGTGCCTTGGTTCTCCTGAAGTCCACCACCATCTCCTTAGTTTTGCTGATGTTGAGCTGAAGGTGGTTCTGCTCACACCACAACACAAAGTCACTTATTGTGCTCCTGTACTCCTCCTCCTGCCCACCCCTGATGCACCCTACAATAGCAGAGTCATCCGAGAACTTCTGTAGGTGGCATGTTTCAGAGTTATATCTGAAGTCTGAGGTGTAGAGGGTGAACAGGAAGGGGGACAGGACCGTACCCTGGGGGGCCCCTGTGTTGCTCACTGCCCGTTCTGACACACAGCTCTGTATTCGCACAAATTGTGGCCTACCGGTCAGGTAGTCCGTGACCCAGGAGACTAAGGGTGCTTCCACTTTCATCCTCCTCATCTTCTCACCCAGTAGCAGGGGCTGAATGGTATTGAAGGCACTGGAGAAGTCAAAAAACATGACCCTCACAGTGCAACCTGCGTTGTCCAGGTGAGAGTAGGCCCTCTGCAGAAGGTAGATGATTGCATCATCCACCCCGATGTTGCGCTGGTATGCAAACTGCAGGGGGTCCATTGATGAACACACCAGGGGTCTGAGGTGAGCGAGGACTAACCTTTCCAGGGTCTTCATGATGTGGGATGTTAGTGCTACAGGTCTGAAGTCATTCAGGACAGTGGGGTGTGCCTTCTTGGGCACTGGGACGAGGCAGGATGTTTTCCACAGCACAGGGACCCTTTCTAGGCTCAGGCTAAGGTTGAAAAGACGCTGGAGTATTCCACACAGTTGGTCAGCACAGACCCTCAGCACCCTTGGGCTGATGCCATCAGGGCCCGCCGCTTTCCACTGGTGTAGTCTCTCCAGCTCTCTCTTCACTTGGTTGGTGGTGAAAGCCAGCCCAGGTGGGGAGGTGGGGGGAAGGGGGGTGTTGAGGATCAGTCCAGGGGGGGCAGGGGCGGAGGTGGGGTCACTGATTGTCTCAGCAGAGGTGCTGTGAGCAAAGTGGGGGTGGGATAGCCGTGAGGGTGTGTGGTCTGGGGAGCTGGAGGGGAGGTGGACAGGGCCAGTATCGAACCTGTTAAAAAATTGGTTCAGCTCATTGGCTCTGTCCTGGGTCCCCTCCGTCTGCCCACTGTTTGACTTTTTGAAGCCAGTGATATTTCTCATACCCTTCCACACCTCTCTCACCTGGCTCTGCCTCAGCTTGTCCTCCATCTTCTCCTTATACACTCTCTTCCCCTCAGCAATCCGCAACTTCAGCTCCCTCTGGACGCATTTCAATTTGTCCTTGTCCTTCTCCTTGAAGGCCCTCTTCTTCTCATTCAGCAGGGCCTTCAGGTCGCTGGTGACCCAGGGTTTATTGTTTGGGAAACAGCGTACCTTCCTGGTGGGTACAGTGTTGTCTACACAAAAATTAATATAGTCTGTTATCCATCGATGTCCTCCCCATGAGCCTCACAGAGCACATCCCAGTCTGTTGTTTCAAAGCAGTCCTGTAGGGCCTCATTTGCCTCAGGGGACCATCTCCTAATAGTCCTGGTGGTTGCAGGCTGCTGTTGGACCATAGGCCTGTAGAGTGGGGTGAGGTGGACAAGGTTGTGATCCGATCTACCAAGGGGAGGGAGTGCAGTGGAGTTGTATGCATCCTTCACATTAGCATATAACAAGTCCAGAGTTTTATTATTCCTGGTTGGGCACTTCACGAACTGTTTGAACGTGGGCAGCGTTGAAGAGAGAGATGCATGGTTAAAATCCCCCGAAATGGCAAAGAAAGCACTGGGATGTGCTGTCTGTAACCTCGCGATAACAGAGTGGATGACGTCACACGCTGCGTTTGCGTCCGCGGAGGGCGGGATGTAAACAATAACAGCAATGGCCGCCGTGAATTCCCTTGGCAAATAGTAGGGTCTCAGGCTAACGGCTAACAGTTCAATGTCCGGGCTACAAATCTTTTCCTTAAGAGTAATATGGTTCGGATGACACCATCTGTTGTTAACTAATAAAGCCAGCCCACCACCCTTACTCTTACCGGAAGAGACGCGATCCCTGTCCGCTCTGATGGTCTGTAAACCGTCGATAGTGACGTTCGGTATGGGGATGTTATCGTTCAGCCAAGTCTCAGTAAAACACATTAGGCTCGTTTCCCGATAGATCCTTTGTCCACGAACAAGTCCCGCCAACTCATCCATCTTGTTATGTAGAGCCCTCACATTGCCCGTAATAATAGATGGTATAGCCGGCTTGTACTTGTACTTCCTCCGCTTTGCCTTACATTTCAATCCCGCCCTGCATCCACGGCGTCGCCTTTTCAACTCGTCCGGAATATCAAACTTTTCCCTGGGGAGCAGCAGCGCTGCGTGGGCTAAATCCAGGAGCTGGGCTCTGTTGTAAACAATAACAGTTGACGACTCCTGTCGACGTTCAGCTGCGATAAAATCCATAATCCTGAACTGTTATAGTTCGACTGTAGCAAAATAAAAAATAAAACTAAAGAAAATAGACGAAATAGACGAAAGAAAACGAACTAAAACAACAATTAATGCACAAACAACGGGAGCTGCTTAACAGGCGACCACTCAGGGCGGCGCCAAACCACACTTGGAAGTGCCCATCCAAGGTCATTGGCCACAGATAAAATGACGTCAAATCACGTTATATCTACAGTAGCTTTGATTGGACTGATCATGTCAACATCATACTTTCAAAATCGTATCTAGCAGTCATCTTCATGAATCAAGCCGACAAACTACTGGCAAATCCTTTTTATTTGTATAATTTTTTTTATTTTTTACCCCATGTTCTCCCCAATTTGTAGTTAGTCTTGTCCCATCGCTGCAACTCCCGTACGGACTTGGGAGAGGCGAAGGTCGAGAGCCGTGCGCCCTCTGAAACACAACCCTGCCAAGCCGCACTGCTTCTTGACACAGTGCATGCGCCCGGCTCGCCACAGGAGTCGCTAGATCGCTATGGGACAAGGTCATCCCGGCCGGCCAAACCTAACCCGTACAACGCTGGTCCAATTGTGCGTCGCCTGATGGGTCTCCCGGTCGCGGCCGGCTGCGACACAGCCCAGTATCGAAACAGGATCTGTAGTGATGCAGTGCCTTAGACCGCTGTGCCACTTGGGAGGCCCCGGCAAATCCTTTTTAATCCTTGTTATATGAAGAGAAATAATGAAGAGAAATTATAGATAAATCGGCCATTGGACATAAACATTAACAATCAGGAATCAGTGGCTAACTACAAGCATTACGAAGCAATCACTAGCCTGCTATTCAATGGAGTGGCTGTGTGGTCCCAAGTCTGGGATTAAGGGTCTCTTTTCCAAGCTTAAAATGATACAAATTCAGCATTAGCCATGCTGTCAATGAAGCATGGTTTGTGCCGCGCTCAAAGCAACTCTTAACTCGGAAATGCCAAATCTGACTTCAGTGAGTTCACATTCAAGTATTGTAGGCTGCTACATAAATTATGTAATATGCCAGGGAGATATGTATACTGTAGCTAAGAAAGTAATACTAAGTGTATGTTGTGTAGTGAGCTGTTAGTAGCCCATGTGCCTCACCCTAATAATTGGGTATATTTGGGTCCATGTTCTGAATTCTGTCTCTGTACATTTCAAAAGGGCTGAACAAATAGTTATATTGACTGTCTGTCGTGGCTCGCTCATTAATGTCTTAATTGAAATTACGGATTGCCTATAATCTGCTTGTCATCCCCTTATGCCATAGTTTGTACAGTAAATGAGGCTGAATTAACTGTTTCGCTGCCAGACAAGTCTCCGCTGATAGCCAGCTGTAGTGGTGGTAATGTGTTGGGACTTAGGCCCTAACAGTTAGTGGGCACCATTTGTCACTGCTATAGTGCAATTCATGTATTGTTTAGTGTTGTGTTGTGTAGTGGCTTTGCTGGCATGCATCCAACACATTTTTTTTCTTCCCACACCAAGATTTACAAGCTAAGATTTACACCTAGTGTTTCCTCTTAATGAACATTGAATTCGACACTTGAACGCAGCCCACTCAGCTTACCTAGCTTACTGTCCATCTCAAAGGTCAAATAGGGGGTGCTTATAGGTGTTCTGTTTCACTGCATGTACAAGTGGGTAACCTGTAGGGGGTGTGTAATTAACTTTTTTTGCATATCCCAAGTCCCCCTGAGACATCTTCGGAGAGTGGGGTCACAGCCAAGGCTCAGCCATGATTGACGGCAACCCTGGAGCAATTAGGGTTAAGTGCCTTGCACAAGGGCAGATCGATAGATCTTTCACTTTGTCGGCTTCTAACTATTCACCTTTTACGACCTAGCAACCTTTCAGTTACTGGCCCAACACGCTAACCGCTAGTCTACCTGCCACCCTATCTGAAAAGTTTCCAACACGTCTAGACTGTAGTCAGCTTCAGTGCTGTGTGGGAAGGGCTGCCTTATCCATTTCTTAAGGTTCAATGCAGATCACACCCACCATAGAAATATTCATGCATTATATTTTGTACACGAGTTCACCGTGTTTATGTGTATTGGTCTATATCCACCTGTGTATGTGGGCAGTCAAACCTATTGGATGTGAACCACAACAAAGAATAGGGCAATCCTCCTGTCTGGCTGTGGTGAATGAAGTCTCTGACTGCGCCAATGATCAAAGACTACCCTGACCGTATCTGGCATTGCAATAGCAGTCCTCTGACCCACACTCACTGCTGCTACCCCAACACCACAATCAATACTTACTCCCAGGTAGATCTTTGATGCTCCAGACCCCAATAAAAATAAAAAAGACAGGTTCACACTCAATGATTTGAAGTATTCAATAAAAAAAAAACATATCTCTAGTAGAGGACGAATGTTTCACCCCTCTCAACCTTCGTCAGTGTTAAGCAAAATATTTCTTCAAAATGCCATTTCTATCCTTAGAGCTAGGTGCTTATTAATTTGTATGACACTGACTGGTGGTGTGAAAAGAAAAGCTAGAACAAGAAAATCCCAAACATTTGGAGGTTACCAAGGTTATTGCAGTAAGTGAGAAGCCGAGAGTCAGTTTGATTTCCCTCTTAAGAACTAACTGCAACATGAGGCCTTTAAATATCTTAACAACGTTTTTTCCTCTCAAACCACCCAGCTGCTATAGTGACAATGAGGGACAGCAAACTTGTATCTCTTCTGAAAAGTTCTTTGTGCTTCTAGGCTTGCAGATCCTTTAATTTAGCTGGTTACCAGGGTAACACAGGCTCAATAAAGCACCTCTGTGGGTGGGAGAGAAACAGCTCACACTGTCAGAAGTATTAGAGGTAAGAAAACAACAGCCATGGAGACAGATTTAGAAATATGTGGGATGGGAGAGGGCCTATGCATTTATCTGGGAGAGATTAAAGCAGGAGATAAAGCTGCTGAAACTCATCATTTCATACAGGTTGTGGGATTCTTTTTTTCTGTATGCTGTCTATGTGAATAGAATTTTGATTAAATAATTGGAATGACAGTTGCCACAATAAAGTGGGAGCTACTGAATGTTATTGAATAGTCAACAACTAGTTGAATATATAACATGTACTTCCTGATTGTCTTTATGATTTGGATGGAACACCCTTGTTCCTTTGAAATGAACCATCAGCAAGTAGTCTCATTATGTTGCATTTTAGTAGTCTCATTATGTTGCATCTTAGTAGTCTCATTATGTTGCATTTTAGTAGTCTCATTATGTTACATCTTAGTAGACTCATTATGTTACATCTTAGTAGACTCATTATTTTGCATCTTAGTAGTCTCATTATGTTGCATCTTAGTAGTCTCATTATGTTACATCTTAGTAGTCTCATTATGTTGCATCTTAGTAGTGTCATTATGTTGCATCTTAGTAGTCTCATTATGTTGCATCTTAGTAGTCTCATTATGTTGCATCTTAGTAGTCTCATTATGTTACATCTTAGTAGACTCATTATTTTGCACCTTAGTAGTCTCATTATGTTACATCTTAGTAGTCTCATTATGTTGCATCTTAGTAGTCTCATTATGTTACATCTTAGTAGTCTCATTATGTTACATCTTAGTAGTCTCATTATGTTACATCTTAGTAGTCTCATTATGTTGCATCTTAGTAGACTCATTATGTTGCATCTTAGTAGACTCATTATGTTGCATCTTAGTAGACTCATTATGTTACATCTTAGTAGTCTCATTATGTTACATCTTAGTAGTCTCATTATGTTACATCTTAGTAGACTCATTATGTTACATCTTAGTAGTCTCATTATGTTGCATCTTAGTAGACTCATTATGTTGCATCTTAGTAGACTCATTATGTTGCATCTTAGTAGACTCATTATGTTGCATCTTAGTAGACTCATTATGTTGCATCTTAGTAGTCTCATTATGTTACATCTTAGTAGACTCATTATTTTGCACCTTAGTAGTCTCATTATGTTACATCTTAGTAGTCTCATTATGTTACATCTTAGTAGTCTCATTATGTTGCATCTTAGTAGACTCATTATGTTGCATCTTAGTAGACTCATTATGTTGCATCTTAGTAGACTCATTATTTTGCATCTTAGTAGTGTCATTATGTTACATCTTAGTAGTGTCATTATGTTACATCTTAGTAGTCTCATTATGTTACATCTTAGTAGACTCATTATGTTGCATCTTAGTAGACTCATTATGTTGCATCTTAGTAGACTCATTATGTTGCATCTTAGTAGTCTCATTATGTTACATCTTAGAAAAGGATGAATGTGGTGACATTCATAATTGACTCAACTGTGCCATTGAAAAAAACAATGTACATCTGTTTGCGTTCAACAAGGCCCAATTATCAACTTCAGCTACCTACCCTTATCAACTTGAACTACTTACCCGGAAGTCTTTTATATAATTGTCTTTCATCTGTTTGGATTGTTGAGAAAAGACTGTGTAGACCTTGTTGAATCGATCCAGCCATCTTGGCAGATTAAGTCCAAGGTATTCTCTTGCCTAGTGGCTCCATTCATAGACAATGTTCACTCTTGACTGGATATTCATGTAAGGGATGTGGAAAATAGTTTCCATAGTAACATGCCTCACCTTAAGATAGTGCCACAGTAATACACATGTAGCTATAATAACTGATGTCCTTCTGTGCATTGGGTATCAGTTATCATTCTCAATGTTGTGTAGCATCATATAACAACGCAAAACATTGTTCCTCAACCCTGGCCCTGGGGACCCACAGGGGGTGCACATTTTTGTTCTGGTCCTGCACTACTTCTGTTAATCAAGGGCTTGATGATTAGTTGATTAGCTGCATCAGGACAAAGAATTAATTTGGTTAGAGACAACTATCATCGGTGGAATGGTATTGTTCACAATACAATACTGCATAAAATATTCTCTCTCACATTAATTTACTTTTTGAAGAGGTTAACCCACATTCAGCATTCAAGCGACACTGAAATCTAAAAGTGAATATTTGAAATGCTAACAGGCGAGCCTCAATGAATGTTTTAATGTTGATGTAGAGTGCCCTTATTTGCTTTGGGAATTCCTAGCAGCCCTGAAATTCGAGCCCTCTAGTGATATGTATTATTTTCAAATTTGAACAAATCCACTACTGAGGTAGCTAGCATTTTCATTCAATGTTATTATCGTTCAATGTGCTGTTGTGTCCCATATCCACCACATATATAATATGTACCTATTGAGGTAAATACTTGCTTCACTGAGTCATTTGAAATCCATAGAAACTGCCTCTTCTTCTTTTTCTTTTGAATTTGGGGGCGGGCTACCAAAGAAGTGGCCCCCATATACAAGGAAATTGACGGAGATTGCAGAGTGTGTCTTTATTCAGCTGCCATATGATGCTGGAGCTGTTGTTGACTGAAAGTACTCCAGTCTGACCCTGACACTCCTTTCCCTAACACTCACTACACCGGTGCATCTCAGCGTATGATTAGAATTCCCTTTGGAAATGAGGTCTGACAACCCTTTGGCGGAGTGTGGGCACTGTCGTCATGGAAACTGCCAGTCTTGCCAGTGTGATGAGCCCCAGACAATGTTGTCTCACACTCCATGGCCATGTGCATCAGCCGTCATGGCTGTAAATACCTTAATCAGGGGCATCAGTTGGCTTTGGCAGGGTAAGGCAATCTCCATACCCTAGCTCAAAACCCCAAAAGTTAACATGGGCAATAAAAAACTAAAATCCTTCCAATCTCCATTCAAATGCAACCGCTGTTTAGCGTGTTGATTGGCTGGCTTTAGGACAATGTGGAGCATCGCTCGGAGAGCAGCTGCCAGCCTGCAGCCTTTTCTCTCACTTTTAGAAAGCAGAGACAGGGCCAGTTTGCTTTGCCGGTCACCCGTTTAGGCAGTGAGATGATTGCTTTGAATTTGATGTCAGCGTTTTAACTCAGCCTTGTAAGCGTTGTTGTAATCTGATAGCCAGGGGTTAATTGAATTGGGAGGTGGGGGAACCCTCCTTTTTGGTGACAGGTCAAAAGCTATTTTATTGCGATTAAAATAAAGGTTGTGATAGATGTAGGCCGAATTGATATTTTCAATCATTCTCCCAGTAGGCTAGTGCAATTTTGGTTTAATGTATTGGTATGAAAATGAACAACTTGCTCTTTAGAGCATTTCCCCACAATACATTTACATTCCTGTTGGCTTCAAAGATAATAACAAGTGTAGGCTATAACAAATGTGCATTGTCATGTAGTGACAGAATGATCATTGAGATAATGCAAATCATTAATGATTACTTAGTTGGGCTAACTTTTTTAAACTTCTTGTTGGAGGCCTATTTCATCATCATCCTCTGCCTGCATCCCTAACCCCTACCTGTAGCCTTTCTGCCCCTGGTATAATGCATTTCCAACTCTCACTCTGTCAGTTTTCTTGTCCATCTTCCTGATTTAAAATGAGATATTCTAACAGATCAATCTTGCTGGCAAAATGTAATTAAATATTGCTAAGTTATTTAGCTATAGTGTGGATGTAGGGAAAAATGTACGCGAGCCGTCCCCTCATTGGCCACTATGTTGCAATATCAATATTTTCCAGTAAATGTATGATGAGGTTGAGTAGTGGTTGACATTGTACACGCCATTCCACAGACCTTTAAACCTAATATTAAACCTATATATTGTGGTAATAATTCATTTTTTTGTGTTTTGATCTTATCCAAATAGCATTTTAGAATGTTTTAATTGTGTAGAAATGCAGTAAATGAGCTTCAACTTTCAAAATATTCCTTGGAGGGGTGGTTTAGCTGAACTGATGCCACTGATTTAATGATGTAATCAAAACTTATGCTTGGGAAAGAATCGCATACGGAAAATGGGCACTGTTAGTAATAGAAAATAAGAATTCTGACTCAACACCCGCTGCACTTGTACGGCCTTGCCAGCCTTGCTTGTCTGCTACCATGGAAACGAAAGAAGTAGTTTGAAATGAGTAACATGAATAGAGCAGTGGGCATGACAGGTACTGGTAACAAACAAAAGCATAAGCACAAGCATAATCCATATTTCCCAGGACAATGACAGACGAGTGACTGTAATTAAATGTAACTTATGAGTTATGATCCTGTCAGGCTGACTACTTCTGGTCTCAGAACCAGAAGTAGTCGGCCTGAACAATGAATTGCCTCTTCAAATGGCCAGCTATAGCCTCAAGACAATCCCACATCCACCTTGTATATCTCCTGTGTCCCTCTCCGATCAGACTTGATTTCAGTAAAAAGTTCCGCTTGACAGAGCATGGGTGAATGTAAACAAGAATACCAAGCCATTGTTTTGGAACGCACACCTGAGGTTCAACCTCAACCTGCCTCAAATAAGGACCCCATGTTAATGTTTTTAGTCCATAGAAGCTTACTAACCTCCGCTGCATATGGTTCTCTGCGTCATCCATTGGCCTCTGCCGGGGCACCTTGGCTGCATTTATGTCATAGGAAGCCACAGATGCAATTAAGTAGCATGAATATATACTCAACACAAGGAAGAAATCTGTTTACATTGTGCATACCAACAGCAAGGCATCTGAAGGATTTTCAAAGCTAGCTGTCCAACTTATTGTGATACACCATCCTTTTTTTTTGCATTGTGGCGCAGGTTGACGGTCGTCTTTGTGTACAGGTTGAGTGTATCTTTGCAGAAACAGACCAATCATAGTGAGGCAATTGACATCAGTCATGTCAAGACACGTGCTATAGGTCCTTTTGAAAGTACTGTACAGCATAGCAACCGCTAAAGGGGAGATAAACTGTATGGGTTGATTTTAGACCATACTCATCCTGGTATGCCACCCTATTTCAATGGTACCTGTCACCTAGGCTATACAGGCCAGTGTGCCCATCACTGCCCTATGACATTTGGTAGTAGAAGAAGCAAAAGCAACAGACTGGTAGTCATAGCAGAGTCTCCACCTTCTCCTGTCGGCATAAAACTGGAGTAGACCTTTCCTCTGCATTAAGACTGCATAATCCTGACAAAAACAGTTTCTCAAAGGATCTGTCTCTCACCCCACGTTCATTGGGAGGGGATCATTCTAAACTGTTTATGACGCCAAGGCCCAAGTGCCACGGCTTCCATTACTTTATGACTGAAAGGGGAGTGCTGCACATTGTTACTTAAATAATGAACGCATCAATAAGTAATGCGCCAGCCGTTTCGGAAGGAGGACGAGTGGGAATTGATATGTCACTCCTGCCACAGTAAGGCATTGTAATAATTGATCATTGTTATTACAGATGAGTTCTACTCCACGCAAAAAGTGTAATGTCTTCCATTAAATATGATTTGTCAGTATGAAGTAAACTATTGTCAAAGAAGGGTTACAATACACAGTCAAGGAATGGTAACACGGTCACTAAACCACATAAGTGGTCTAAGGCACTGCATCTCAATGCAAGAGGCGTCACTACAGTCCCTGGTTCGAATCCAGGCTGTATCACATACAGTCCCATAGGGCGGCGCACAATTGATACATCAGAAAAGCAGAACTTAATATTTGGTACAGAAACCTTTGTTTGAAATTACAGAGATCATACGTTTCCTGTAGTTCTTGACCAGGTTTGCACACACTGCAGCAGGGATTTTGGCCCACTCCTCCATCCAGATCCTTCAGGTTTCGGGGCTGTCGCTGGGCAATACGGACTTTCAGCTCCCTCCAAAGATTTTCTATTGGGTTCAGGTCTGGAGACTGGCTAGGCCACTCCAGGACCTTGAGATGCTTCTTACGGAGCCACTCCTTAGTTGCCCTGGCTGTGTGTTTCGGGTCGTTGTCATGCTGGAAGACCCAGCCACGACCCATCTTCAATGCTCTTACTGAGGGAAGGAGGTTGTTGGCCAAGATCTCCCCATCCATCCTCCCCTCAATACGGTGCAGTCGTCCTGTCCCCTTTGCAGAAAAGCATCCCCAAAGAATGATGTTTCCACCTCCATGCTTCACGGTTGGGATGGTGTTCTTGGGGTTGTTCTCATCCTTCTTCTTCCTCCAAACACGGAGAGTGGAGTTTAGACCAAAAAGCTCTTTTTTTGTCTCATCAGACCACTTGACCTTCTCCCATTCCTCCTCTGGATCATCCAGATGGTCATTGGCAAACTTCAGACGGGCCTGGACATGCGCTGGCTTGAACAGGGGGACCTTGCGTGCGCTGCAGGATTTTAATCCATGACGGCGTAGTGTGTTACTAATGGTTTTCTCTTAGACTGTGGTCCCAGCTCTCTTCAGGTCATTGACCAGGTCCTGCTGTGTAGTTCTGGGCTGATCCCTCACCTTCCTCATGATCATTGATGCCCCACGAGGTGAGATCTTGCATGGTGCCCCAGACCGAGGGAGATTGACCGTCATCTTGAACTTCTTCCATTTTCTAATAATTGAGCCAACAGTTGTTGCCTTCTCACCAAGCTGCTTGCCTATTGTCCTGTAGCCCATCCCAGCCTTGTGCAGGTCTACAATTTTATCCCTGATGTCCTTACACAGCTCTCTGGTCTTGGCCATTGTGGAGAGGTTGGAGTCTGTTTGATTGAGTGTGTGGACAGGTGTCTTTTATACAGGTGACGAGTTCAAACAGGTGCAGTTAATACAGGTAATGAGTGGAGAACAGGAGGGCTTCTTGAAGAAAAACTAACAGGTCTGTGAGAGCCGGAATTCTTACTGGTAGGAAGGTGATCAAATACTTATGTCATGCAATAAAATGCAAAATAATTATTTAAAAATCATACAATGTGATTTTCTGGATTTTTGTTTTAGATTCCATCTCTCACAGTTGAAGTGTACCTATGATTAAAAATTACAGACCTCTACATGCTTTGTAAGTAGGAAAACCTGCAAAATCGGCAGTGTATCAAATACTTGTTCTCCCCACTGTATTTTCAGCTTCTTATCAATTCAAATGTTCTTATTGCCTGCATTACGTCCACTGACTGAGAAGCTTTGTATTCATATTGCATTGCACAATGGGGGGTTAAAACCAAGCAGTCAGACTTAATTCAGACTGTGGTGTCAATCTCATTCTCACCCACACCATACATTATGATGCCACTATATGACTAATGAGTGTTGGTTCTGGAAGAGACCCCTGGCCATCCTTCTCATTAATATTCTGCATTCTGTCCAACGTTGTCAGGTTTCCGCTACACAACAGAAACAAACACTGTTGCAGTACTAGACTGCTGTGTTTGTGAAGCTTTGTGAAAGCTGTAGTTACAGGAGTGACAAGTGGCCCTACACTACTGCTCCTTACATGTATATTCCTTCACTGTGTGTATTTTTTCCCCTGTACTGTATGTGAGTTTGTATGTGTGAGTGAGTGTTAATGTATGATTGATGAAATAGATTAAAGGCAACTGCTTGTTTGCTCCTGCTGCGATTGTGCTTTTGTTGACTTTCCCCAAACTGATTAATTTTATCTGCCGGGGGTAAGAAATCTCTTTGTATTCCCACAGAGACTGTAGGATAATCACTTACACAATGTGAAGTCACACGTACTGCAAAGATTAAAATAGGCCAAAATACACAAAGAGAAGGAACACAATTATCTTCTTGAGTGTTGTAATATTAAAGCAAGAAAGAGGCATTTGAACATAAAGTAACATTCTCAGGACTGCCAAACAAAGTATGGCTTCAAAGAAGAAAGGGCATCCAGAGGATCTCTTCTCCCACCATTCACCATTCAAGATATCAGTTTGTCTCTGTGAATGGTTTGTCCTCTAACAAATCAATGGTAAGTTTCAGTGTTTCATCAAGGTTCCGTTCTAGCACTACTATTGTTTTCCCCGTAAATACACTGAATGTACAAAACACCTTCCTAATATTGAGTTGCACCCCCCTTTGCCCTCAGAACAGCCTCAATTCGTTGGGGCATGGACTCTACAAGGTGTCAAAAGCCTTCCACAGGGATGCTGGCCCATGTTGACTCCAATGCTTCCCACAGTTGTGCCAAGTTGGCTGGATGTCTTTTGGGTGGTGGACCATTCTTGATACACACAGGAAACTGTTGAGCATGAAAAACCCAGAAGCGTTGCAGTTCTTGACACACTCAAGTCAGTGCGGATGGCACCTAATATAAATCTTTTGTCTTGCCCATTCACCCTCTGAATGACACACATACACAATCCATGTCTCAATTGTCTCAAGGCTTAAAAATTATTATTTAACCTGTCTCCTCCCCTTAAACTACACTGATTGAAATGGATTTAAGTGGATTCAAGGTGACATCAATTAGGGATCATAGCTTTCACATGGAAAGAGCAGGTGTTTCTAATGTTTGTACACTCAGTGTATATCAAGGTTTTTCAGAAAAAAGACAGCATGGCTCAACTTAAAATCCCGTATACGGGACGATTGCTGCTCAACTGAGTTCTACAGTTTGACCTTTGGCTCCACACCTACCCCTCCCGGCCATCTAGTTGTGGGAAGGTTAGTGTCTTTTCTGAAGCTAATGATCCACATGTATGACATTCCTGGGAGTGTGCAAACTTACATTTTCTATTACCAGAGCATTTTGTACTTATGTTATGTACTCTATAGTTATGTACTTGAAAACCAATTTGGCACATTTGGGAAACATATTGTGTAGTGATGTAATTCTCCACTGGGTCAGTAAGGAAACTTTGCACACACACTGCTGCCATCTGGTGGACAACATCTACATTTCATTTAGAATCCTACATCACTGTCTGGCCTTTCTCTTGCATTTCAAAGATGATGCAACAAAAAAAGAAAAGAAAATGCATGCTTTTTTGTTTGTATTATCTTTTACCAGATCTAATGTGTTATATTCTCCTACATTATTCTTACATTTCCACAAACTTCATAGTGTTTCCTTTCAAATTATATCAAGAATATGCATATCCTTGCTTCAGGTCCGGAGCTATAGGCAGTTAGATTTGGGTATGTCATTTTAGGCGAAGATTTAGAAATTTAAAAAGGTCCGATCCTTATTAACTGAGAACCCCATCAAGAAATACATGGAATTGAGGTTTTTCTGCTAAAATGTATAACATTTTAGATGGCCCGCGGCCGAGATTAGGCTAATATTTATTAAAGTTTATAGATTCCGAATGTTTTTATGAAAAGGCCCCATAACTGTCTTTAGCCTTGCGTGTAGAGGAGAAGCCATGCAAGCACAGCACTTGAGGTACCATGGAAAAGCAGCATTGAGTTGGAATAGACTTCAGGGCCATAGGATGTTCTCACAAGCTTGGGTGCATCCATTGGTCAAGAAGCAAGATTTTGCTAACGTTAAAGATGACACAACATTGAAAATGTTATTGGAATTGCATTTAAATAGAAAGTGACTGTATACTGTTCTGGTCTTATTTCCCTTTGTCAGTGTTCTTGAAGAAAGTTGTTCTTGAAGTTTTGTCTTATTGAACTTCTTTTATTAAAATAACTTCACTGACAATATACTATGTTAATTTAGGTTTGAGAGGGACCATGTTTTTTTCTCCAGTTTAAATTGGGCATTTTCTTCAACATTAAACTTTGAAGTTCTAAGCTGTTGATAACATCCATTAAATAGATACAATAGCTAGGGACAAATTCATAATATCAGATTTGATCAATTATGTCCAAAAGCCTAAATAGGCCAGAGAGGCCTCTTGTGTGGCAAATACAGAGGACTTTTATAATGAAAATGTTGCGGAATGAACATATTCAAGATAAACATAGAGCTTATTAGAGCTGGGTTTCAACTTTAATTACATTGCAAGGCTGAGGACACGCCATCAACCACAGCCCCCTTGGTCGGAGGTCAGCCTGATCTCCCCATCAAACATGCTATTTCAGCATTTCAGCATGGCAGACCATTAAACATTAAAGCACTCAAAAAGCCACACGGTCTTGTATGCTCCCAAATGAGAATGCATTATATGTAATGAAAAGTGTTTTTTTATGACAAACCAAACATTGGAATAAACACAGAGAACACACACAACCTTGAAGGTGAGAACTCTTCACTCGAGTTTCTGTGCGGTATTCTTGTTGACAAAGTGTAGAGTTTTTATCTGTGGTTCTGTTGCTACCCTGTTGGCATCTGGGTCTCTTTTCACATCTGTCACATTAAGAGACCAATGACTGATTTTTCCTGGGAGAAAAACAACAACAAACAAACAGTGTCAGACTCCGTTGTTAACCTTTGGGGCTATCATATGACAGCGTTAGAGCATGGACGTCTACATTTACTCATCTGAATCAACAAACTTTGCAACACGATTTGTTTAAAAAATTTGTTGTTGTTTTTGTTTAAAAAAATGTTTCACAGTCTAGTAGAGCAGATGGCTTCATTCCGGAGTTAAATCAGCCAGCTGTAGTTTCCGCCTGGATGGGCCGGTCCAGAATACATGATGCTGAGACTGATTAAGCACATTGACAGACAGACAGTGATATCAATGTAGTCGCAGCATGTTATGTACAGTACCTCAGCTAGAAAAGATGCCAGTCTGTGCTGTGATGATTCAAGACTGAGTTGAATAATGTGAAGGATTAGTAACTGGAAAACAGTCAGCGTGAGGAGAAACAGGGGTTTGTTGTCCTGCATGTTCCTTCACAGTTCCAACAGTGGGGACTTTATTGGAGACTTAACTGTTCAAACCAGAGGATCTATCTCTTCTCTGTTGCCAAGGAAACTGGAGGAGGTTGTTCTGCCAGACTTAACATCACATGAGGGCCAGCAGCTCAGGGCATATAGGCCAGGGCTTTCTCATTATCCAGAGGTGTGTGCTTGAATTTCTGGATGTGCTTTTTGGCCCGGAATACTCAGGGATGTTGGAAGGACAGCACAGACGAAAGTAAACAAGAATGCAAACATTTGTTTGAATCAGACACCCGTAGCAAATTGTTTGCTGAATGCTTTGTAGGCCAGAGACTGTCTTTGAGCTGCAAAATGAAATGGATTAGGCATCTTCTCGCTTTTGTTGTGTCTACAGTTTTGAAAAATATGATATATCAAGATGTTCTCTCAAAAATTGGAATATACAAATTATTCCAAGCTGGCTGTTATTAACGAGATACCAAATACATTTCCATATGAGGAATTAGCTCCTGTAATTAGTGACATTAGTCTGTCATTAAAATAGGTATCATCACACTGTTCTATTGTTTCACATACATACATGGTTCACACAGCATACAAGATTCAAAACTATGTCAGTAAACATGGATAATGTTGACAGCTCCCCCCCCCAAATCCTTGTTATGATGATGTGAAAAGCAACATTTTAATCTTCAGTGCTAGCCTCGCCTCATTCTCTGTGTGAGTTTAGAGGCAATGACCGCAGGATGGATGGCAGTTGACTCCCCCTACAGCCTAGGCTTCCTGCCGTGAAGGCCTGGAGAACCAACACATGGCAGCTCATCTCAGTGACAAACAGGAACAGGAGCCTTTCACAACCTGGACATTTTGCATTTCAACCTTGTTGGGGCTACTCTGTCTAAGTATAGATGCCTTTGTTAGCACTTATGTAGACAGAACTAAATGATGATACTTGACGGATCAGAATACATTGAACCAAACCATTTCTCTATTTCTGAGCTGTCTGATGGATGGTCAATAATTTACATATACAAAATATGCCTGGCTGAGTGAATGGTACCGTAAGATAGTTGCTAGGCGACACTAGTCAATTTCAATGACATTGTCATCCTGAAGCGTCTCTCTGACAGCATAATCAAATGGCTTCATACTTTCTCCTGAGACTGTATTTACATAAATTGGAACAGGATACACAACCACACTGTAGCATGATAATACATTTCCACTCAGTTATTATTTACAAATAAGCCCCTTTTTAGTTAGATCTAGGGGAAAAACAAACAGATTTCCATTTGATAAATGTAAACAAATGTTTATTCAAGAGCTGCTGTTATATACAAACTAAAGGTGCTTGCACACTGCCCAGACTTTGGCCAACAAATGCCAAAAAACATCAATGTCTTATTGTTGTGTTATAATTCTCTGTGTCAGTTTTGTCCGATTCAATATGCTCAATAGGCATTTGTTGGAGTAAATATTCTGCCCAAAAGACCATGGTTTAGTCTGTCCACAACAGCTTGGTTTGTGTGGAAAAACAAACCCTCAGCAACTTGTTGGGTAGTGCATCTGGCTTTAAAACATGCTGAAAGAATGCAGTCAAGCCATGCTAAGGCACGTCGACATCAGGGATTATGAGTGGTTGTAATTGCGGTCAAAAATCAAATGTCCAATGCCAATCAACCAAGCAGGCCCGAAGACAATGATAATCACCCTCATCATCATTATCATTATTATGGTGAAAGAGCGGGTCTCCAGTTTTTAACCTAGACGTGCTTAGACATGTAGCTATTTGTGTCTACTACTGTCGTTAGTAAAGGTGAATCTGTGGATAAATCAATCCCCTCTCAAAACCTGGGATAACTCACATCTCTGTAGAGAACAAACACATTGTCATGAGAGTAAAGGACGAGCCAAGCAGAGCAGGCAGGGCCAACAGGAGCTATAGGGCAGAGGCCCCGCTATTGCGCGGTTGTCACTAGTTACCACAGCCACAAAGTCAAATATTTAAGATTAGTGTTACGCATTAGTTTAGCAGCCAGTGTCCTCAACTTTAGGGTTAGGTTTAAAATCTGATTTTAAGAAGATACATTTAAGAAATAGGCTGTTTAGTCATAATTGCGACTTTGTGGCTGTGGTAACTTGTGACGACCCTGCTGCTCTGAACCCATCTAGCCTGAACACAGTGACAAGGAATCCACATTATATATTGGGTTAATTGAAAAGAAAGTTACTCAAGAGGCAGAGCTATCTCTTCAAATCAAATCAAAGTTTATTGGTCGCGTACACAGATTTGCAGATTTTTATCACAGGTGCAGCAAAATGCTTGTGTTTCTAGCTCCAACAGTGCAGTAATACCTAGCAATACAACACAATACACACTGATTCCAAAAAGTAGAAGAAAGAAAATAAGAAGAAATATCAGAATGATCAATGTCAGACTCTGGACATACTGTATATACTGTATAATGGTGTCTATAGACAGTATGGACAGTATGCAGTGCCTTCGGAAATTATTCAGACCCCTTGACTTTGACTCCTCATCTATCTACACACAGTACCGCATAATGACAAAACAACATATTTCTATTTTATTTATGCTAATTTATTAAATATCAAAAACTGAAATAACACATTTACATAAGTATTCAGACCCTTAACTCAGTACTTTGTTGAAACACCTTTGGCAGCGATTACAGCATCAAGTCTTCTTGGGTATGACGCTACAAGCTTGGCACATCTGTATTTGGGGAGTTTCTCCCATTCTTCTCTGCAGATCCTCTCAAGCTCTGTCAGGTTGGATAGGGAGCGTTGCTGCACAGCTATCTTCAAGTATTTCCAGAGATGTTCGATCGGGTTCAAGTCCGGTCTCTGGCTGGGCCACTCAAGGTCATTCAGAGACTTGTCCGAAGCCACTAGGCTATGTGCTTAGGGTCGTTGTCCTGTTGGAAGGAGAACCTTCACCCCCAGTCTGAGGTCCTGAGCACTCTATAGCAGGTTTTCATCAAGGATCTCTCTGTACTTTGCTTTCCCTCGATCCTGCCTAGTCTCCCAGTCCCTGCCGATGAAAAACATTCCCACAACATGATGCTGCCACCACCATGCTTCACCATAGGAATGGTGCCAGGTTTCCTCCAGATGTGATGCTTGGCATTCAGGCCAAAGAGTTCAACCTTGGTTTCATCAGACCAGAGAATCTTGTTTCTCATGGTCTGAGAGTCTTTAGGTGCCTTTTGGCAAACTCCAAGCGGGCTGTCATGTGCCTTTTACTGAGGAGTGGGGTCCGTCTGGCCACTCTACCATAAAGGTCTGATTGGTGGAGGGCTGCAGAGATAGTTCTCCTTCTGGAAGGTTCTCCCATCTCCACAGAGGAACTCTAGAGCTTTGTCAGAGTGACCATTGGGTTCTTGGTCACCTCCCTGACCAAGGCCCTTCTCCCCAAATTTCTCAGTTTGGTCGGGTGGCCAGCTCTACTAAGAGTCTTAGTGGTTATAAACTTCTTCCATTTAAGAATAATGGAGGCCATTGTGTTCTTGGGGACCTTCAATGCTGCAGAATTTATTTTGGTACCCTTCCCCAGATCTGTGCTTCGACAGAATTCTGTCTCGGAGTTCTATGGACAATTCCTTCAACCTCATGGCTTGGTTTTCAACTGTGGGACCTTACAGTATATAGACAGGTGTGTCTATATAAAACACAGACTTCCAGGGTAGGAAGTTTTGGGGCTTCACCGTATTTCATAGAAATGTACAGCTGTGTGTCATCTGCATAGCAGTGAAAGTTGAAATTGTGTTTATTCATAATTTCATAATTCATAAAGATTTAAAAAATCCGGTGTTTCTATGTCAAACAGTTTTGTTATTTCTGTCTTCTGTGATGCACATAAAGTGTAATATTAGGATGCAAACTCAAAATTGAACACATTTCAACTCTATATCTGACATGGTACAGGTGTCTTATTTTTGATAAGCCCATAACCATGTGTGTGTGGGGTATACTTTGTTTCCAAGTAGATTTGTATAAGACTACCAAGAATCAGTCTGTGTGACCCTGATTTAGCCCACTGCAGAAAATTAAAGAAGGATTTTTAATTGAGACAATTGAGACATGGATTGTGTATGTGCGCCATTCAGAGGGTGAATGGGCAAGACAAAAGATGTAACTGCCTTTGAACAAGGCACGGTAGTAGGTGCCAGGGGCACCAGTTTGTGTCAAGAATTCCAAAGCTGCTGGGTTTTTCACGCTCAACAGTTTCTGGTGTGTATCAAGAATGGTCCACCACCTAAAGGAAACATTGGGCCAGTATCCCTGTAAAACGTTTTCGACGTCCTGTTTTTTGGTGTTTTACAAACAGTAGGCTTACCTCATAGATGGGCATTCATAAAAAAAAAATTCAGGCAGCACTGTAGGCACCTCAGTAAGCACAGACTGACGCCTTTTTTATGTCTTTTTTTGGTGCAGTCCGGGCTGGCCTTGATTTCCACATCCACGGACATTGGTTTTTGGTCCGGTACAGACCAAATCTGAACCAATCATAGACGTCTAGAAATTATGTATTTTCAACTTTCATTCAGAACCTTCCCAAAAAGCCTAATTTCAACATCTGGAAAATACTTATTTTCAATGTCTGGAAAAGAAATATTTTCAATGTCCGGAAAAGAGGCCTTATCAAGTCCATCTGGAAAATACGCATTTTATAGACATCTTTTTAACGTCGTTTTGCTTACTGGGACTATTTTATTTCAAATCAAATCATATTGTATTGGTCACATACACATATTTAGCAGATGTTATTGTGGGTGTAGCGAAATGCTTGTGTTCCTAGCTCCAACAGGGCTCCAGAGTGGTGCAGCGGTCTAAGGCACTGCAACTCAGTGCTAGAGGCGTCATTACACACCCTGGTTTGATCCTGGGCTGTACCACATCCGACCGTGATCGGGAGTCCCTTAGGGCGGCGCATAATTGGTCCAGTGTCGTACCGGTTAGGGGAGGATTTGGCAGGTGTAGGCCGTCACTGTTAATAAGAATTTGTTCTTAACTGACTTGCCTAATTAAATAAAGGTTAAATAAAATAAATAAACAGTGCAGTAGTATCTAACAATTCACAACAATTCACAACAACACACAAATCTAAAAGTAAAAGAACGGTATTAAGAAATATATAAATATTAGGATGAGCAATGTCGGAATGGCAGTGTCTAAAAAGCAGTATGTAAAGATTATTAAAGTGAATAGTGTTCCATTATTAAAGTGACCAGTGATTCCATGTCTATGTACAAAGGGCAGCAGCCTCTAAGGTGTAGGGTTGAGTAACCGGTTGGTAGTTTTGCAGGGTGGTGAAATTTTTGGGTTTTGCCTTGGGCGGCAGAGTTTTGAATACATTATTTATTTTTCAGGAAGGCAGTGAGTTGCTTTTTTTTTTTGAGGAATGGGAGGTTCGATATACCACACATTCAGTGTCAAGGTTTGGCTTTTTCAGGAGAGGCTTTATTACTGCCACTTTTGGTGAGTTTGGTACAAATCCGGAGGATATGGACCCATTTATTATGTTCAACATAGGAAGGCCAAGCATAGGAAGAAGCTCTTTCAGTAGTTTAGTTGGAATAGGGTCAAGAAGACAACTGGAAGATTTGGAGGCCATTACTATTTTCGTGAATTTGTCGAGAGATACACGATTAAAAACGTAAGTGTTTTCATTGATCCGAGGTCCTGGCAGTTCTGTGTAGACTCAGAACAACTGAGTTTTGGAGAAATACGCATAGTCAAAGAGTAGCCCGTAATTAGTTTTGTAATGATTAAGATCTTTTCATAGGAGAAGTTCATGAATTCATCACTACTGAAATGAAGGCCATCCTTACTTGGGCAATGCTTATTTTTAGTTAGCTTTGCGACAGTATCAAAAATAAAATAGAGGATTGTTTTTATTCTCCTCACTCAGGTTGGAAAAGTAGGCTGATCAAGCAGCAGTGAGGGCTTTTCGATATTGCACGCTACTGTCTTTCCAAGGTAGTCTGAAGACTTCCAATTTGGTGGAGCAGCAATTCCGTTGCTAGATTCAAGGCCCTGGTATTTTTGCGGTGCGATTGCATCTAGGATATTACGCAAGGTTAAGTTTAGATCCTCGGTTGTCCGAGAATTTAAAGCGCTGCTTTTGATAATCCTTGGTTGGGGTCTAAGCAAATTATTTGTTGCAATTGCAAACTATTAAAAAGATGGTGGTCCGATAGTTTGGGTATATGAGGGAAAACATTTAGATGCACAATATTTATTCCACAGGACAGAACTAGATCCAGGGTATGACTGTGGCAATGAGTAGGTCCTGAGACATGTTGGACAAAACCCACTGAGTCGATGATGGCTCTGAAAGCCTTTTGAAGTTTGTCTGTGGACTTCTCCTTGTGAATGTTGAAGTAACCAAAAATGTGAATATTATCTGCCATGACTACGAGGTCTGATAGGAATTCAGGGAACTCAGTGAGGAACGCTGTATAAGGCCCCGGAGGCCTGAAAAAATTATAAAAAGTGATTAAGTAGGCTGCGTAGATTTCATGACTAGAACCTCAAAAGACGATAATGCAGTAATTTTTTTTCGTAAATTTAAATTTGCTGTCTTTAATGTTAGTAACACTTCCACTTTTACTCGATATGCGGGGACATGGTCACTAGTGTAACCAGGCCTGTAACCAGGCCTAATTTAATGCAGTGAATTCATCAGGCTTAATCCATGTTTCAGTCAGACCAATCACATTGAGTTTATGATCAGTGATTAGTTCATTGACGATGACTGCCTTGGAAGTGAGGGATCTAACATTAAGTAGTCCTATTTTGAGATATCACAATCTATTTTAATAATGAAAGTGTGGAAGAGGAAATTGTATTTGTTATCTTATATGACCTGAAGAAGACACAGACCATCATGTTCCTCGTCTTGTCTGTAAGGTTGCTCTGTTTCCTGATATGTAATATAACCAGTCTGTTTTATAATTGTTTCTAAACTGCCCTGTTCTTATGCTCTTTGAAACAATCTTCAATGGTTCCTGTTATCCCATGATGTGTGGGTGAGTGGAAATGTCCCTGGTATGATTTGTCTTTCTCTGTGCCTACTATCTGTGGTGATAAGCAGAAGTACCGGACTCATTCGAAGGGCATGTGAAACACCCCACCCATCCTCGGTTAAATGTCTCTGAGAACAAAGAGCGAGTCAAATTGTTTTTTCCTTAGCATGTCCAAATAAAGCTTTTCTATATTGAGATCGGTCTGCTTTCTTCTGAGTGTTTTTTCCAACACAACAGGAATGGAGGTCTTTATTCCAGTGAGATTGCTAAGGCGAACAACACCCTTATTAGTTTTGCCCGACCTAGATCGAGGCACAGACAGTCTCAATGGGGAAAACTGAGCTGACTACACAGACAGTGCTAGGGGCATACTACACTAAGCTGGCAGGCTGGCTAACAGCCTGCTGCCTGGCCTGCATCCTATCTCATTGCGGAGCTAGAGTAGGTTAGAGCCCTGTCTATGTTGATAGATAAGATGAGAGCACCCCTCATCTAGGATGGAGTCCGTCACTCCTTAGTAGGTCAGGCTTGGTCCTGTTTGTGGGTGTGTCCCAGAAAGATGGCCAATTACCTACAAATTCAATCTGCCTGTACCCCTGCAATGGGAACATGGTAGTAGGCCCTGGGCAAAGTGTCTGAATAGGAGTGTGTAGTGTTTTGAAGCCTGGGCATGGATGGAAATGGAATGGTACCTGATTAGAAGAAGTGCACAGCATTGAATAACCCTTTGAATGGGTGAAAGCATTTACAGTGACATACAAGTTTTACACTACCATTATAATAACATGTTGTTACACAGTACTTCAGGAATTGCATGGCAATTAGATAATTATGCAGTTGATCAGTTTGTGATACAATGATGACTTTAATAATAATAACGCTATTGCCATGACTTGGAATGTGATTCCATTCTGGTTTACATGGCCTTGTTTGGGATGTCATGCTGGCTTCTGTGACTTGATGGCTTTGTTGTATCTCATGTCATTTTATTCAAGTCAACAACCTGCTGCATCTCGATGATTCTTTCAACTCACTGCCAAGTCGGAGCTGCACAGAGACAACATCACCATGGCAACATCATTTTGAAGCCCACACACACGCACACACACTACCAATGTTAGTCTGATAATGTCACAACATGCATTTATTCCCTGATAAGGAGTGCACATCCTTTGTTAGAGAATGCAGACACAACTGATTTGAAATTTGGGCTAAAAGATTGCAAAGTGGTGCACAACAGACGTACACTGAGTATACAAAACATTACGAACACCTGCTCTTTCCATGAGATAGACTGACCACGAGAATCCTATGATCCCTTATTGATGTCACTAGTTAAATCCACTTAAATCGTGTGGATGAAAGGGAGGAGACAGGTTAAATATATATTTATAAGCCTTGAGACAATTGATACATGGATTGTGTATGTGTGCCATTCAGAGGGTGAATGGCCAAGATAAAAGATTGAAGTGCCTTTGAGCGGGGTATGGTAGTAGGTGGCAAGCATACCGGTTTGTGTCAAGATCTGCAACGCTGATGGGTTTTTCAGGCTCAACAGTTTCAGGTGTGTATAAAGGGTCTACTCTAAATGGTACTAATGTTTTTATTTTTGAATTTTTTACTTGTTTAATTCAACCTCTGAATGGAATAATTTATGTCCTGAATCGGCTGAGTTCAAATTAAATTGACCCACACTTTGACACCCACATTACAAGACAGTAAAAACACTTCACCATGCCACCTTCACCATCTCACCCCTTCCTACGCCCTCAGCTTACGTTAGACATGATTGACACTAAGATATGTAGCCACGACGACGGTAAGACTAGTGACCGTGCGATGGCGGCTGCCTGGGAAGGTTTACACTTCACACTTGCAGTAATGACTGTCTGTCTGTCTCCCACTCCTGACGAGATAAGCACAAACAGTGGGAGGCTCATCTAAATCCTGTGAAATCCCATCAGCTCTGAAAGACACTGAATGAAGCTTGAAAGCTAAACTGTCACCGAACAACACACGTTAAACGAGCCTTGGCATCCAACCTGCCAATTTCACTGAACAACACAATTTAAACGAGCCTTGGCATCCAACCTGCCAATGGAGGGAGTTGTCATTGTGTTCCATAGGTCCTGGGTTTGGAGAGGCACTTATTGGTTTTCCACTAATCTGAGCAGTGGGGCTGATTTATAGGGTGTATTAGTCAGGTGAGTGGCATGCATGACTCTCTCCATTGTGTTCATCTCTCTGTCGAGCTCTATTTCATTCTTGTCATTCTTCCTATTACGTCTAACTCTTAAGTCTGCCAAGGCGTGGAAAGCATGAACCTGTTGAGCCTTGTAGATTCACAAGAACTAACACCTGTAGATTCACAAGAACTAACACCTGTAGATTCACAAGAACTAACACCTGTAGATTCACAAGAACTAACACCTGTAGATTCACAAGAACTAACATGTACTAAGTATGCCTGTTACATACTGTAATGTTATTTTCATTATTACTTGGGTTTTGAAAGGGGCATAGACAAGATCCCTTTCAAATAAAGCTATGTTACCTTTAGGAAACAGACCCGCTGGCCCAGTCATTATTTGACTCTAATGTTCCCCTGGTAAGGTCCCGTTCCTATCTGATACACCAGTAGATCTGTCGATATGTTGCTCAGGCACCATCTGATCCCCTGCTGATAATTCACTCTGTCAACAAACCACTCTGAACCCAAACTGACAGCCGTGATTTGTACCGTTCGGTTGAAGGTTCTCTCTCTCTCTTGCTTTCTCTCTCTTTCACTCTTTCTCCCCCCCTCTCCCTCTCCCTCTACCTCTCCCTCTCCCTCTACCTCTCCCTCTCCCATGTCGTGAGTGAGTCATGTGTTCTAAAAACACTGGGATGGATAAATGGAGTAAAGGGGCTGAGTGACTCAATAGGTCTATCATTGCCAGGATGGCAATTTTACAGGCCGGCCTCATGTTATATTCATCCCAAATTCATCCAGCTCATTGTCCTGCTGCATACATCCACTCTGGCCTGGAGTTGCTTTCCTTTCCTGTTGTCTCTGACTCATTTGTGAATGAGAGACGGAGAGATATTCAGCAGTTAACAATGTGCCTGTCTGTGTCTAACGATTTGAGACTGATGGTAGTGGCTGGTAGTGAATCATTGGTATATTATGAGGTGTAATGTATGTGTAAGTGCACCAGTGGGGCTGGACAAAGTGCATTGCTGTTGGATGATGTGCACCATGTGGCTCTTTATTGAGGTTGTACACAGGTCTGCTACCCTCTTGCAGTGAGAAAGTATTCATTCTCTTTTGCTTTTAAGATATATTTTACCCCTCTGACTCTGAAGTGTATTTCGTGAGGCTCTATGTTTACACAGACAGCCAATTTTCACTAATTGAAAAAATTGACCAATCAGATCTGATGTGATTGGGCAAAAGACCAATTAATGGAAAAAAGATCAGAATTGGGCTGCCTGTGTAAAAGCAGCCTATGTGTGACTGACTACCTATCCTGACATTTTGTGCAGAGAAAACCACATAATTAAACCACATCCTCAGCTAGGAATAGCTGAATAACACATAAAAAGCCATACAACCTCTACATTTTAGTCATTAGGATCCTGAAAAGTACTGTTTTATTAGTGTCTGCGAAGAAATCTGAAGGAAGAATGAGAAATTCCAAGCAATTTTATTGCGTTAGTTTCCGATTGCTTTTGAGAATAAAATGAAAAGTCCCTTTTGAAGTGAAAAGTTGTGGTGTCTTGATTTGTTCATTATAGCTATAATGAACTGTGGGGAATTCCTATCTTCTTTCCACCCACTGTTTTGACTCTTCCTGGCACATCCATCGAAGTGTGGGAGGATGTCATGCCCGGAAACCGTGAACTTTGAATACGGTTGGTAGTCTTTTGAAAAATGTAGTTATGTGCCAGTGTTCCTCAATCCGTTCCTCTGGGAATCCTATATGGTGCTCATTGTTGTTCTATCCCAACTTTAGCACAACTGATTGAACTAATCAAGGGATTGATGATTAGTTGACAAGCTGAATCAGATGTGCTGGTGTTGGAATAATTGTACAAAAATGTGCGCGGGCTGGGGGTTCACATGCATGGGCACGGACATCCATTCTGTCAGTGGCAGTCTCTCCATCTCTCTCTCATTCACCTCTCTTCTGTCAGTGGCAGTCTCTCCATCTCTCTCTCAGCCACCTCTCTTCTGTCAGTGGCAGTCTCTCCATCTCTCTCTCAGCCACCTCTCTTCTGTCAGTGGCAGTCTCTCCATCTCTCTCTCAGCCACCTCTCTTCTGTCAGTGGCAGTCTCTCCATCTCTCTCTCAGCCACCTCTCTTCTGTCAGTGGCAGTCTCTCCATCTCTCTCTCAGTCACCTCTCTTCTGTCAGTGGCAGTCTCTCCATCCCTCTCTCTCACCTCTCTTCTGTCAGTGGCAGTCTCTCCATCTCTCTCTGTCACCTCTCTTCTGTCAGTGTAACTCTTTCCTTCTCCCCCTCTCTTCTCTTCTATACCTCTGACTTCCACCTTTACATCTCACATGTTACATTTACATCAACACGTCACTCCGTTGAGCGACATTGTGCCACACTAAGATTTAAGAGACTCCAGGAGTGTCTTTTTCAGGGGGAAACTCCACACTCCCAGTGGACCAGGAAGAATAAAAGCCATGTGTGGTACGGGTCAGGGGCCTGACCACATATTCTCCACATGCATAGCAGAAAGGTTGCAACAGGTGGACAATGGACATCCGGCATCCACTTCTGTATAGGGATGACTCCAGGCAGATGGACGAACAGACCTATAGGCTTTTCTACACTATATATGCCACCTTTCCAACCAGCCAATTTGTCATATTTCTTCCCTGCTAGAGCTGCCCCGGTCAACTATAAGTGCTGTTATTGTGAAGTGGAAACATCTAGGAGCAACAACAGCTCAGCAGCGAAGTGGTAGGCCACACAAGTTCACAGAACTGGACTGGCAAGTGCTGCAACGCGTAGCGCGTAAAAATCGTCTGTCATCGGTTGCATCACTACCGAGTTCCAAACTGCCCCTGGAAGCAATGTCAGCACAAGAACTGTTCGTTGGGCGCTTCATGAAATGGGTTTCCATGGCCCAGCAGCCGCACACAAGCCTAAGATCACCATACACAATTCCAAGTGTCGGTCACCATTGGACTCTGGAGCAGTGGAAACTGGAATGATGAATCACTGTTCTGGCAGTCCGAAGGACAAATCTGGGTTTGATGGATGCCAGGAGAACGCTACCTGCCCCAATGCATAGTCCCAACTGTAAAATTTGGTGGAGGAGCAATAATGGTCTGGGGCTGTTTTTCATGGTTTGGGCTAGACCCCTTAGTTCCAGTGAAGGGAAATCTTAACGCTACAACATACCATGACATTCTAGGCAATTCTGTGCTTCCAACTTTGTGGCAACAGTTTGGGGAAGGCACTTTCCTGTTTCAGCATGACAATCCCCCCGTGCACAAAGTGAGGTCCATACAGAAATGGTTTGTCGGTGTGGAAGAACTTGACTGGCCTGCGCAGAGCCTTGACCTCAACCCCATCGAACACCTTTGGGATGAATTGGAATCCCGACTGCAAGACAGGCCTAATCGCCCAGCATCAGTGCCTGACCTCATTAATGCTCTTGTGGCTGAATGGAACCAACAATGTTCCAACATCTAGTGTAAAGCCTTACCAGAAGAGTGGAGGCTGTTATAGTAGCAAAGGGACCAACTCCATATTAATGCCCATGATTTTGGAATGAGATGTTCGACGGAATGAGTGTATCTCTCTGTAAGACAGATCAGATGAAGGATGAAAATGCCCACGAGTGCTGCGCAGAAGGCCAGTTTGTTTGGTGTTTTACCTAATATTGAAGGTTGGGGTTGGGTTTTGGGTATAGTTGCTTCTACTAGATCAGCCTTTGGACATCTACCACTGTGCTTGTGTCAACAAGGACCCAGAAGAGGGAGTTGGGAGTCTATTTAGAGTTGTTTAAGCCTTTACTCTCACACAGTATTCATATTCATTTTCAAATGTTTTCCTTCAATCGTTATCTGCACCATTATCACCAGGAAATGACAATGGGCCTTTAATTCATTCCTCTGAAACATCAGTCTTTTTCTGACAGTTCTGATTTCCTTTCTTACTATGGTAATCAGCCTAGCTTGTAATTGCTACCTGAAGACTACAAGAGGCAGGGAGAGAAAGGAGAAGAAGCATGTGACGACTAAGAAAAGGGACATAAACACAACAAAGGAAACCTCCAACAACCCCAAAAATATATATTAGATACAAAATGCATGTCTATAAAATATACATGCACATTAGTCTGAATGCATTTTAGAGATATTTAATTTCCAAAAAAACAATATTGAAAGAAAGGTACTTCAAGAGTAAGATACTTTTCAGACACTGATTTATTCTCTCAAAGTGTATTGAGTTTTCACAAAACAACACAGAAAGATTTGGAGAGAATGAGTATTGTACAAGACATTATTAAATATGGCGGTTTGAACGCTGTACAGAGATCGTCAATGACAAAACGTCAATAACTTGTGTTATACAGAACAAACACAAACAACATACATGTTAACACATTTAACATTTTCATGTCTGAGGCTGTCTTGATGAAAAAAAATAAAAAAAAATATACAGTTGAAGTCGGAAGTTTACATACACCTTAGCCAAATAAATTTAAACTCAGTTTTTCACAATTCCTGACATTTAATCATAGTAAAAATTCCTTGTCTTAGGTCAGTTAGGATCACCACTTTATTTTAAGAATGTGAAATGTCAGAAGTAGTAGAGAGAATTATTTATTTCAGGTTTTATTTATTTCATCATATTCCCAGTGGGTCAGAAGTTCACATACACTCAATTAGTATTTGGTAGCATTGCCTTTAAATGTTTTGCATTTTTGGCACAAATCCAATGCAAGTCAATGGTACCTATGTTAGCATTTTTGCGTTTCATGTTCAAATAATCTATACGCAACTTCATTGAGTTACACAATACATTTTTAGATACTTTAGAATGATTTAGACATGCAGTGTGGAAATGCAAATACAGGTACATTTGACTTGTATTTGTTTTGTGCTATAAATGCTAAAAAGTTTGCATTTGAAACAGTGTCCATGCGAACAAAACCAATGCATGGATTGCTGTCATACCTTGTCCATAGACTGCTTACAGGGTAAGGAGACCAATATGTATTTTTGTCATTTGGGTGAACTATCCCTTTAAATATCGCCCAAAAAGTAGTAACCCTTCTCACTGTTATTACTAAAGATATTAATGTCTGCCATTGCTTCAGCTAAAATATGGTTAGAAGAGTATATCCACAGCTACATTTTATTAAGCGTAAATAATCTACTTTGTACATAGGTTTTTAAATTAGTCTAATATGTCTTTATTAAGTATGCATCGCTAAACTAAGTTGATTTAAATGCAGCACAATCCACCTCTGGGTATAGGCCTAGAGGAGTGATGGAAAGCTTTGTTCTAGTTTCGATGTAGTCAAATTAAAAATAGATTTTCCTGACTTGCGTTTATTGCAGCTTTTGTATATGATAATGATAAAGGCTATTTACAGCTTCCAATTTGGGGTAATCACATCAAGAGGGAGATATAATGTGTAATGTTATTGGAATATTATAATATGAATATAAATGCTATACATTTTTTGCATTACTAACTTTGTGTCAACACAAGAGCTAAGCCTCAATAATGCCTTATGATTATTTACCAAAACACAGTTTTATTACAGACCTCAAACGATTGATGAACTGCATTCATTTGGCTTACAGTAAAAAGTGTGGCACATAAAACATGATTTGTTAGATTCAATTATTGAAGGGGGGAATTGACTTCTTATTTTTTTGCTTAGGCATGCTTTATTTTATGTATGTTTATATATGCAAATGCATTCTGTAATTTAGAGTAAGTTACAGATTACAAAACCAGGCTGTTGGAAAACACAACCTTTGTGTATCACAATGAATCATGCAATGGCTGGTAGCAGAGTATGAGAGCGGAGTGGAGCTGTAGCGGAGCGAGTAGCAGAGCGTGCCCATTTTGACTGGAGCGCAGAGCTAGATTCCCAAAGGCTGGAAAGTTGGCCATCTCGTGCGCTCCAATTTTGCTCCAGTTTTTGCACCAGTAGCAGTACCCTGGCAAGAGTGGCCAAACGGGTGTAACCCAGGACGTTGCTGGAAATGAGAACGTGTTCTCAGTCAACCCTCCTGGTAAAATAAAAAATAAATAAAAGTGCGCTTCTTACATTCACCTTTTCATGTATATTCAAAGCCATTTCATTCAAATCCATATGGTTTCACCAACACCAAATATAGATTGGTGTTGGTGAAATGGTGAATATAATGATTTATTTATTTTTCTTTTGAATGCTGTGCAGTTTTTAGACCATGAGCAATGAGTGGAATTTCCAACTGCACAACTCTGCTCACATGCATTGGCTGGTAGGTAGGCCTATGGTTGCAAAGGGAGGGTATACTACTGGAACCTTTCGGAGTTTAACAGTAAACTACCAGAATTGTGGTGTCTTTCAAGGATTTCACGTAATCTATCACATGACATCTAGTGGCCCTTTTGGGTACTTCAGATTATCACCGGTGTTTCTAATTATATATATATTATATATTATAATTATAATTATATATATATATATATATATATATATATATATATATTTTTTTTTTTTTTTTGAACAGACGCTGTTATTCAGAGCGACTTACAGTAGTGAGTGCATACAATTTCATAAACTTTTATTTCATGTAAAATATATATATATTTTTTTTTTACTATGTCAATATGTATTTGTTGCAAATGTTTTGCCTTTAAACTGGTGGCAGTTGTGAAAAAAGTAAACAGTTGGAAGGGTTAATTGAAAATAATGCCAATGTTTATTAGATGCGTTTTCATTAATTAGGCTATTTTCTCTTGAACCATATGGTCTATCTACTAAACTCATGGACACAGATATAATACATTAATATTATATATGAATAAAACACATTTAAGTTATCCAAGTATAAATGGCCAAAGTTACAATAGATTGCCATAGATGTTCTGTTAATTACCAAAATTACAGAAGATTACGGTAACTTTGGTAAATTACTGGTACCTTTGCAACCCTAGGTAGGCCTATGACCTAGAGTCTGGCCCCGTTCGACCCTGCTGCCTTCATCTGTGAGCTATCGCCTAGAAATATACAGGTACAAACATTGGAGCTGTTCAAATATTGATGAGAAGAAGCAATTTTACCCATTATTCACTGGTTTCAAAGTGCAAATAACTCCTCCCTTCCGTTTTATCATCAACAGTGCCAAGAATAGCAATAATTTGACCTGTTTTCTCTGAAGTAAAAGGCAATTGCTCCTCTTTGCTAGACTCAATTTATTTGATAAGTACAGATACCCGATCCAGTAGACCAGGTTGAAAAGCCCAAAGGCGGTGGGGAAGAATATCCGTGAGTAGGACTCGATCTTCGAGACTCGGACATGCATCCGGTTTTTGCGCCAGGTTCCAGAGTGACAGTCGTCATAGCAGCAGAAGAAGCTGGTGCAGTCCTTCCCATCCAAACACTCATAGGCGTAAACATCCTCGTCTTGGCAGGGTGCGATGTTATAAATCTGGAGCAGTGTTGTCCCTGGCCTAATGTTCACCATGCGGCTGGATTTCTGTAGGGAAATATTACAATCATGGTTCAGCAAATTCATATATTTCTGGGAATGCGCTTCAAGATAGGACTTTTATCTACCATTCACCTTAAGTTGTATATATAGCACTTGTGTGGTTATCTTTCTCTCACAAAATAGCTGCCAGTCTGGATGAATGAGATATCTGAAGATCATAGCTATATATTATATATGCAATAATTCACTTTTAAATTCATGACAGTGGCTGTGGGAATATGCTAAGAAGAACAGAGTGGTTCAGCCATATTTAGTCAATAAAGGCATACAGTCTCTCCTAAGTAGGAAATTGGCATTGGCCTTTTTCACTGCATTCCATGCCGTTTGCATTTCGGAATAGACAACGTTGCCATTTGTACGGAGCTTACAGGGATTTCATTTTATCTGCTCAATATCACCGCAGACCCAGTTGAAGGGATGCGTGATCATTCACAGCGATGACACGTCCTCTCTTCACTCCCACTCCTCTGCCGAGTGTGTGTTTACTCTCGCATCAGAGACCTATGCCTCAAAGTCTTTGAAACCCGGGAAATTAGATTAAAGACCACAGGCACTCTGATGTTCTAAAGGAAATCTATCTTAATCCCTTGGTTTAAGGCAAACTAAATAATACCTTGAGTTATAGGCAGCATCATTACTAACGAATAACGAATTTGACCTTGGAAACTGCAATGTTCAAAGTAAAGATGTTAGTGTCAGAGAAAGAAGCTACTGCAGCTCACTTTCTTCTTCCATTTGTGCGGTTGATGTGTGTAGATTGACTCATTGTCAAGGTTATATGCTGTTAAGCACTATTTCACTGTTGATTATATATTTTTTAAAAGGTATGTGCTTGTTCACACAACTTTCATGAAAATCCTCTATTTACATTACTGTAATTTGATTATTTGCCTTGATTTTAAAACTGTACAATTGATATATTCTCTTTAAAAATGTGCATCTTCAAATGAAATGGCAGAAGCTACTGGGAAGCAACAGTGGCGTCTCTACCTGCTGGGAATTTTTGTCCTTATCCTTTTTGTTCTGGCTGTTGCTGGTGAAGTATTGTAGAGTCCCATACTCCATCAGAGCAGCAAACGTGAAGATGAAGCAGACAGACACAAATAGGTCCATCGCCGTCACATAGGATACCTTGGGAAGTGACTTCCTTGAGATGGTGCTCAGCGTTGTCATGGTAATCACCGTGGTGATTCCTGCACAGGAAGTCACAAAGACAGTTGAACGATTTAGCTGGTTGAGCTGACTTTGTGTGTTCAACTAACTGAGGCTAATGATTTAGCCACTAGAAAAAGCTGTTCTTTAGTCTGATGTTATTAAGGACTGTAAGAAATTCTAGAGGCTTGATCACACCTAAGGAGGTACAGCACCTTTGTTGATCCAGAAAGAGACCCATGACAGCATCACAATCATGCTGCAGGGGATGTACGTCTGAATGGCAAAGTAGCCCATTCGCCGACTCAGGTCAAAAAAGATTGTCAAGATGACATATTCACCTAGACATAAAGAGAGAAACATATACACATGTGCAACTTTTTTTGCATTAGTTCGTAAAACTTTAAACCCTCTCTCCTCAAACCAGAGGCAAATGTGCACTTTCAAATAGGATGGATGTCATCCCTGTCCCTTACCTAACTGTGTATGTGCCACGTCTGATGTGCCACGTCTGATGTGTGTTTCTTAAACCAATGAACGCAAACTGGTAGAGTCTCCAGTACCATTGGTCGGCCACTTCCACAGAGCGCTTTTGTCAACGGTACAGAATCTAGAGAGGTGTACGATTGAACACACAAACACACATAAAATTAAGAACCTCTCATTGTCCAGGCTTGTAGAAGCCACAAACCAGAACACAACAGTGAATCTAAGTTCACCACAGGGGGCATACTATATGGCCAAGCAGGGCAGCATTCAGGAAGGAATCTCTCTTCTAACCATGGGATGTCCTTCAGTCTACGTTGGGGGTTAAGATCATGACAACGAGACATGAGAAGCTGAAGCACAATGCAGGACGGTAGGAGAATGACATAGATAGAGCATGAATCCGTTTGGGGGGTGGGGCTGCATAATTCATTAGTCTGTCAGAGAATAGGACTTTGTGACCTCCTTTCTCCCCTGGTGGAGCAGATGATAGATCATACAGGCTGAAGGGACAGCCTCAGGCACATGGGCTTGTGTAGTGCTAGGACTCAGCTCCTAATGCTGGCTTTCTCTGACACCCTCTCTGGGCAGGCTACTGAAGCTGAAGTCAAAATCGAAATCTCCACTGACAATAACAGAATTGTGACAGAGAAAAATTCATTCTTAATGATGTTTTACATTGATTTTGGAATGTGTTTTTTCCTTCCAAATAGAGTTGATCATAACAATTACAAACTAAGTGTTTCTCTCTCCTTTATCTAAACAAATGCCAGGGAAAGCTAACAACGGCTTCAAGATCATGCTTCGACAAATAGCTGGTGCCTAAAAGAGGGCTACAAGACAAAAGTACAGATGCACAAACTAGAGCTGGTACATACAACGAGTATTAAACACAGAGTCCTTGAGAACACAGAATGGCAGCAGTCATCCTCCTACCTCAGCGTGTGCATCACTCTCCCAATGTTCCACAGTTGCAGCAGACGGTTTGGATTGGTGATCCAGTGGGTGTCAGACTTTCTAGAATTCAGAAAGAAGGTGTCAGGAGTCCATATCTTTCCCACTATATTGCCGTTGAGCATCAGGACTTTAATGGAGCTGTTGAACTTGAGGCGACTGTCATACCACGTCTGGGCAAAGAAGATGTCTATGGTGTACTCCTGAAACAAGATGGACACATGGGTTAACCCTGCCATGAAACAGTTATTTTCCGCCAATGTATTGTGCCGCTGCCATGGCTATCTACACCACATGGCCAAAAGTATTTGACACCCCTTAAAATTTGTGGATTCAGCTATTTCAGCCACACCCATTTCTGACAGGTGTATAAAATCGAGCACACCGCCATGCAATCTCCATAGACAAACATTGGCAGTAGAATGGCTCGTACTGAAGAGCTCAGTGACTTTCAATGTGACACCGTCATAGGATGACATCTTTCCAACAAGTCAGTTCGTCAAATTTCTGCCCCGGTCAACTGTAAGTGCTGTTATTGTGAAGTAGAAACGTCTAGGAGCAACAACGTCTCAGCTGCAAAGTGGTAGGCCACACAAGCTCACAGAATGGGACCACTGAGTGCTGAAGCATGTCCTTGGTTGCAACACTCACTACCGAGTTCAAAACTGCCTCTGGAAGCAACGACAGCACAATAGCTGTTCATCGGGAGCTTCATGAAATGGGTTTCCATGTGTTAGCAGCCGCACACAAGCCTAAGATCAACATGTGCAATGCCAAGCGTCGGCTGGAGCCATTGGACTCTGGAGCAGAGGAAACGTGTTCTCTGGAGTGATGAATCACGCTTTACCATCTGGCAGTCCGACGGACGAATATGGGTTTGGCAGATGCCAGGAGAATGCTACCTGCCCCAATGCAGAGTGCCAACATTTTACATTTTAGTCATTTAGCAGACGCTCTTATCCAGAGCGAATTACAAATTGGTGCATTCAACTCGATCACAGTAAGTAAACAAGCAGCTGTGAGCAAAGTCAGTGCTATAGCCAGTGGGTTGAGGTAGAAAGATTACTGTTATACTATTGGTCTGAGGCTGTTTTTCATGGTTTGGACTAGTCCCCTTAGTTCCAGTGAAGGGAAATCTTAACCCTACAGCATACAATGACATTCTAGACAATTTTGTGCTTCCAACTTTGTGGCAACAGTTTGAGGAAGGCTCTTTCCTGTTTCAGCATGACAGTGCCCCTGTGCATAAAGCGAGGTCCATAAAGAAATGTTTTGTCAAGATCGTTGTGGAAGAACTTGACTGACCTGCACAGTGCCGTGACCTCAACCCCATTGAACAACTTTGGGATGAATTGGAACGTTGACTGTGAGCCAGGCCTAATCGCCCAACATCAGTGCCTGACTTCACTAATGCTCTTGTGGCTGAATGGAAGCAAGTCCATGCAGCAATGTTAAAACATGTAGTGGAACACCTTCACAGAAGAGTGGAGGCTGTTATAACAGCAAATAGGGGACCAACTCCATATAAATGCCCATGATTTTTTAATGAGATGTTTGACACAGCAGAAAAATTATCTCGCAGCAACAGGAAATGTGAATTATTGTGTGTATTATAATTAAGGAACATTATTTATTTATTTATTTTCAACCTTGAATACACTACTAGTTTGCATTAAGTATTTTGTTTGTATATTGGATAGAGAAAGATAGAGGTGAAAGGTAAGCCAGTGACTCCTGAAAGTGGGCCGGATTCAAACACATGCTGGCAGCGGTACATCGTACTGTACACAGTTGCGACCTGTCATTCAGGGCAGAGCCCCACCTGTTTTGAGCCCCACTTGTTTAGCTAAAAATAATAATACAAAATCAATTGTTTGTTGCCTGTTTTGCAAGTTATTTTGGCATTATTAAGTGTCACATAGCAGTTTGCAAACAACGTAATAAAAAAACATGTTTACATTTTTTTTTCCCACGGCTGAATCTAGGCTCTCAAATAATAATTTATGTATGAGGCCGAAAGACGGAACCACGTTCTTCCTGTTTCTGTGAATGCTGCTATATATACACACATCTCAAACTCGCCAAACGAATTTAGGCTACTATGTTTAGAAGTAGAGTAATCACTATATTTGATCCTCCCTGTCAGTGTATAACACTGTGTGTAATCAATCTGCTAAAATAACTTCACATTGGCCAGCACGTAGCAAATACTGGCCATTGCCTTGGAGGGAATTTGAGATATGCTTGCAGATACAACTTATTTTACGTTGATATACACTCTGAAGATTACTGGTAAGCGCTAAACAATGCTGACTATTAAAGTCAGCATTGTTCTTAAAGTCAGTTAAGAACAAATTCAGATTTACAATGACAGCAGATTATCATTGGCTTCTACGGAACTATTTGCTTCCAATGTCAGGTCGGAGTTTGTTGTCATAGCCCTTCAGCAATTTATTTAAGATCAAGGTGACATCGCTCTCATAGATCTTGGGCGATAAAACCCAGGTCTTGTTTATTGGGACGTCTTCATAGTCCTCATCCCCCTTTGTATTGGGACCAAACGACGCCACACTGTGAAGAGAGGAGAGAGAGAAAATTATTGAGAGAGCGAGAGAGAGTTTGACTCTGCAGATGGAATACTGTAATGACTTCACAGCAATCCATTAAGCCAGGGGTTTTGCCAGAAGAGCTGGACATGAATCTGATGTGGGGGTTGAGGGTTTACATGACACACAATTTCTGTCAATCATACTAGTGTCATTAAAACACGTTATAGGGTAAAAGGTGCAGTCTGTCCAGATGTACGGCTTCTCTAAACAAAATAAACGTGATAAAGAAGGACAAAGCGCATACTTTGGAGCAGACAGTAGCGTGTTGGGTGTGAAGCCCTGTCTAATCCTTGGGGGCGGGACACCAATAATAAGAAGAGACTTGCTTGGGCCAAGAAACATGAGTAATGGATATTAGACTGGTGGAAATCTGTCCTTTGATCTGATGAGTCCAAATTGGAGATGTTTGGTTCCAACCGCTGTGTCTTTGTGAGACGCAGAGTAGGTGAACGGGGGTTCGCCGCATATGTGGTTTCCACCGTGAAGCATGGAGGAGGATGTGTGATGCTGTGGGGGTGCTTTGCTGGTGACACTATCAGTGATTTATTTAGAATTCAAGGCACACTTAACCAGAATGGCTACCACAGCATTCTGCAGCGACACATTATCCCACCTGGTTTGCGTTTAGTGGGACAATCATTTGTTTTTCAACAGGATAATGACCCAACACTCCTCCAGGCTGTGTAAGGGCTATTTTACCAAGAAGGAGAGTGATGGAGTGCTGCATCAGATGACCTAATCTCCACAATCACCCGACCTCAACCCAATTGAGATGGTTTGGGATAAGTTGGACCACAGAGTGAAGGAAAAGCAGCCAACAAGTGCTCAGCATAATATGGGAACTCCTTCAAGACTGTTGGAAAAGCATTCCAGGTGAAGCTGGTTGAGAGAATGCCAAGAGTGTGCAAAGCTGTCATCAAGGCTGGCTACTTTAAAGAATCTCAAATATAAAATATATTTTGATATATTTAACATTTTACATGATTCCATATGTGTTATTTCATAGTTTTGATGTCTTCACTATTATTCTACAATGTAGAAAATAGTAAAAATAAAGAAAAACCTTTGAATGAGTAGGTGTGTCCAAACGTTTGACTAGTACTGTATATATATTTTTCTACATATTTAACCCCTAATTTTTCTCATATACAGTATACTGCCATACATTTTTCAACTGGTACTGGGGGACCTTCAGATGAGTCTTGTGAGACCTGTGGACGTCATAGAGCAAAACAAATTACATGTACGTGTTCGTGAGAGTCACGTTTCCATAGAGGGGTCATATTAGTATGTTCGGCTGCCACAGACAGAAGTTGGCAGATTGGCTTTACCGACTTTAGACGAGTCCCAAGACGCTTGTGGGGATTGTAAAGAAAAACAGAGGACGCTACAGAGATGTCTCATGGTGTGACACACACAGCTCTAGCTCTGTCACCTTTCACTGCAGATACGGAAGTGTAACATAGGCAGATGAGCTGGATTGAGACACATCCAATGGAAAAAAACCAGCTTCAACTGACATTTTTATGGGGATTTTGTATTATGCTAATTACATTTTTAGAAGGGCACCTATTGGTAGTGGGTCAGAAGTTTACATACACTAAGTTGACTGTGCTTTTAAACAGCTTGGAAAATTCCAGAAAATGATGTCATGGCTTTAGAAGCTTCTGATAGGCTAATTGACATAATTTGAGTCAATTGGAGGTGGACCTGTGGATGTATTTCAAGGCCTACCTTCAAAGCCAGTGCCTCTTTGCTCGACATCATGGGAAAATCAAAAGAAATCAGCCAAGACCTCAGAAAAAAAAAGTAGACCTCCATAAGTCTGATTCATCCTTGGGAGAAATTTCCAAATGCCTGAAGGTACCACGTTCATCTGTACAAACAATAATATGCAAGTATAAACACCATGGGACCACGCAGCCGTCATACCGCTCAGGAAGGAGATGCGTTCGGTCTCCTAGAGATTAACGTACTTTGGTGCGAAAAGTGCAAATCAATCCCAGAACAACAGCAAAGGACCTTGTGAAGATGCTGGAGGAAACAGGTACAAAAGTATCTATATCCACGGTAAAACGAGTACTACATCGACATAACCCGAAAGGCCACTCAGCAAGGAAGAAGCCACTGCTTCAAAACCGCCATAAAAAAACCAGACTACGGTTTGCAAGATCGTACTTTTTGGAGAAATGTCCTCTGGTCTGATGAAAGAAAAATATAACTTTTTGGCCATAATGACCATCGTTATGTTTGGAGGAAAAAGGGGGAGGCTTGCAAGCCGAAGAACACCATCCCAACCGTGAAGCACGGGGGTGGTAGAATCATGTTGTGGGGGTGCTTTGCTGCAGGAGGGACTGGTGAGCTTCACAAAATAGATGGCATCATGAGGAAGAAAAATTATGTGTATATATTGAAGCAACATCTCAAGACATCAGTCAGGAAGTTAAAATTGGCTTCAAAATCTATGGCTAGACTTCTGTCTTGCAATGATCAACTGTCACACCCTGATCTGTTTCACCTATCTTTGTGCTTGTCCACCCCCCTCCAGGTGTCGTCCATCTTTCCCATTATCCCCAGGGTATTTATACCTGGGTTCTCTGTTTGTCTGTTGCCAGTTCGTCTTGTCTCGTCAAGCCTACCAGCGGTTTTCCTAGCGGTTTTCCCCGCTCTAGTTCCTGTTTTCTAGTTTTTCCGGTTTTTACCATTTTGCCTGCCCTGAGCCTGCCTGCTGTTCTGTACCTTTTGGACTCTGCTCTGGATTACTGACCTCTGCCTGCCCTTGACCTGTCGTTTGCCTGCCCCCTTTTTTTAAAATAAACTTTTGTTACTTCGAAAATGTCTGCATATAGGTCTTCTCCTGAACCGTGATAATCAACAACCAACAACAGAGCTAGAATCATTTTTCGAAGAATCACGTGCACATTTTTTACAATCCAGATGTGCAAAGCTCTTAAAGACTTACCCACAAAGACTCACAGCTGTAATTGCTGCCAAAGGGGATTTTAACATGTATTGACTCAGGGGGTTGAATACTTATGTAAATAAGATATTTCATTTTCAATACATTTGCGTTTTGTCATTATGGGCTATTGTGTGTAGATGGGTGAGAAAACAAATCTATTTAATCTATTTTGAATGAAGGCTGTAACACAACAAAATGTGGAATAAGTCAAGGGGTATGAATACTTTCTGAAGGCAAATGAGATACAATGAGATTCCAAAGTTTGGGAATTTAACAATGTGTTATCACTGCGCTTTCAACGATTTAAAAGCACAACAAGTTCAAATGGGAATACAATGTCATATTTTGTTTATTTATACAACAACAACTTGTTATCACTGTGCTCCATCTAATAGCACAAGCAAATTACCTCGATTGCAGTTGAGATTACATTAAAGTACATAGTGCAATTGATCAATGCCATTTCAAATTCTGTGCAGATAATTACAGACCTGTGACCCTGAACATGCAAGCTTTCTATGATTACATACGAAGACATTTATTGTTACAATAACCTCAAAATATGGCTATGGATGTGTTACTCGTTTTAAGGTTGAATAAATACTGTTACATTAGTTTGTAAGATAGCCTTAGCTATTTACTGTCTTACAATTAAAACAAATATTATTTACAATGACGGTAGCTGTTGATGACTTCCCAAAAACGTTATGTGGGCCTAAATAGCATAATTGATGATATATGATTGATAAAGTAGGGTTACGTTTAATTTACTCTGTTGAACCTACCCTTTGGAATGACTACGATAGCAACAGTGAATCTATTAAGTGGAGATCTCTCAACAATCATTTTCACGATAGCACATTGGTTATAGTGTAGTTAGTGACAAATATCAAAGCTAAGCAGAGCTGGGCTTGGTTAAAACCCTGGACGGGAGACAGAAGGGATAGCTGTAGATAGAGCAACTCTCCAGTAGGAGAGGCTGCCCAGCCTATGTTTTTTTTTCTAATAGTGGATATTACGTTGAAGATCCAACGTTGTTTCAAAGGTACAAATTCAACATATTTTAAACAAGGTTGGTCTATGTTGAAAATTGGTTACCATGATGACATAATCCTGTGTTTGAAATTTTACCCTCAAAACAACAGTTGATTACTTTTTTCAAATCCAATGTATTCCCACATAGATTTCACGTCACAATACGTTGAAAATCAATACTTTGATTCAACTAGTTTGTGCCCAGAGGGAACTCTTAATAAATCCTCCATAAATCCTATGATATAATACATAATATAAACCTGCCAAACAATTCATTTGAATTTTTGCCTTTGAATGGACCAAATTATTAGGGTGAGGCTCATTGAATGCCGTTTGGGTCTTTGTGTGTCAAAAAAGATACACGTCATATAACACCATTTGACGCGTTAAATATGCTTTAAATTTGACACGTCAAATAACACAATTCTATTATAGAATGTTGTGTGTGCTGAATTTGCACGTGCAAGCCAAGCACCAACACTACTATCAGTAGCACTGTCAAAGCTGTACAAATATTTGCCAAACAAGCACACACCGGGCAACGAACGATGTGTTTATAATACTGCGTTGGTGAAAATTCTCTGGATTTATGGTGGGAACTCAGAAGGAAACAGTTAGCCACTGATTCCTTCCAAACGACTCATTGTTGAATTTGGGATTTCCAACTTGTTGTGCAATCTTTATGTCCAATGGCCAATGAGCACCGATACGTTTTATCTATAATTTCTCTTCATTATTTCTCTTCATATAACAAGGATTTAAAAGGATTTGCTAGTAGATTGTCCGACTTAAAGACAACTGATGATGACTGCTAGCTAAGATGTTGACATGATCAGTCCAATAAAAGCTACTGTAGATATAACGTGATGTCTATGGCTGGACCCAAAGGGCTCACATTCTTGTATGAAAGAACACTGAGCCAATCACGGTGCAATGCTGAGCCAATCACGTTGCAATGCTCCGATTTTCTGCTGGCCTGCCCCATCATCACAGAAAGCACTGAGCTAGGCTGAAACACCTGCATTTTGGAGCTGCCTATGATATATATATTTTTTTACATTGTTTGCAAACTGATATGTGACACGTATTAATGCCAAAATAACATGCAAAACAGGCAAGCCCCACCAGCCCTGAATGACGGGTCGCCACTGGTTTTATGGATCAAACTCATAAATCATTTATCTTGCTCTTGGAGTGACAGACTGAGTGACAGATGATAATGCCATGAAATTAAGATACTTTTTGCAGCATTTATGTGAAATCTGCTCTATAGGCAAGAATATAGCCTACATGAAACATATGAAACAAAATGCACAGTATCTCACCTTTTATACTCTAAGCTAAATAATTACATTTTGTGTGAAGTATATGGTGGACATTCTGATGCTGAGGCTTAGAAAAATGTTTGCTGCTTGACAAATATTTATGAACGAATATTGCGCGTTTCATTTAGAATGAAAACGATGCAGTAGCCTGATTTAAGTGACATTGCCCGCTGAAATACAAGGGAATACTGTATGTTCCTTCCAGGCTGTGAGAGTAGGATATTACACTGGGAATCCTTTACACTAAAGGAATTAGGCTACACTAGGCTTAGCCGTTCTATGCGTCTACAGGAACAATATTGCATGAAATTGGGTAGGCCTAGATTGTGTCTGGATAGTGAATCCTCTGGCACAAATGCTACGGGTAGCAGCTAATTAAAAACGTCCAGTAGACCTATTATCTTCAACTCTTTCAGCCTTGTTTAGTACCATAAACATCCAGTCACCGACTGCCCTAATTCAGAACCACCGAAAGCTCTTTGGTCGTTCATATCCTCTCTAGTCCAGTGCAAATTTACCAGACTCCGAGAAGAGCGAGCAACAGCCACGCATTCATCGCTTTGCCTTTGACATGTTGCAGCAGATGCTTGGCACATATTGCTCAAATCACACAGTTCATGTTCAACAAAACACAGAAAATAATCAGAATTTATGTCTGGAAAATAATAAAAACGCAATTGCTCCCCCTTTGATTTTCAACTGGTATATGTAGGGTTACAGACGTTTCCGAATTGGTGGTCAATTCTACCAATCGGTGCATTTGAGTGATGCATACATTATCTTTATGGTGTTGGTACGTTTTTTTAGGTTAAGGATAATATATACTACACAGTCTAAACTTTGAAGATACAGCTCCTTCAATTTATTTCTACAAAAATGGAAAAAGTGACTTACGAGCCTATATCTTTCAATATTCCCACAGTTCAAACAATGATATTTAACAACGTTCCTTCAAAGTTCCCACTACCCCAGAACCTAACCTATAGGATTATGTTCTCACAAACCAACCTATGGATAATTTGAAATTCTACTTCAATGTTCCCACAAACCAACATACTGTAAATTACTCTACTTCAATGTTCCCACAACCCGGCCAAGTTGATGACTATCCCTATGCGGCACTTTGCCACAGGACAGAGTACAAAAGGTCAGATGTTGATTGAAGTGGCCTGGGTGCCAGTCTGTTTCTACTCTGTTTCTACTCTCTTGCCAACTCCTTATGGAATTGTCATGCCAAACAATGAGTGACAAGGAGACTCTCTGAAAATGGAGGAAGGCCAGCCTAACCAGGCATTGATTAGCATAGAAGCCTGGAATGGGGAGGCTCACCTATCTGTTCAGCCTTTTTCAGTCATATAGACTTTTTTTTTAACAAACCTTAGAATTGTAAATAATAGGGAATAGATTGTAAGCAAAAATGTGCCTTACAGCACATTTTCCACTGGCTACATTGGACAGTATTCAACTTCTTTTTTTTTTTTTGTTAACCAGTCTTTAACCATGCCAGTCTATTGTGAACCAGTTCAATAATGATAGGCTATGCCACAACTAATCCTGCATTATTCTTCAGACATCAGACAGTAACCTAAAATTACTGGGGTTTTCTCTGTCAGTCCCAGTGATGAATAACAGGTGCTGCTGAGGCAGGGAGACTAAAACGCTAGTCAAATTAGTATGCAGCCAGACCCACTCCAGAAGGTGTCAGTGCAATAACATGAATAGAACCATAGAATTAGGAATAGGAACTCTATGGATAGAACTGCATGTCACCATGGTGATGCCACTCATTAGCATTCCAAACTGCTCTGAGTCTCCCTCCGCCAAACAAAGCTACTGATGTCTGGCCAACAGGTACATGTACTTCTACACCAGGCCCCCTGGGTATGGACAAATAAAAGGGGAGCAGGAGCGGGTCCTGACCCCACCCTACTAAAATGTCAGCTGGCATGTAATCTGTTCTCCTTTTCTGTTTCAGAGCTACGATGCAGTGATTTCCTATAGAAAATCGGATCTGCTTTTGAAATGGTTCTGACACCAATGGTCCAATGAGATGTCTGTTCTAACAAAATACCATCCATCTTAATGCATGTCTAATTTCCTTGGAGGATGGCCCTGAAGGGGAGGCCATGGTAAATAAAAGGCTGAACGAGTCCTCTGAAGATAAGAGGAAGACCGGAGAGTAGCTGACATGAACCTGGCTGCCTTAGGAGGACTATTCTATACCCACTCAGCAGTCAAAGTGAAGCCTCTCTGTTGGATGGTTGACTTTTCGTCTCTCACCTGTCTTATTTTATGAAATGATCCTAACCATAATCCAGACAAGCAATCCCGACTCAAAGGGGTGTTCACTTACTTTCAACATCAAAGCATCTGTTAGGAGACCTATCCTCTGTTGCTAGGCAACTGTATCAACACCCTGATCACGCTTGACTGGCGTGCTTTTAAAAAGGAATCTCACATCTCCTGTTTTTTTTCCTTCACTGTTTCCTCCTCTTTTTCTCTCTTCACCAGAGCTAATTACTTTCTGTGTACCTGTTAGGAAACCTGTGTCTTTCTGTGAACCCGTTAGGAAACCTGTGTCTTTCTGTGTACCCATTAGGAGATCTGTGTCTTTCTGTGCACCCGTTAGGAAACCTGTCTCTTTCTGTGTACCCGTTAGGAGATCTGTGTCTTTCTGTGTACCCGTTAGGAGACGTTTGTCTTTCTGTGTACCCGTTAGGAGATCTGTGTCTTTCTGTGTACCCGTTAGGAGACGTGTGATAGAAGACCTCATTCAAATATCATACTTTATGCTCGCTATATCAGGATTGCCAAGCCTCACATGCAAACACCAACGCAGTCCAATTCCATTCATTCTCAACTTTAGGGTAAAATGGCAAACAGCCAAGTTTTTGGGAAGACCCAGATGAAGTCTGCATTACTGCAACTCCTAACGCCCATCTCCAGAGAGCAAAGATTACTTCTGAACAAAACTTTAGACTACCTTGATTTCTAATAGGCTACTTTAGAGGGGCAAGAAGTAGATGGGTGATGAATGCTGACACAGTAAGAGAAAGTTATGAAGTGAAGAGAGTAGGGTGGAGGAAGCGACTGATAGTACAAGGCGAGAGGGAGGGAAGGTAGAGAGCCTATGTCTTTGTTCTAAATGAGTCGACTCTGCTGTGACCTTGGCTACAAATAAACACGTACCTAAGAGACTATATAGATGCGTATTCTGAATACATTTACAGTTTTCACACAAAAAGGCAAATATTGTATGTTGATTCCTAAAATGAATTTTCTGTATGGTTTCATACACTTTATTTTTTCAAAAATAAGGGGTTCCCAGAGGACTAGGCAGAGGGTAGGCGGTGACCTCACCTCAGTTTAAGCAAATCTGTGCATAAACCATACAGTGAAATGTAATTTACTAATCTTAACCTCCCCCCCAAAAATAAAAACATTTATATTGAAAGAAATACAGTAGGCTCATTTCATCCTCACAAATCAAAAGACTACTTAACTGTTACATTATTGCACACAGGAAGACTGTGCAAACAATTACACAGAAATCATACACTCACTTTCCAACCTCTATCTTCCTAACAGAACAGTTGTCACAAAGTGCTTTTCAGTAACCCAGCCTAGACGCCCAAATTGATTCATCAATCAAGGTTATTCCTTAGTTAGTAACTCCCCTCAACTGGATGCCTAGTTCTTAATTGGACAGGAATTGAAAATAAATAACAGAACCAGCTGACACTCAGCCTTCCAAGATTTTAGTTTTGCAACCCTGATTTACGTCAAGCTGATAGGACAAGCCCCTATTAACTAACGTGTTTGAGCTTTTCCAAGCCACCGTGTATTTTCAGTCTAAGGCACCCATGCTTTTGAGCTCGTATAGCAGGGAGATAAAGACAAGCTCCCTTGACATCTGCAGACAGACACAGCCTGACTGGTTAAGGGGGCACAGTGGGATGCGGGAGCGGAGATAAAACTTCCAATGACACTCAACAGTTCTGCCCACTGGCGATGGGCTGGCCTTCAGAGGTGCACCTTAAAAGAGATCAGAGAAGAGAGTTTATGCTTCCCCTGAAGGCCAGATGGCACGGTGTGTGTGTGTGGACAAATGTAAGCTGTACTGACATAGAGGGGTTATGTATTAGTGTGTGTCTGTGTAGAGTATCTGTCTGTGAGCCTGGATACTGCTGTATGTTGTCCATATGCTTTGGAGTGCCTTCAAATGGAACCATGGGGGGGTGGGGAGAAATTATTATGTAAAACGCTGTTCTATCTTTTCAATTGGTTGACGGATACATCCTTGTAGCTTTTCTGATGAACAGCGCAACACAACAGGCACTGCTCCCATCGATAACATTGAGTTGTTCCGTTTTTTACGCATCAGTTTGTCTAGTTTGAAGGCACCCTTAGTGCATGTGTACGCATGTGAAAGTGTCAGAGAATGGAGAATAAAATAATATCAGTCTAGTATCTTCTGTCACCCTAACTTAACCTTCACATTAATGATGAGTTACATTATACTCACTACCCATGGTTTAACAACCTCGTCTTGCACCATTTTACTTTCCAATGCAAGCATAGGCTATAAGAGTACCGTACAGTTAATCTGAACAGGTCTTGAATGCAACATTTGACTTTTAGCTACTTAATCAATTTATGGATAATATAAATGTATGGATAATATTTAGGACTATATGGGTTTCTAGGGAGGTCAATCTTATTGTATGGATAATATTTAGGACTATATGGGCTTCTAGGGAGGTCAATCTTATTGTATGGGTAATATTTAGGACTATATGGGTTTCTTGGGAGGTCAACCTTATTGTATGGATAATATTTAGGACTATATGGGTTTCTAGGGAGGTCAATCTTATTGGTGTTTACAGTCGACACATTCAAAAGCAGACAAACACTGAAACAAATAGGTAGAGAGACGATTTGAGAATTAAGGGCGAGCAGAAATGAAGATTCACACAGTGAGGTTATTCTGTTGACAGACTGTTGTCTTTATAACACTATACTGATTTGTCTGCTCTTATGTCAAATGTGGCCATTTCAGCAACACTAGGTATTCAGTAGTGTTGGGGTATCAGCAGTGTGGGGATTTCAGCAACACTAGGTATTCAGTAGTGTTGGGGTATCAGCAGTGTGGGGATTTCAGCAACACTAGGTATTCAGTAGTGTTGGGGTATCAGCAGTGTGGGGATTTCAGCAACACTAGGTATTCAGTAGTGTTGGGGTATCAGCAGTGTGGGGATTTCAGCAACACTAGGTATTCAGTAGTGTTGGGGTATCAGCAGTGTAGGGATTTCAGCAACACTAGGCATTCAGTAGTGTTGGGGTATCAGAAGTGTGGGGATTTCAGCAACACTAGGTATTCAGTAGTGTTGGGGTATCAGCAGTGTGGGGATTTCAGCAACACTAGGTATTCAGTAGTGTTGGGGTATCAGCAGTGTGGCGATTTCAGCAACACTAGGTATTCAATAGTGTTGGGGTATCAGCAGTGTGGGGATTTCAGTAACACTAGGTATTCAGTAGTGTTGGGGTATCAGCAGTGTGGCGATTTCAGCAACACTAGGTATTCAATAGTGTTGGGGTATCAGCAGTGTGGGGATTTCAGCAACACTAGGTATTCAGTAGTGTTGGGGTATCAGCAGTGTGGGGATTTCAGTAACACTAGGTATTCAGTAGTGTTGGGGTATCAGCAGTGTGGGGATTTCAGCAACACTAGGTATTCAATAGTGTTGGGGTATCAGCAGTGTGGGGATTTCAGCAACACTAGGTATTCAGTAGTGTTGGGGTATCAGCAGTGTGGGGTTTTCAGCAACACTAGGTATTCAGTAGTGTTGGGGTATCAGCAGTGTGGGGATTTCAGCAACACTAGGTATTCAGTAGTGTTGGGGTATCAGCAGTGTGGGGATTTCAGCAACACTAGGTATTCAGTAGTGTTGGGGTATCAGCAGTGTGGCGATTTCAGCAACACTAGGTATTCAATAGTGTTGGGGTATCAGCAGTGTGGGGATTTCAGCAACACTAGGTATTCAGTAGTGTTGGGGTATCAGCAGTGTGGGGATTTCAGTAACACTAGGTATTCAGTAGTGTTGGGGTATCAGCAGTGTGGGGATTTCAGCAACACTAGGTATTCAGTAGTGTTGGGGTATCAGAGGTGTGGGGATTTCAGCAACACTAGGTATTCAGTAGTGTTGGGGTATCAGCAGTGTGGGGTTTTCAGCAACACTAGGTATTCAGTAGTGTTGGGGTATCAGCAGTGTGGAGATTTCAGCAACACTAGGTATTCAGTAGTGTTGGGGTATCAGCAGTGTGGGGATTTCAGCAACACTAGGTATTCAGTAGTGTTGGGGTATCAGCAGTGTGGGGATTTCAGCAACACTAGGTATTCAATAGTGTTGGGGTATCAGCAGTGTGGGGATTTCAGCAACACTAGGTATTCAGTAGTGTTGGGGTATCAGCAGTGTGGGGATTTCAGCAACACTAGGTATTCAGTAGTGTTGGGGTATCAGCAGTGTGGGGATTTCAGCAACACTAGGTATTCAGTAGTGTTGGGGTATCAGCAGTGTGGGGATTTCAGCAGTGTTAGGATTTTATCAGTGCTTGGATTTGGGTGCCAGATGTCCTGCTACTGACTGCCGTGTGTTGGCTCTGGGAGTACTGAGGCTGCCTAAGGGAGGTGTGTGTGTGTGTGTGTGTGTGTGTGTGTGTGTGTGTGTGTGTGTGTGTGTGTGTGTGTGTGTGTGTGTGAGTGTGATGCACCAAGCCAGTAACAGTCTCGGACAGGCAAGGGCAGAGGTCAGGTTGGTAACACCGGGTCATATTGCTGGACATGCTAGGTTAACACTTCCCTTCAGGCAGCTTAAAAAAAAAGTCTTATGAATTCAGACGATTTTTTCTAAATATATTTTCCTGGGCTCCCAAGTGGCGCAACGGTCTAAAGCACTGCATCTCAGTGCTAGAGGTGTCACTACAGACACCCTGGTTTTAATCCAGGCTGTATCACAATCGACCGTGATTGGGAGTCCCATAGGGCGGCGCACAATTGGCCCAGCGTCATCAGAGTTTGGCCGGTGTAGGCCGTCATTGTAAATAAGAATTTGCTCTTAACTGACTTGCCTAGTTAAATAAAGGTAATATAATATATATATATATACTATGTCTTCTGGCATAAGTATGACATTATCAATCCTCAGGCATTATGTCACTCTTACGTCAGTGTTATGTAGGCTCTGTGTACGGCCTCCTCAAGTCAAGTGAAAAAGAACTACTGTCTGTTTAACTGAAGCCGATAGGAGGATGTCCTCACACGTCTTGTTATCTGATTCATCAGAGGGAAGCTCCAGGCTACTGTGTGAGAACGCTGACTAAATCCTTAATAGGGGAGCTCAATTCACAACCATTCATTGAGTCAATTCTAACATTAGGGTGCATGACTAGGAAATCTCAAGTTTCTGTATCATATCTATTTGAAATGTTACTTTTGGAAAATCTCCACAATTTGTCTTCTAATTACCATTGAAGGATAGGGTATCTAGTTGTTACAGCTCATGATAGGTATTTTTCATTGGACAATTTGTGTTATTGCTGCAATGTCAAACTGAAATGCCATAAATATGGTAATGATAACTTATGGGACTCTACAAGAAACACATGTTCAGTTCAAGGGGACAGCTTCAAAGGGGAGATGAACCAGAATGTGTGCTCAGAGTTTTATAAAAAATAGAATAGATAACTAGCTGCTAAGCGTTGTCTCTAATTGGAGAGCCTACTTATGTTTGTATGTCCCACACCTGTGTGTGGTTCATTGTCCTCAATGCCAGTTAAATGGGAGTGTTTGTAAGTACCCGTTCTTCTTGTTGTTTGTTAATTCATTAGATTTCTTTATTAAATGTATATGACAAACAACCACTGCGCTGCACCTTGGTCTATTTACGAACCCCGTCGTGACAGAATGAACCACCACGAGACCAAGCAGCGCTATTCGGGGGAGAGGGAGAAGCAAGAAGGACAGCGTCGTAATCGGGGCTCAGGATGGCGTGCAGCCTGAAGGCAACCCCAAGAGAAATTTTGGGGGGGGGGGGGGCTATGGGGGTGGTCTGGCCGTGAAGAGGAAGCGCCAGTGCCACTCTCCATGTGGGGTCGCGAACAAGAGGAGCACCGATGGGGGACGAGTGAGTCGAGTGAGGAGGCATACCTCGCTGGAGTATACAGGAGTATTGTGGAGCTGTGTAGACAGAATTGGGAAGAGTGCGAGAGCGAGAAGACGGAGCTGGCGTTAAAGGTGCCCACGGTGCGTCTCCCCAGTCCGGTACGCCCAGTGCCGGCTCCCCGCACCCGACCTCCAGTGCGTGCGCTCAGCCAGGTGCCTCCAGTGCCAGCTCCACGCACCCGACCTCTGGAGCGTCTCCCCAGTCCGGTACGCCCAGTGCCGGCTTCCCACACCCGACCTCCAGTGCATGCGTCCAGCCAGGTGCCTCCAGTGCCGGCTCCACGCACCCGACCTCCGGTGCGTCTCCCCAGTCCGGTACGCCCAGTGCCGGCTCCCCGCACTCGACCTCCCGTAATGGTCCACAGCCCGGAGCCTCCCGTGATGGTCCACAGTCTGGAGCCTCCCGTGATGGTCCACAGCCCAGAGCCTTCCGCTGTGCTGGTGCCCAGTCCAGGCCAGGTCGTCTGCCCAGCTCCTTGGCCGGAGTCGCCTGCCACACCGATGCCCAGTCCGGGTCCGGTCGTCTGCCCCGCTCCATGGCCGGAGAAGTTCGCCACACCGGTGCCCACTCCAGGAGCGGGGCAGACGACCGGTCCGTCGTGACAGGTAAAAACATTTAACATTGTGATTTTATAGTGTGAATTATCATCATAAAGTAAGTCATAAAGTACTACTATGGCTGACCCAGTAAAGCAACACATTTTACTGCACCTATCTGGTGTATGTGACAAACATTTGTTTATTTTTATTTTTTGTGCCACACCTTTATATATACCAAATGTGTGTACAACACAGTAACAATTTCCACTAAACTACATATTTAATAACAACAGAAATGCCATGGCACAGTGTCCTCACCCATGGCTAAAACAGAAAAGCCATGTCACAGCGCCCTCACCCATGGCAAAAACAGAAATGCCATGTCACAGCGCCCTCACCCATGGCTAAAACAGAAATGCCATGTCACAGCGCCCTCACCCATGGCTAAAACAGAAATGCCATGTCACAGCGCCCTCACCCATGGCTAAAACAGAAATGCCATGTCACAGCGCCCTCACCCATGGCTAAAACAGAAATGTGATCATATGATGGAGTTAAAAGAGTAATGAATAGATACTACCTTATCCACAATCCCACAACATATACAAAACATAAGGACCCATTAATGAACTTAATTGTTAACAAACTATGTAATACTAAATAAAGTATTACCTGATGGACTTGATATGACAAAATATAAAGCACTTAACAGGATGTATTTGGGTCCTTTGAGCTGCATCAGAGAAGAATGCTACATTGCTTATAAAATGGAAATAACAGGAAATTGCGTGATAAAGTCATTAAATTATTCTGCAAATACAAAACATAAATCTATGATAGATAAGGGTGATTAAATATTGACATATAGTGTCTTTGAGCCTGTGAGTCGTTACAAAAGCTACGATAGGAACAGTGAACCTTCATCCATCCCTGAACTCATGGTGAATCTAGTCATGTAGTGTAGGGACCTGCAGGATCAACACTCACTGTGTTCACTGTGGGCTGAAAAAATGGAGTAACATTTATTTCTAACTTGTGAATTTATCCAATAAACATAAAGAAAAGCTCAAACGTAAACGTGAACAGTATGTAAGATATGAAGGGTATGGTGAGGGTTAATAATGGAACAAAAATAGGAAATTGGTGTCTGTGCTTTCTAATACAGGAGTCTTCAATACAGGGTTATAATAAGGATTTGGTCACTAGTTTTCATGTTGATTGAATCATGGCAGTTGCTTTCTTTGAGGTTCATTAATCAGTACTTCAAATAGAAGCTAGAGAAAGCATCAAGAGGTTTCTTTCTTTATATAAATACAAAATATTTATACCAACTTAAAGTTAATGTAACCTCTTTTACAAGAATAAACTCTTAAACAAATTACAATTGAACTATAAAAATGTCATAATTTATCTGCCTATCTCCTGCAATAGAAAGCAACCATACTGACTCCAGTGCATGCCACGGCTCCATGTAGCCAAACTCACACACATAAAAAGCACACAGATCATCAGTCATGGGCCGGCAGTGTAAAGTGAGTCCTGTCTCTTTGCAAAGTAAATATTTAGTATTCATTTGGGGGGAACCATGTCCTTTATGACTGGTTCTCTGTTCAGGTAGGTGGCCCAGTAAACCAGATTGAAACCACTGAAGAGCACGGGGAACATAATCCGCGACATACGGTCGATTTTGCTGACACTGTTGAAGGTCTTCCTGTTCTGCTCTGGCTTGACCTCTGGCTTGGCCTTGTTGGGGTCAGAGGTGGCACTCTTGGAGATGGTGGGCAGACCACTTTGGTCCTTGGTGATGTTCGGTGCATAGTTTGCCACGGCAACGGCATAGGCGTTGTTCTTCTTCATGGCGGACGCCTCCTTCTTCTGCTGGAGGAGAGAAATAAAATACACATTTGAGACTTTGGGGGTGTTTGCAAGAAACTGAGAGCCACTACAAGCAGGAGGTGATACTCTGAGACAGTGTTATGATGGCTTCCTGATCCTTCAAGTGTTTGATTGCTACTAGATCATTGTACTATTTTTCTCAGTACCTCTCACACAGCTAAGGGCTCACCTCAACAAGGTGCCAGACAGGGACTGGAGATCAACAGTACAACACTTCATGTCTACTTGACTTGAGAGGCAATACCTCACAGTGGTATTTTAATGTCACCCCGAGACACTGTAATAATTTGTCTGATTTGAATTTTTTTGTTGTTGCAAATATCACATTTACATAAGTGTTCAGACCTTTTACTCAGTACTTTGTTGAAGCACCTTTGGCAGCGATTACAGCATTGAGTGTTCTTGGGTATGCGTCACGAATTGGCGTATAGACAGACCAAGGTCTGCCACTAAAGGACGCATGGAGGGACCAAAGCGCAGCGCAGGTATAGTTCGACATTTTATTTCTTCAGCAGATAAATATTCACAATGACGAACTATACAAACAAAACACGAGTAAACAAAACAACGTAACACACTTACTTGTCGTGACTGGAGATATAACGACCCACACCTAGGTGTGGGACATACAAACATATGTAGGATCCCTAATTAGAGACAATGCAGTGCAGCTGCCTCTAATTAGGGATCCACCACAAAACATCACACAGAAACAGAAATATGGGACCTGTCAGACTCTGACCAAGGATACATAGAGAAGCAATAGGCTTCTCTTTGGCCAGAGCCTGACAGTATGACGCTACAAGCTTGGCACACCTGTATTTTGATTAATTTCTCCCATTCCTCTCTGCATATCCTCTCAAGATCTGTCATGTTGGATGGGGAGGGTTGCTGCACAGCTATTTTCAGGTCTCTCCAGAGATGTTCGATTGGGTTCATGTCTGGGCTCTGGCTGGGCCACTCAAGGACATTCAGAGACTTGTCCCGAAGCCACTCCTGCGTTGTCTTGGCTGTGTGTCCTGTTGGAAGGTGAACCTTCACCCCAGTCTGAGTTCCTGAGCACTCTGGAGCAGGTTTTCATCAAGGATCTCTCTGTACTTTGCTGTTTATCTTTGCCTCGATCATCACTAGTCTCTCAGTCCCTGCCGCTGAAAAACAACCCCACAGGAGGATGCTGCCACCACCATGCTTCACCGTAGGTATGGTGCCAGGTTTCCTCCAGACGTGATGCTTGGCATTCAGGCCAAATAGTTCAATCTTGGTTTCATCAGACCAGAGAATCTTGTTTCTCCTGGTCTGAGAGTCCTTTAGGTGCCTTTTGGCAAACTCCAAGCAGGCTGTCATGTGCCTTTTACTGAGGAGTGGTTTCTGTCTGGCCACTCTACCAAAAAGGCCTGATTTGTGCTGTAGAGATGGTTGTCCTTCTGGAAGGTTCTCCCATCTCCACAGAGGAACTCTAGAGCTCTGTCAGAGTGACCATCGAGTTCTTGGTCACCTCCCTGACCAAGGCCCTTCTCCCCTGATTGCTCAGTTTGGCCGGGCGGCCAGCTATTGGAAGAATCTTGGTGGTTCCAAACTTCTTCCATTTAAGAATGATTTTTTATTTTTTATTTTTTTTTATTTCACCTTTATTTAACCAGGTAGGTCAGTTGAGAACAAGTTCTCATTTGCAACTGCGACCTGGCCAAGACAAAGCAAAGCAGTGCGACAAAAAAAAACAACAACACAGAGTTACACATTAAACAAACAGTCAAAAACACAATAGAAAATCTATAAATAGAGTGCAAAATGTAGTGCAAAAATGCAGTAAGGTTGGGAGGTAGGACAATAAATAGACTATAGAGTAGAAATAAATTACAGAATTATCATCATTAACACAGGAATGAAGGATGTGCAAATTATGATGTGCAAATAGAGATACTGGAGTGCAAGATTAGTGAAAAATAAACAAAAATAAATATGGGGATGAGGTAGTAGTGTGGGCTATTTACAGAAGGGCTATATACAGGTGCAGTGATCGATAAGCAGCTTTGACAGCTGATGCTTAAAGTTATGGAGGCCACCGTGTTCTTGGGGACCTTCAATGCTACATTTTTTGGTACCCTTCCCCAGATCTGTGCCTCAACACAATCCTGTCTCATAGCTTTACTTCTGACATGCACTGTCAACTGTGGGACCTTATATAGACAGGTGTGTGCCTTTCCAAATTATGTCCAATCAATTGAATTTAGCACAGGTGGACTCCAATCAAGTTGTAGAAACATCTCAAGGATGATCAATGGAAACAGGATGCACCTTAGCTCAATTTGGAGTCTCATAGCAAAGGGTCTGAATACTTATGTACATTTCTGTTTTTAAATTTTTAAATTTAAAATGTTTAAATGAAAAAAAAACTGTTTTCACTTTATCATTATGGGTTGTTGTGTGTAGATTGCTGAGGATGCTTTTATTTATTTTAGAATAAGGCTGTAACGAAGAAAGAAAAAGTGGAAAAACTCAAGGGGTCTGAATACTACTCCGAATGGACTGTATGTATGGCTACAACCAGCACAGATAGTAATGGTTATTCTGAAGTAAAAGCACAGCCATCACTTTCAATGCCACACACATTTCTCTGAGTATGAGAGCTGTGGGGAGAAAGTGTAATTATCAGAGAACGAGCTGAAATCAGAATTCGGAACTCAGAACCACTTATGCAATGTGAATGTTGGTGTCACATAATTCTCTGGCTTAACTGTATCAACCATCTCCTCCTTGAGAGATCACAGATCCATCCTGCCTTTCTCCCCACACACAGCTCCTCATCTCCTTTTCTGTTAACTTCCTTTCTTTAGTCCCCCTCTCTCTTTTAATAAGGTACCGTTTTACATTCAATATCTCAAAGGGAACACTTCTGAGTTCTAGACAGCTTGCTTTGAGTATAATTCATCTACTCTATTTCTCTGCTTCATTTCTCTGCATTTCCTTAACATTTGCATTTAATGTATGATATTGTTCAAATTGGTATTTGTCTTAACAGCTGTTGTTCACTTGTTCTACACATGCCTCTTATCACATCAGTAGAGTGATAAAGATGCAGTGTTAACTCAAATGCAGGATTGTATGTAACACAAATTTAATGAACAGCTCCGAGCGCAATACGTGACTGTCAGTGGTCAGTGTGGTTGCCATGGTTACCTTAACGTTGACCACACTTTTGCCATCCCAGGCCCAGCCTCTTTTGGTGAAGTAGTTGACGGTGGCAAACTCGATGAGGGCAGAGAACACGAAGGCGTAGCACACCGCGATGAACCAATCCATGGCCGTGGCGTAGGCCACCTTGGGCAGAGAGTTACGGGCACTGATACTGAGAGTCGTCATAGTGAGCACAGTGGTCACACCTGTGATATTACAGGACCAGAAAACCAAAAGACAACAGTTCTTAGAAAATGTAGACCACAAGCTGATCAAACATTTTGACAGTAAATTCAATTCAATGATTCATAGTAGTGATTCCATCTCCGGTACTGTCGTTCTTTCCACGTTCACTTGTTTTTCCATGTGTAACAGACAATGGTATTTCCATCCACATTGAAAATAGCGTATTCATGTGGATGATTCTGTCATATTTTCAGAGAGAAAAAATACATTTAGATTACTGCATTGCAGGAGAAGGAGAAAGAACAAACAAACCTTTTTTATTGACAATCTCCACATTGTTGCTGTGCACTCTAGACACCATTATGCTTTTGCAGCATATACAAGCATATAAATAGACAAAGAGAGTTATCAGTCATTTCTTCCTTCACACCTCTTTGACTAAGATGACATTGGTAGTGAAAGAATGGGGGTGTTCTTTTTCCACATGGCTGCTGACGGATATGTTTTTTTTGCTATTTTTTTCCCTTCCATTTGAGGGAACATGAAACTACATCAAACAACATCAACGGGATAAAATAACAATCCCCCGATTGCGAGGATCAAACGGACTGTGGGGATGTGTTTCGGAGGCTGGAAGTGGTGCCTGCATTAATAATTTAACCAGGACAATACCACAAAGTCAAACATCATAGAACAGAGACAACAAGGAACAAAGTTCTAAAAGGATTGCCTTTGCTTTAAGTCTTATCTAGCCATTCATAACACCTAAATGACATGATACATGTCATAATGTTATCTATTAGCATACTGAAGGTAGACTTATGGATCGATCCGTTGCGCTAGAGGCACATTACAGCGCGATTGAAATGTAAAGGTATTTTCCAATGGAGCTGACATAAGCAGCGAACACCTTTTAAATGTAAGTTGTGCTGTAGCGCAGATCTCCAGCGCTACGGATTGAATCGGGCCCTTCATGTTACAGTGTATTTGTGAGATATTTGACAGGAGTAAGTCGAACAACATTTGCAGGAAATTGTTTTGTTTTAGCCACAATTGTTTATGTAATTAATTCCTAGCTACCACAGGGGGAGACAAGTTACAGAGTGTGCCTTTAAAGAATATTCATAACAACTTCATGACACCTGTTAATTATTTTGGTGTAGAATGAGAAGGGAAGGAAGACGTGTACCAAATCACAATGAAGAGAATGAGAAATCAGCCACAGTTATTTGACCCCTCAGAAACGGATGGATTTACCAGTGAGTATCTGAATATTAAATCTTTAATAACCTTGCATGAATAGCTATACTGTCTCAATGAGTGATTCATGAGGATTATCACTGAACATGTTCAGAATAGTAATCAATGTGTTCGATGCACTGGAAAACTGAGGGAGAATTGTGAACAAGTTAAAAGAATAGACTGAAAATACTGCAGGTCTTGAATTTGTTTGGTGAGTTGACCACAAAATGTCAACAATAAGAAAAGACCAAGCTCATAATATAGAAGTACAAAGGAAAACAAATCTGTTCCATTAACAGATAGACTATCTCATAAAATTGCAGAAATTTATAAAACCTGTTCTACAATAATTTAAACTAACACCAAAGCATATAAAGACAAAATCGTTAGCTGTTTTTATATGGGGGCTGTTTAGTTGCAACCAAGGGGATTTAGAATAACTGATCTGGTCTGTGTTTAAATTGAGTGCTAAAGTGATAGTTTGATGTCAAGGTCACTTAAAAGCCACGAATTTGCTCCACTAAAAGGCCTATTAAAAACAGCTCCAGTTCCCCTAATGTTTAACCATTCAACTGGACACAGGACATCATCTTTATGTCAGTAAGGCAGTGAATATACAGTACTGACTGGCTCTGAATACATGGAACTCCAGTGCATTATTAGCCCTGATTATATGAGGGGAATCTACATTATGGAGCAGACAGAGAGAGTGTATAGAAGCCCCAGTTTAGAGACCTCCAGTCCCTGACATTTCCATATGGGATATATGGGTCTGGGCTTTTTTTAAACTCTGCAGGTAGACTGGGCTTCTTGTAATAAGCATGCTGAGGGCTCCCCTCATCTGTGATGCCCTGGTAGAGTTACCCTGTCAGAATTAACACCCCTATTTACAGCAGTGGAGTTCTGTGGTTGTTACATGAGAGACTAGTTCAGTCTGAGCTTCTACATTTCATGGGGCTCTATGTACAGTATGTGTAGCATGTTTTGACCAGGCTGTGATCTAAGAGCAAGTGTTTGACTTGACTGTAGAGTAACAGGTGTCTGACTTGACTGTATATATTTGACTTGACCGTAAATATGTTTGACCTGACCACTGAGGAGCACTTGTGAACTGATCACTAAAGAGCAGAGACTACAGTGGAAGAATATGTTTTACTTGACTTAATAGGCAAACACGTTCTGCCTGACTGAAGACAAAAGCTTGTGGCAGTAATTGCTATCTGCTGTGAGCAAATAATTGTGTTTGAAAGCGATGATTTGAAGTGCTCACCAAAGACAGTTCTGGCGGGTACAGACTCTCGGTTGAGCCAGAAGGAGACCTGGGAGAGGATGACGGTCATGATGCAGGGCAAGTAGGTCTGGATCACAAAGTAGCCTATCTTCCTCTTCAGGTGGAAGTGGGCCATCATGACAGTGTATTCACCTGCAGAGAGAGAATGACAAGAACATATACACATGACAATGTGTCTGATAACTGTATCTTTTACACAAGTGGTTCAAGAGATTGTTGTCTCTGCTTGGTATCTCAGATCCAATAGTGGCTACTGGTCTAGACTAGGGTTCAATGGCAGGAACCCAGTTACCGAGATTAACTAGGATGTACTGCCCAAAACCACTCCCTTTTCCTGGGATAAATAACTGCGAGAAACCGGTCAATTGTAATAAATTGTTTATATGAGCAGCATGATGTGAAATGGAACTGTTAAATTATATGCGATGTCTAAATCTGGTTTATCTACGGCATCTGCATGATGAATCATCAACGCTCAGGGTGGGGACAGAGAGTCCATCTCAGATTGGAGCGCAGTTCACAATGCACGTAGATCTATCATCTCATCATGGTAAAATGTTTTTTCTTGTGATAAGTAGGCCTACATTTCCTGCAGCATAGTGTATAATATAAAGACAGAATGCGTATCTAATTTACCCATCTCCATCTGGCTTTCAGGGGTCACCTTATGTTTTAATGAATTTTTTTATTGCAGCTGCGTAGTTTTAAAATAGACTATCACTCAAATATCATTGCTTTAAATTAGTGCACGTGTGAGCACTCCCTCTCTCAACTCCATTCAAATTGCATCCAAAATAGATTATCCTGTTCTAGATTGATATACAATGCATTCGGAAAGTATTAAGACCCCTTGACTTTTCCACATTTGTTACGTTACAGACTTATTCTAAAATGCTTGCCTCCTTAATCTACACACAATACCCCATAATAACACAGCGAAAACTGGTTTTTAGACATTTTTGCAAATTTATTAGAAATACTAAACAGAAAAACCTTATTTATAATTCAGTATTAGCCTTATATTTAGCTAATTAATGATGGGTTATGAGTAATAAGCTTCTAACTTATAGCCTCTGTCTCTTGCGCAATACGCACGCACCTGTGCTCCGCTGGCCTCTCTCCTTAAAAAGACTAGAATAATTTACTGGACATTTTTTTGTATTTCTTATACAAATAGATTATTCGAAGAGGGGCGCAAGCTCTCGTTTGCTGAATGTTAAATATAGCAGCCAATAGAAATCACAGGTAGTTTTAAAGAAGAGCCAACGCGCGATGGCAGTAGGCTATAGCAGTTATTTATTCAGACCCATAACCATTCAATCTTCGTGAAGAGAAGTGAAAGCCTTCTGCATCTAGTTCTAGTCCGATATTATTCAAGGAGGAAAACAAGGACAACAAGACATATTTAATTTGAGGAAGGAATGAAGCAACAATAGAGAGAGAAAGAGGAAGCTGGCTAATAACATTAGGGGAAATATTATGAAAGGTAGCCTATATACAGTGGGGAGAACAAGTATTTGATACACTGCCGATTTTGCAGGTTTTCCCACTTACAAAGCATGTAGAAGTCTGTAATTTTTATCATAGGTACTCTTCAACTGTGAGTGACGGAATCTAAAACAAAAATCCAGAAAATCACATTGTATGATTTTTAAGTAATTAATTTGCATTTTATTGCATGACATAAGTATTTGATACATCAGAAAAGCAGAACTTAATATTTGGTAGAGAAACCTTTGTTTGCAATTACAGAGATCATACGTTTCCTGTAGTTCTTGACCAGGTTTGCACACACTGCAGCAGGGATTTTGGCCCACTCCTCCATCCAGATCCTTCAGGTTTCGGGGCTGTCGCTGGGCAATACGGACTTTCAGCTCCCTCCAAAGATTTTCTATTGGGTTCAGGTCTGGAGACTGGCTAGGCCACTCCAGGACCTTGAGATGCTTCTTACGGAGCCACTCCTTAGTTGCCCTGGCTGTGTGTTTCGGGTCGTTGTCATGCTGGAACAACCAGCCACGACCTATCTTCAATGCTCTTACTGAGGGAAGGAGGTTGTTGGCCAAGATCTTGCGATACATGGCCCCATCCATCCTCCCCTCAATACGGTGCAGTTGTCCTGTCCCCTTTGCAGAAAAGCATCCCCAAAGAATGATGTTTCCAACTCCATGCTTCACGGTTGGGATGGTGTTCTTGGGGTTGTACTCATCCTTCTTCTTCCTCCAAACACGGCGAGTGGAGTTTAGACCAAAAAGCTCTATTTTTGTCTCATCAGACCACATGACCTTCTCCCATTCCTCCTCTGGATCATCCAGATGGTCATTGGCAAACTTCAGACGGGCCTGGACATGCGCTGGCTTGAGCAGGGGGACCTTGCGTGCGCTGCAGGATTTTAATCCATGACGGCGCAGTGTGTTACTAATGGTTTTCTTTGAGAGTGTGGTCCCAGCTCTCTTCAGGTCATTGACCAGGTCCTGCCGTGTAGTTCTGGGCTGATCCCTCACCTTCCTCATGATCATTGATGCCCCACGAGGTGAGATCTTGCATGGTGCCCCAGACCAAGGGAGATTGACCGTCATCTTGAACTTCTTACATTTTCTAATAATTGCACCAACAGTTGTTGCCTTCTCACCAAGCTGCTTTCCTATTGTCCTGTAGCCCATCCCAGCCTTGTGCAGGTCTACAATTTTATCCCTGATGTCCTTACTCAGCTGTTTGATTGAGTGTGTGGAGTCTGTTTGATTGAGTGTGTGGACAGGTGTCTTTTATACAGGTAACGAGTTCAAACAGGTGCAGTTAATACAGGTAATGAGTGGAGAACAGGAGGGCTTCTTAAAGAAAAACTAACAGGTCTGTGAGAGCCGGAATTCTTACTGGTTGGTAGGTGATCAAATACTTATGTCATGCAATAAAATGCAAATTAATTATTTAAAAATCATACAATGTGATTTTCTGGACTTTTGTTTTAGATTCCGTCTCTCACAGTTGAAGTGTACCTATGATAAAAATTACAGACCTCTACATGCTTTGTAAGTAGGAAAACCTGCAAAATCGGCAGTGTATCAAATACTTGTTCTCCCCACTGTATGTGTCAGCCTACTAATTATACAAATAGGCCCTACTATATTTCAAAATGAAAATCTAATTTGCTAGCCTATACCTGGCCGCATGTGCTGCACCAGAATCCCATGTTCTCTTCTGCTTTGTCATGGTTTATCATACAGGATAATACAACACAGTACAGTAATACAGTTCACACTCAAAAATATTAGCCTACTGGAGCTAGTTTCATTCAGTTACCCAAGAGAGCATATAGCTAGCTTTTCTGTCATGCTTAATGTTCAGTAGACTATATACAGTATGTATTGGATTTTGGCAAATCATTTGGGCTTTTTTGGGCTTGGGCTCATTAAATGTTTTTAATGTAGGGCTCATAAAATGAATTTAATGTATAGCTCGTCAGGCTCAGGTAGCATCAGGCTAATCAAATATAGACGTAGGCCTATTAATATGCTTTATAATGCTTCTGAATGACACTTCCGGGTTTGGCGGGAAATACCGGGTTACCCGGGAGAACAGTGATTTATTCTCAGGATGGAACATTTGTAAAATACCAGGAAAATATTAAACCCTAGTCTAGGCTCATCAACTGGAAAACTCTCACTGCTAAGAGTCAAAATACTATTACTAGTGAGTGTGGGTTTTCATTATCCAGTTGATGTGCCTTTCCAACTCTTCACCCAAAGACTTTTGTTTACAAAAAATATTTCATTTGAGCATGCTAATTCTTGATCATTCTCACCAGTGCTTGATTTAATGGTCTCTGTCCCCATAGTTTGTCCCTGAAGGTCATACTGGTTCAGTCTGGATCCATCTAATGCTACCTCCACTGACGCTGATGCATTTCGGGTCCAAATGTACGTCACCTCGGCCATTGTGTAGGCATCTGCAGATAATAAGGTCAATACTGTTCACACTACATAACAAAAAGGAAAGGTGGATAGAAATGACTCCCCATCTACAAAGAATAGTAGGCTTTCAACCATGCCATTCTGCACAGGCATGTGCACAGCACAACACGGGGCATACTTTACTATCTGATCATGTTCAAGCATTTATATTAATCAATTAATCTGTAAGTGTGAAATTAGAAAATTACATTTCACATAGAAAGGAGGGAATTTCAATCACATCGAAATGCAAAACAGCCAATATTATCTGATAGAAGATTGATAGAACTTGGCAGATATGTCTTTGTAGAGAGGCACATGAAATTGCTGTTTATGAAAAGCCAGATTTAATGAAGGTCTGGAACACATTTTCAGCCGTTTCAAAAGCTCAGACTTTTCTTGCCCGTTTCATGTACAGCAACAACCCGCACTGGCTTTTTATAGTGGAACTTGACTCGTGAACTCAGAATGAATCCAATTATACCCCCCAAAACTAGATGTTTCAGTCTCACAGGTAACCAGCTAAACATAGCTACAGCAAGCTCAATCAGTTCTTTACAAAGTAAAATAAAAGCAAGAATGAGGAGATAAGCTTACAGCTGCCAAACTTCAGTGGACAGGAGTGGGAATCCATGGGGAAATCTTCGAGGTGCATGGGACATTCTGCCTGGACCGTTAACCTAAGTAAATACAAGAGTTCACATCACACCAGAACCTCACGGTTATTCTCACAGTGTTGTTGTTTTGTTGTTTCCTTTGAATGGCCTCATCTCTCCTTGCTTTCAGGCCACTGACATCACCTTGTCTGAGACCTAAGGACAGCTCTGTTAGCTCTCTAATGAAACTAGGGATACCTCATAGTGTACAGCAACGTTCCATCCTCCATGATCCGGAGCAGTTTGTTGGGCATGGTCATGTTGTGAGCCACGGATTTCTTCCCGTTGTGGAAGAAGGTGTCAGGCGTCCAGATCTTACTGGCCATCAGGTTGTTCAGCCGCAGGATGTTCATGGGCCCGTTGAACTTCAGCCGCTCGTCAATCCAGCTCTGACGGAAGAACACGTCCACAGTGTACTCCTGACACAGAGAATAGGAAAAAAGAATGTAGCACAGGTTGGGGTTTTGGTAATGCCCCCCCCCCCCCCCCCCTTCCATCATAATTCTCACAATATGTCATGAAGAGACTGTAATGGCATATGGTGTTTTTAAAACATCTTAGATCTTTAAACTTACATCTGCATTGTAACATGTGTTTGGAATAATTAGAATGAAATCCACTTTTATCACCTGGTCAGTCAAATGAAATAATTTTATGGTCTAGAGATTAATCTATGGTTGCCGCCGCCCTGTGTGGTCGCCTGTTATGCAGCTCCCATGTTTATGCGTACATTTTTTGTTTAGTATGTTTTGTGTGAGTTTTTTTTTTAATAGTTGAACTATATAGTTCAGGTTTATTGAGTGCTACTGTTTTACGAAGGTTTTAGCGGTCCTGGACAGCGTTGTACGAGATCTTCAGTTTCTTGGCAATTTATCGCATGGAATATGGACGCAGGGCGGGATTGAATTGTAAAGCAAAGCTTAGGAAATACAAGCCGGCTATACCGTCTATCATTATGGGCAACGTGAGATCGCTGCATAACAAGATGGAGGAACTAGAGGGTCTTGTCCGTGGACAAAGGGAATCCAGAGAACCTTTTCTAGTGTTTTTTACCGAGACATGGCTGACTGATAACATCCCCACAGGGAACGTCACTATCGGTGGTTTCAAGACCATCAGAGCGGACAGGGATAGCGCTTCTTCCGGTAAGAGTAAGGGAGGGGGGCTGGCTTTATTAGTTAACGACAGATGGTACCATATTACTGATAAGGAACAGTTTTGTTGCCCGGACATTGAACTGTTAGCCGTTATCCTGAGACCCTACTATTTGCCGAGGGAGTTCACGGTGGCCATTGCTGTTATTGTTTACATCCCTCCCTCTGCTGACGCAAAGACAGTGTGTGACGTCATCCACTCTGTTATCGAGAGGTTACAGACAGCGCATCCCAGTGTCTTTTTTGCCATTTCTGGGGATTTTAACCATTCATCTCTCTCTTCAACGCTGCACAAGTTCAAACAGTTCGTGAAGTGCCCAACTAGGAATAATAAAACTCTGGACTTGTTATATGCGAATGTGAAGGATGCATACAACTCCACTGCACTCCCTCCCCTAGGTAGATCAGATCACAACCTTGTCCACCTCACCCCACTCTGCAGGCCTATGGTCCAACGTTAGCCAGTGACCACTAGGACCATTAGGAGATGGTCCCCGGAGGCGAATGAAGCCATACATGACTGCTTTGAGACAACAGACTGGAATGTGCTCTGTGAGGCTCATGGGGAGGTCATTGATGGACTTACAGACTGCATAACGGACTATATCAATTTTTGTGTAGACAACACTGTACCCACCAGGAAGGTACGCTGTTTTCCAAATAATAAACCCTGGGTCACCAGCGACCTGAAGGTCATGCTGAATGAAAAGAAGAGGGCATTCAAGGAGGGGGACAAGGACAAATTGAAATGCGTAGAGAGGGAGCTGAAGTTGCGGATTGCTGAGGGGAAGAGAGTGTATAAGGAGAAGATAGAGGACAAGCTGAGGCAGAGCCAGGTGAGAGAGGTGTGGAAGGGTAATGGAAATATCAATGGCTTCAAAAAGTCAAACTGTGGGCAGACGGAGGGGACCCAGGACAGAGTCAATGAGCTGAACCATATTAGCTCTGCCCACCTCCCCTCCAGCTCTCCAGAACACACACCCTCATGGCTGTCCCCCTGTCCCCCCCCCCCCCCCCCTTTACACACGACACCTCTGTTGAGACAATCAGCGACCCCCTCCCTGCTCCCTCTGGACTGTTCTGCAACCCCTCCCTTACCCCAACCTCTGGACTGATACTCAACAACCCCCTTCCCCCCACCTCCCCACCTGGGCTGGCTTTCATCACCAACCAAGTGAAGAGAGAGCTGGAGAGACTACATCAGTGGAAAGCGGTGGGCCCAGGTTGCACTGTGAGGGTTATGTTTTATTACTTCTCCAGTGCCTTCAACACCATTCACAATGACTTTGTGTTGTGGTGTGAGCAAAACCACCTTCAGCTCAAAATCTGCAAAACAAAGGAGTAATACAAGTTCCTGGAAGTCCATATGGACAACAAGCTGGAATGAGCTGGTAACACTGGGGCTCTGTACAAAAAGGGCCAGAGCCGATTCTACTTTCTGAGGAGGCTCATGTCCTTCAACATGTGCAGTAAACTACTGCATACTTTCTACCAGTCTGTGGTGGCCAGTGCCATCTTTTTTGCAGTGGTGTGCTGGGGCGCCAACATAAAGGCCAGTAATGCTTCTCGGGTAAATTAGCTGTTCTGGGGATTAACCTTAACACTCTAGAGGAGGTGGTGGAGAGAAGGATCCTGGCCAAACTGCTGGCCATCATGGACAACGTCACCCACCCTCTGCATGCCATGGTTATGACGCAGAGGAGCACCTTCAGTCACAGACTGATCCCACCACGGTGTGCCAGAGAGCGCTACAGGAGGTCCTTCCTGCCAGCGGCTATTTGACTATTTAATGCCTCACCAGGGTGCCATGCCATCGGCAACATAGACCTGGAACTGTTGGGGTGTTAGGACCTAGTTTAACAATTAGGTATCCATCCATCCGTGAGTAACTGTCTGTTTTGTAATCACTCATTAACTCAGGACTTATTCATTCAGCACTCATTCATTCAGGACTGTATGTACATATTCATGTACAGTTGTTATATCATATCACGTGCAATGTTGTAAGTAATTCTTGGACTGAACTTACGTAGTCATTCACTCAGGACTGTATACTAGTATCCTGTCAGTAGTATCTTTTTTTTTTTTTCATTTAGTATATCGATTGTGCAATACAATGCATTTATCTGTAATTAACCCTGTTCTAAGGACTGTATTTTAAGGGAATTACTATTATTACCCTAAATTATATCATACTCACATTTATCTATTTAAGTATCTCTTCCTGTCATTTACCTGTACAGTTAATTTAACCATGCAAATATTCATTTATCTGTACATTTAACCAGACTGTATATTAAGTAAACTATTATTACCCTCACTTAAATCATACGCGCATTTAGCTATTTAAGTATCTTTCTCTGCCATCGACCTGTTTAGTTAACCACGCAAATATTTGTATTTATTTATATCAACGTGCAATAATTGTATCGTTTTTTTACCTAACACTATAACAATGTATAGTGTACATATTCAGTCATTCACTCATACTATGCAATGCGTTTCTATAGCTTTTTGCACTCCAGACTTCATGTATTTTAATACATTTTCATGTATTGTCTATCTGTCTTTTGTGTATTTTTGTTCTGGCATTTTGCACCTGCCCTGTATTTTTCATAGCTGCTTGATAAAGTAATTTCCCCACGGGGATCAATAAAGTATCTATCTATCTATCTATCTATCTATCTATCTATCTATCTATCTATCTATCTATCTATCTATCTATCTATCTATCTATCTATCTATCTATCTATCTATCTATCTATCTATCTATCTATCTATCTATCTATCTATCTATCTATCTATCTATCTATAGTCCAATAGTAATAATGATTTGTTTTGTCTAACACTGTGACATTGACTCAATGCCACAAGAGACAAGTGGAGGGATCACAATACAGAGACTATAGAAGTCATATATGTACAGACACAAAGCACAGGGACCAGCAGGGATGCTGTCGGAGAGAGAGACAGAGAGTGTGAGATAGAGAGAGAGAGATGCCACTATCAGAGAAACACTATCAAAGCAGAGCGATGGCCCAAGAGTGAAATGTTCCACCTTGAGTTAAAAAGAGCCTCTGAATTAATTATGCATGTGCTATTTCTTCTTCTTTTTTAAAGGCGCTGGCTCGGTGGCGACCATTTCCCCTCTTCTTTATGATTTAAATATTTGAGTGCAGGCTGAAATGGTGGGCTGAGAGTGTGATGAAGGAGGGAACTAAGAAAAGCTTTTCAAGCCCAGCAGGTACGAGGCTGGAGTTTGGAAAACAAGGCCAAAGGAAAGGGTGGTAGTGTGTGTGTGTGTGTGTGTGTGCGCGTGTGTGTGTGTGCGCGTGGTATGCGTGAGGGGGAGTCTAGCAGCATGCTATCCAAGAAAAAAACGGTTACATAATTTTCCCATTATAGTGCACCTGGGTTTCCAACGGCAGCAAAGACAGACGCAGTAGTGATGCTACCCCAAAATCACATGACATGTTGATGGACCAACCTACTTAAAATGTATGTGAAATATTTTACAAAAATCTATGTATACAATTTACAGTATATTGTTAAACATAAGCTTATATCAAAATAATGTAATACTGTATCTTCATAAATAAAACAATTGAATATATCTTACTAAGGGCCGTTTCACAGTAGGTCATACGTATAATACCTAGTATAACACTTACCATGTCTGTGTCTGACACTGGACCGAAACTTGTGACATAAATATCAGTCTTCACCTCCGTAACCCGATCTGCAAAATATACACACACACAAAAAAAAGATAAAATTATGTATTTAAAATTATCTTGTTTGAGATAATATTTTTTTTACTATAATTTCAACAACCCTTTTGAATACTTCATTCATGTTTTATATGTATCTTTATAGGTCTATCTGCTCATATGTCAACAAGGCATCCACTCGCAAATCCCATGTTAAAACATGTTTCTGAGAACTGTGACGTACATCTGGAAAGAGATGTGGTTGAGATCAATCCAGTCACTGAAGGCCATGATTTCACATTAATCTTAGATGACTGCTGTCATGGCAACGCTTTGTCCACAATGCCACATTTACAATACATTCGCTCAACACTCATCCTCTTTCCTCAGACTCCCCCATGGATGGTGGGAAATCACACTCCCTCTCCTTCCTGCCCTTCAGACACTTTAGGGGCATCTGAATTGGCTAAAGTGGCCTCCTTTTCCTGGTCTTCAACTCTCCATGCACTAGGAATGAATCTGACCTAAGTAGGCCCACAGTAAAATAAATGGTGGATGTCTACCAGGTGGGAGCTACATATTGATGGTGGGAAGGGTGATTTAATGTACTCCCATATATTTTAAAAGCAATATCCCAGTAAGGGTGCACTCCGGCCGACGTATGATGACTAGTGAAAAGCACAATTTAAATCTGATCCGTTACTAACATATAATCAATATACACTTACAGTATGTAAACACAAGTGTGCACAAAAACTCAGGCCATCACACAAGCAGACAAACATAGCCACACTCATATAACACACTCACAAAGAATATGATGAAGGAACAGCAAACAAATGCCTAAATAAAAAGGGTTCAGGCGGCACCCCAGTGACGAGTCACACTGAGTAAATGTGGAGTAAAAGTGCTACTGAGGTATTGACAGGCCGTAGTTAGGCTACACCACCATCCACACTATTACTGAGCTTGACAGCAGTCCTATTTAGTATAGCCCCCTCAACATTCCAGTCTTACATTGTCATTCTCTATGAAGAACATTGACTATACAACTTATGAGTGTTAGTAAATCAGTTTGAAATCATGCTTCCTTTAGGGCCCTATTCAATCCAAACCAAAATCTGTAGGTTTCTGCGGTGAGGAAATAAAAAAACGATGCTGTTTGAATTACACAGTATTATCCATTTACATCATGTTTCAGTTTACACTTGTGTTTGTGTGGACACGGTGCAACATCAGTGGAGACCTAGGTTACCTCAACCAATGTCTACATTGAATAGTGCAACAACACTTTTTGATTAGTGTTTTGAACCCCATTATCACTTAATTGTTTTATTCTTTGTCATCGCAATGCTCCAGAATTAATGCCTTTTTCTGTCTGTTTTGAGGTTTGCTGAGCTTGTTAAATTTCTTCTCATCTAAGAATTGAGTTCAGAATATACTTATTTCGAATTACACTGAATTGTCTACAACTGCCAGCCTTGATTTAAGATAACAACTCCAAAACGGGGAGCTATTGTGTGATTCTAAAAACATTTTCCCATAAATAAAACATATCCCATAAATATATTTTGCATTTGACTTCAATCAGATTCCCATTAGACCAAATAAATATAATGCTTCTGTCATCTTTAAATAATATAAACTAGATAAACATCAACATAAATCATATTTCTAGGATCCATGAAAAGTTAAAAAAGCATTAAGTTAAGTCCTCATTAAACAAGTCAAGGAAGCATATTCAGCCGCACCAACGCCTTCAGTGTAGACTGTACTGGGATCAGCGAGAGGCTACAGTATAACCATGATTGGTCATCTTTTACGGATCAGATATTATACATCACAACACTCATGCCTAGGGCTATACTTCGGCTGGCGCTACCGCGGCGCAACAGACAAACGCACGTTAGCAATTACAGCATGTAAAAACTGGCGTTCTGGCATTTTCTACCTTGAAACATGCGCAAAAGTGGCAATTTCATGCAGCGCACATCGGGAGATTTAAGACCAACGAAAAGCAGGTGTTAGCGGTAATAAGAGAGGAGATGTGCTTTTTGTTCTGGAAACCATTGTAATAATAAACATTAGTTTAATTTGACAACAAAAACAAGCGTAAAGCCTAGCCAAGTAGCCAAGCCTATCAATCAGGGGCGCAAATGTGGTTTTAGAAGTGGGACATAATCATTTTTTTATATTATTTTCTATATTAATTTATTTACACTCCAAACAGCCTACCCGACCACTCGGGGGCGTCCTCGTGGTCCTAAAGCACACTGTTGCCTCGCTTTGTATCACATTCCAAATGCAATTTCAGAATGTGGGGGGTGGGCATGTCCCCAGTGAAAGTTGCGCACATGCTATCAATAATGCTATCAGGGTTTGGCTCTTGAAAATGTTATGAAATAATTATTAATCACCAAAGCTTAATTAAAATATCAAGTTTGGGAGCAGCAAAACAGTGAGCAGACATCCTCTTTTTATCTATGTATTGTGTAGGCCTACAATATTTTAGCCAGCTCCCGTTTTGGACGTACGTGAAAACCACTCCATGTAGGCTACACATATCCATCATAAAATGAGAGATTGCATATTTAGAACTTATTTTCCTGTAACAACTGCTTGTTGTTTCATATTATTTAAAACCAAGCCCTCCATACGCTAAATGCCTCCATTGTCTGTGCTGCCTTAATATTGTATACCTGCCAGGAGCAGTTATTGTTGCCTGTAACTATATTTAGACAAATTATTTATATATACACTAGATGACTATAGGGGGTGCTGTGTTGAATCCACAATGCCTCCATCTTGGGACTCCCCAACCGTTAAAATATATTTTGGAAGCTATATAAATTAGTTAATGAATGTCTACATTCGTTTGCCATATGTATCTATTACAGACATCTTAATGCATACTTATATTATGTGTGTTAAACACAAAATGTAAAATAAATTTAAAAAATAATTAATATTTCCTTATAGTATATATATATATTTTTTACTGTCCCCACCACAACAAAAAAATACTTAAATTTAATTGTGTCCTTTTAATTGAAATACTGTAGAATCCCATTAATTCCTTCAGGGCACCACAGTATGAGTCATAGTACCCATAAAACCTTGCGGTCAAACACCATTCATTTTAGAAAAACTTAAAACAAGGGCTGTTTTGTGTAGGCTTTCCCTAGCGTGACGTTTTGATAATCGTGTAAATCTCTCTAGAACAAGGTCACTTTTATCAAAGTTATGTATGGTGCAATTTACAGTAGGCCTAGCCCCTATATTAGTGTGAATACTATGTTTAACAATGTGTTTCCATACTGAAGCCATGCAATTAGGCTTCTTACAATGTGGACTGCAAACATGTTCAACATATTTAGAAAAGATGGAAGAGGCCTACATACATTTTGTTATTTTGTTTCTTTAGGCTATTTAACAAACTAAGCTATAACAGAGATGATGGCAACACAATACATAAAAGACTGTAAATACACAAACACATATTTAGCAATGGAGCGTGTTCTGATTGGCCAGTGAGGGATCAAGCATAGACAACTTGTTTATTCATCAAAACTAAGTTCTTTCGCGCCACTGCCAGCTACTGCGTCAATAATTCTGGTGGTGAAAATAGCACAAATATTTCTTACACACCCCCAAACCTTTAGCGCTACCGCCAGCTCAAGATTTACCATTGGGTGAGTGTTGTTAAAATAGAGCCCCTAGTGTGGGCTGCTCTTAGCTCAGTAAGAAGACAGAAGCAAAGTATGTCCTTCCCAGCAAAGTACAGTTGTAAGTACATACTGTACCATTGTACTGCACATTGTAAACTGCGCATGACTAATGGACTATCCCAGATGTTAATTTGTACCCTTCTGGGTGGGAATTTTCAGCAAAGCCTAGTGACAGTTTTCATCATGACAATCACATTTGTACATTAGGTATTTGTTCCCTTTGTTGTGACTAAGACTATAGACTTATCTGCGTACACCTTGTCCAGTGTTTATACTGCTCATCAAAACGGGAATAAAGGGAACTTCTCTTGGGAGCCATTGAGGTATAGACCTTAAATCCACTTCCATCAGTGTAGATGAAGGGGAGGAGACAGTTTAAAGAATGATTTTGAAGCCTTGAGACAATTGAGACATGAATTGCGTATGTGTGCCATTCAGAGGATGAATGCGCGAGACAAAATATTTAAGTGCCTTTGAACGGAATATGGTAGAAGGTGCCAGGTGCATCAAGAATGGTCCACCACCCAAAGGACATCCAGCCAACAGCAGGCCAGTGGTCGAAAACTGGTCATTGGTGAAAGAGGACAAAGGAGGCTGACACGAGTTGTGAAGAGCAACAGACAGACTACAGTTAGTCAACTGACTGTCCAGTACAACATTGGTACCCAAAGACCCATAAAAGAATGCACAACTCGTCATACCTTGACACAAATGGGGTATGGCAGCCGACGACCATACATAGTTTCACTTCTTTCAGCAAAAAACAAGAAACTGCAGATGCAGTGGGCTAAGGAACGAAAACATTGGAAAGAATTGGAAAAACATTGCTTGGTTTGATGAATCCTCGTTCCTGCTGTTTCATGCTGATAGGAGGACTAGGGGATGGAGAAAACCACATGAGTACATGCATCCATCATGATGCGTGTCAACATTGCAGGCTGGTGGGGGTGGTGGTGGTGTCATGGTGTTGGGTGTGTTTTCATGGCACACATTGGGCCCCTTGATAAAAGTGGAGCAACGTTTGAATGCCACAGGATATCTGGCAAGCAGGTGCATCCCTTCATGGCAGCAGTGTATCCATCTGCAAATATATTTTATCAGCAGGATAATGCCCCATGCCACAATGCTAGGATTGTCCAGGAATGGTTCCACAACCATGACAGTGAATTCAGCTTATTGTAGTGGTCTTCCCAGTCACCAGATCTCAATCCAATTGAGCATCTGTGGGATGAGATGGAATGAGCTATTCAGAGTAGAGATCCACCACCAGCCATCTTGACACAACTGTGGGAAGCATTTGAGTCAACTTGGGCCAGCATCCCTGTGGAATACTTTTGACACCTTGTCCATGCCCTGACAAATTGAGGGTGTTCTGAGGGCAAACGGGTGTGCAACTCAATATTAGGAAGGTGTTCCTAATGTTTTGTGCACTCAGTGTACAGATCGCTTTTGCCTGTTGCAAAGTTTATTGAGATTTAAAAGCACATTAAAAACGTTTGATTACAATTGATTTGATACGGTAAGTATGACATGTTAGCTGCTCACCTCCAAGTCCAGGTCGTAATCGGTTGTCATAGCCATCCAGAAGGCTGTCCAAGATCCGGGTGAACAGAGTGATGTTGTTTTTGAAGGCCTCTGAAGCATATGCAGACGATTCCACTATTGATCTAATTAGGAGAAACATCAATGATTATGAGAGAGATGTGTGGGGAAAATTCATTGACATAATAGTCCATCCCTCTGCCACTCAGTCAACCTCTCTGTCAACCTCTCTTCCTCTTTATAAGATTTATAAGATTGTGTGTTACTTAATTTATGTGGCTCAGATGGTTTCTTACAAAGACAACCATCCTCACTTTAGTTCATTATGGAATAGACAGTTCCACCTCGCCAAAGAAAGTCCGAAGAGAAACTGGAAGATAACATGGAAGATAACAAGGAATCGTGCGTCAATCAAGTCATCACATCTCTGAGTAATTTCCCCATTCACATTCATACCAATGTTCTAATTCCCTGGAGGTGTGCGTAATCTCCACCCCTAGTCTCCATTGCACGTCACCGCGCAATTGGTGTCTCAGCTCTCCCCACAAATTGTGTCATCGTGTTGTCATGCTTTTTTGTGTGCAAAATAGTATTTTCGCGTCAATAACAGCTATATTCCAATCTAAGAACCATTTAGCTGTCGAGGCGATTTGGAACGCGCAGACAAATGTGCAACAGTGTTCTTAGTTCGCACAATCACTGTTACTTGTTTTTTCTACTGATTTTTTTTTTTTATACAAGGAAACTTACCTTGACTGCCACAGTACCATCATCGAGAAGAACATCGCTAGATAATGCGATACGTCCCATCGCTCTCTCATTGCGGAAATCCAAACCTACATAATGGGATGTCTAATTAAAGGCAATATTCAGAGCCCGCAATTCCATTCATGAAGACATTCGATTCAAATGCTGAGTCGTGCCATTCATTCTGAATTATTGCCTTTTGTTAACAAAATAATGTAAACTATTTCTATAAACAGTTTGCTCTATCCAGAATCTAAAATAGTCGTACGCTTTATAGCCTACATGCATACCCACTTCAAATTTGATGGCAACATGCAAATAAAAAATAATTCGACCACTTCATAGAAAACAATAGGCCTATACATTTTAAAATCAATTATTGAAGTTATTGATAACTCGTTCATTATTGATGCTGGAATGGGGAGCAACTAGAAACGTTTTGGAAATCTCCAAACCTTCAAGGAAACTGTCGCTTTAGTCGCAGTAAAACAAGGTGGGTTGACAACTAGGCTATCTGACTGCGCGAGGTATCTCCCTATGATTTTCTTCTGAGAACACAGATGTAAAGTTGCGCCCAAGAGCGCTGGGCATCAACTCAATTACACCACGGAGATTTGGGAATACATCCGGAGTGGGTGTAAAGACGATGAAGGCGAGTTTGACTATATTTCAAACCCTGAGAAATCCAAAACACCGATTGTAGATACTGTCCACCCGTATACAAGTGCCGTGGTTCCCCGATATATTCGAAATTGTCTCCCGCCTATAACCTGTAACCATGCACCCGCGCGCCCAACTCCGTGTGTCTCGAAAGTCTGTGGAAGACGAGCATGACAGATATACTAGGTCCTATATATAGGTTCCACCTATTGACCGCAGGAATACATCCCAGATTTGATATCAAATGACATAGATGAAAGTTCTGGAAAAGCTCTTTCTCTGCAACCAGAAGCGCATCACCACGGTGTAGAAACTAGAACTGGTTTTAAGTGAAGGAGCTGGAAAGATGCGAGAATGTTATGGGCAGCACTTTTGATGCGCTCACGGCGGCGTCACTTAGCTCAGAAATGTGTATTGTGTATACTATATGCAGTAGGCCTATGCTATTAGCACTTTTACTCACCTTCAGACCTTCAGTCTATGAGGGGTGGAACTCACAACACTGTAGTTAATTCTATAGAATGAACAAATGCTTAGATTTCAAATCAAACAAATACAACTTAAATCATATCATATCACTAATTCAACTCATGAAAAGCCTAACCGTCCAATGAAACGCACAACTCTCATGTAATGTAATTGGAGTTGGAGTGTAAGGTATAGGTAATACTCAAAGGTAATACTGTGTGTGTGTGTGTTGGTGGGGGTGACCAAATATCACTTAGGGCCCCCAAAAGGCTGCCTACAATGATATTAAGGACTTTGATTGATAATATAGGCCAATTCCTTTTATCAGAGGGGTTTGGGGACATTCTGTTCTGCTTTGTTCATAATGTATTTTCGGTAGACTTTGCCCTGCCCAGCAGGAGAGAGAGAAGGGGTAATTAACGCACATGGGCTATGGCCAGAGACGGGGACCTGGGGAGAATAAGTAGTAGTTTTGCAGGAGACAAGATGAGCTTACTGAAAGAGCATACTGTAGCACAGTGTGTCCGTCTGAGGTCTGAGAAAGCATGTTTGTTGAGAAGAGGGTCATTGCCAGCCCCCAGCTGAGAATCTACATTAGGTGTGATCACAATGACCTACCACAACAGACACTGCACAGAGGTTGGGTCCCAAGGGTTACAACAACAAAAAGTATTACGTTTGGTCACTCGCTAGCTCAACAGGTCTGTTTTTGAACAAGAATTGACAGTGTGACCCATCAGAGAAGAACATTAAGCAAAAGCCTATGTGACAGCTTACGTGTGTACAGTAGTCAGGTCTTTGGTAGGGCGTCTATAACCAGTGCTCTAAATTCACGTTTTTTTCATTGATAGCACTGGTTAGGAGCACCAAACCGTACATAGCACCAGAAAAAGAGATTGATTGATGTTTTCCCTTTGTCTATTTAATCCATTTTGAATTCAGGATTTAACATGATTCATATATGCATTTATTGGCCATGATCTTGCTACATATTGCATCCACAGACAAATCTGCTTTAACTTCTGATGCATGAAACATGAGTTATATAAGGTAGAGGATTCATTTCTCTCTGATGGCTTTTGTCTCACATCAACCAGTCAATACTCAGCATTGTTTGGAAACTGTACCGCAGTACAATGAAAATGCAAAGTTCATGCCAGACAAATATAATAGATTCCTGTCAGAAAAAAAATATATATACACTAGTTTGCCAAAAGTTTGGAATATTACTCATTCAAGGGTTTTTCTTTATTTGCACTATGAATGTGCAAAGCTGTCATCAAGGCAAACGGTGGCTACTTTGAAGAATCTCAAATATAACATATATTTAGATTTGTTTAACACTTTTTTGGTTACTACATGATTCAATATGTGTTATGTCATAGTTTTGATGTCTTCACTTTTATTCTACAATGTAAAAAATAGTGCAAATAAAGAAAAACCTTGAATGAGTAATATTCCAAACTTTTGGTCCCCAGTGTATATATATTTATTCCCCAACAGTTTTCCTTAATACTGGTTCTGTGGACCCATGGAGTGTGGAGGCTTTTGTTGTCTGGTTTCCAAAAGTGTATTACTTTATTTAATCTTAGTTCATATGAAGTGTAAGTGTATAAATGTCCTAGAAGTAACTCCACACACAGTATTCAACGTGTCTGGCACGCTACGCATACTCTAGTGAGTCCCAGAGAGACGTAAAGAAGCTGATTCCTCATGTGTTCAGTTAGTTCAGATTCCCTTTTCAAATAACCACTCCGCCTGAACCTGCTCTCAACGACCTGTTGGGAAAGGCCATAGGCAGACATTTAGGAATAGTTTGATTCTGTTCGTCATGTGTATATCACTCCTTCCTGTATTACAATACATCTTAGCACTTTCATGGGACTTGGTGCTTTGCTTGATTACTGTCGGACTGTTTTCAAACACTGTACCATAAAGCTGGTATGCTAAATTCTGCTGCTGAATCATTTTCCTATTAGTCAAATCATTGCATAAGGGGAAACGCGCTGTTTTCTTTGGCCTAGTTTGTATATGACTAGTTTGTATATGACATTTGTTGACATTTTATGAAATCTAAACATTTTCTCAGATACACCAAAGCAGCTGTTCTGGTTGAGTGACTGGGACACTAAAAAATCCTTTACAACAACAACCAAGACCCTGGCCTGACTTCTATGTTCAGGAATATTAAAGAGTCTCAATCAACATGACATAATGATTAATGTCAGTTTCACTATGCCATGACAGTTAATACCAATTGACACAATATAGTCTTGAGGCATGTAATTGTTGTTGTAGTCCGTCTCCTGTGTTATGTCACCTGTCGTTGTCATGAGCTGCTACTGTACACTCTTAGAAAAAAGGTGCTATCTAAAACCTAAAAGGGTTCTTCGGCTGTCCCCATAGGCGTACCCTTTAAATAACCTTTCTGATTCCAGGTAGAACCCGCCCCACAGAGTTCATGTTGATGTCCCTGAGCAGTTTCTTCCCACTCCAAAAGAGGATTTTCCTATGGGGACAACCAAAGAACCCTTTTGGAACCCTTTTTTCTAAGAGTGTAGGAATGTAATCATGGAGGGTGGACAATGCCCAAATAATGGCAAGTGATTGATTGACGTACAGTAGATGAAAGCCATTGTTTCTGTTAACCCCTTGGAGTGGTTGGTTTATGCCAGTTGAGAGTTGAATTGCCCTGACCGAACTTCACATACAATTCTGGTGAGATCTTTAGATCTACACCCAAGTGAACAGTCCATTACTACTTGGTGTCTTTCTTGCAAATAGCTTCCATCATGATGATTTGTGAAGCTGCCAATTGAACGACAGTGGGCGAGATTACACTAATTCTCCAATTATCTTCACATTAGATCCAGGCCCTAACTCCCTGTCCCTCTTCTCAGGGAGTCCAGTCTGCTTGCTTCTGTATGGATATCCATTGATGGATGGGTGGACCAGCATGCATGGCGGTTTAATGGGTCTGAAATTGGGGGCTGATGTGGTTTAAATTATCGTACAAATACCACCCCCTCTCATTCAAGGCTGATTGAGCTCAACTAATCTCACTGTGAATTTTTGAGAAGGTATGACCAGACCATGGAGACCAACAAGGAACACTTTGAAGCATCACAGCAATTACAGGTACAGAGGTCATAAGGAGCAAACCCATATGTTGAAAGATTAATCAATTTAGTAGTAGTCACATTTTTCAAGACATTGAAAAGACGTCATTCAAAATGATTAAATTACAATGATTCTGCTTATTAGATACTATGAAGAGTAACAACATCAATGACATCATGCTGCTATTAAAACATCTGCACTGTAATTTCCAATAACCAAATGCAAATTCATAGACCAGTCTCAACATCAAGGTGATATGTTTGATGCTGCATCTGAACATGTTGTTAATAACTGAGGAAATCAAAACCAAACAAATTAACTAGGAATTAAGAGTTGTGCTCTGAATACTATTTTACCACAATGGGAACATGCTAATCAGTTATGACTAACTATGGTTGCATATTTCATAGAAGAATATTAAGCAAACTTAGTATGCCATCTTATGGAGAAGTTTGGAAGGACAAATATTTCAAAGGATTAAACTTGGGAAATGTGTTTGTTGCAAAACAATTGCATTGTATACTGCTATTTGAATTTTGTATTCATGATGGCAAATAATCAGAACTAAATAGACTTTTAACTAAGCAAAATTTCAACCATAAAATGTTTTTACAGTGTAGTATGCAGTGTACAGTCGTGGTCAAAAGTTTTGAGAATGACACAAGTATTAGTCTCCACAAAGTTTGCTGCTTCAGTGTTCTTAGATCTTTATGTCAGAAGTTACTATGGTACACTGAAGTATAATTACAAGTATTCCATAAGTGTCAAAGGCTTTCATTGACAATGACATTCAGTTTATGCAAAGAGTCAATATTTGCAGTGTTGACCCTTATTTTTCAAGACCTCTGCAATCCACCCTGGCATGCTGTCAATTAACTTCTGGGCCACATCCTGACTGATGGCAGGCCATTCTTGCATAATCAATGCTTGGAGTTTGTCAGAAGTTGTGGGTTTTTGTTTGTCCACCCACCTCTTGAGGATCGACCACAAGTTCTCGATGGGATTAAGGTCTGGGGAGTTTCCTGGCCATGGACCCAAAATGTTGATGTTTTGTTCCCCGAGCCACTTAGTTATCACTTTTGCCTTATGGCAAGGTGCTCCATCATGCTGGAAAAGGCATTGGTCGTCACCAAACTGTTCTTGGATGGTTGGGAGAAGTTGCTCTCGGAGGATGTGTTGGTACCATTCTTTATTCATGGCTGTGTTCTTAGGCAAAATTATGAGTGAGCCCACTCCCTTGGCTGAGAAGCAACCCCACACATGAATGGTCTCAGGATGCTTTACTGTTGGCATGACACAGGACTGATGGTAGCGCTCACCTTGTCTCCTCCGGACAAGGTGTTTTCCGGATGGCCCAAACAATCGGAAAGGGGATTCATCAGAGAAAATGACTCTACCCCAGTCCTCAGCAGTCCAATCCCTGTACCTTTTGCAGAATATCAGTCTGTCCATGATGTTTTTCCTGGAGAGAAGTGGCTTCTTTGCTGCCCTTCAGATGCACTCACACCAGGCCATCCTCCAAAAGTCTTCACCTCACTGTGCGTGCAGATGCACTCACACCTGCCTGCTGCCATTCCTGAGCAAGCTCTGCACTGGTGGTGCCCCGATCCCGCAGCTGAATCAACTTTAGGAGACGGTCCTGGCGCTTGCTGGACTTTCTTGGGCACCCTGACGCCTTCTTCACAACAATTGAAACTCTCTCCTTGAAGTTCTTGATGATCCAATAAATTGTTGATTTAGGTGCAGTCTTACTAGCAGCAATATCCTTGCCTGTGAAGCCCTTTTTGTGCAAAGCAATGATGACGGCACGTGTTTCCTTGCAGGTAACCATGGTTGACAGAGGAAGAACAATGATTTCAATCACCACCCTCCTTTTAAAGCTTCCAGTTTGTTATTCTGACTCAATCAGCATGACAGAGTGATCTCCAGCCTTGTCCTCGTCAACACTCTACCTGTGTTAACGAGACAATCACTGACATGATGCCAGCTGGTCCTTTTGTGGCAGGGCTGAAATGTAGTGGAAATGTTTTTTTGGGATTAAGTTCATTTTTATGGCAAAGAGGGACTTTGCAATTAATTGCAATTCATCTGATCACTCTTCATGACATTCTGGAGTATATACAAATTGCCATCATCAATACTGAGAGAGCAAACTTTGTGGGGACCAATACTTGTGACCTGAATACCCGAGACCCGACCCGGGACCACGGAACCTGCATAGCCTATAGCATATTGTTATAGAAAGCCTAGCCAACAAATAAAGACCTATTCGTTAACCAGAAAAGCAATAACTGTTATGTGTCCGAGTGTGAACACATTGAGCGCATTCATTCGCCTTTTGATGACAATAAAGAAGACATTTCTTCATAATTACTGTTTATATTCATTCAAATAGAAAGCTTTGTGATATTATGATTTTATGATGCTCTTGTAATGAACCCATTCTCACTCCAGAGAGTGACTCATGTCGTCATGCTGGTGGTGTCAGAAAGGTTACCACAGCAACCAGCCACACACTGCATCTGGGAAATCGGCCACTGAAGATGGTGTCATCTTGGAAATAGAACACGTGTGTGCATGCAGGAGGAACAAAACAGACAAAATAGTTTGACAGGGTTAAGGTTAGGGTTGAGCCAGTATGTGGACATCAGTCTAGGGTTAGGGTTGAGGTAAGTGTTAGGGTTGAGCCAGAATGTGGACATCAGTCTAGGGTTAGGGTTGAGGTAAGGGTTAGGGTGGAGCCAGGATATGGACATCAGTCTAGGGTTAGGGTTGAGGTAAGGGTTGAGACAGGATGTGGACATCAGTCTAGGGGTAGGGTTGAGGTAAGGGTTAGGGTTGAGCCAGGATGTGGAATTCAGTCTAGGGGTAGGGTTGAGGGTAGGGTTAGGGTTGAGCCAGGATTGGACATGAGTCTAGTTTCAGGGGTAGGGTTGGGGTTAGTGTAAGGGTTAACAATCTGTACAATCGCCGTGGCAAATAGTGAATTCTATTATTTCAGTTGGACCAAATTCAGTTGTTATTGGTGTGTGTGTGTGTGTGTGTGTGTGTGTGTGTGTGTGTGTGTATGCGTGAGTGGTTGCTCACACAGCATGTGCGTGGGTTAGCCCTAGGTTGTACATATGAGTGTGTCTTTGCTCTATAAATACACAATGGAACAAGCCTGCCTGTGGGATTCAGACTCTCCTCAGACACTAACACTAATCACAGTTGGCAATTTGTGTGGAGGATGAGATCAGGAAGACCCTGGAATATGTCTGTTACTTTGTTAATGTCTGCTCTCTCTCTCCCTCTTTCTCCCTCTCCCTCTTTCTCTCTCTCTCTCCCTCTCTCTCTCTCTCTCTCTCTCAATTCAATTTCAGCCTTATTCTAAAATGGATATGTTGGTGCTGCGGTTGAGGGCGATGTCCTTTAGGGTCCGGGCGAAGGTGGGCACTGCTGCCTTGTATAGGTGGACCTGGTTGTAAAGGTTGTTCAAGTCCAGGGTGGAGCGGTGGGCCAGGTAAACATTTGGTTTTGAGGCACAGTCACAGGAAATATTTGCATTTACACGCTGGCTGAAAGTCTTTTTGTGGTAGCAGGGTGGAGATAACCACTTGTGCGCTGGGGAAAGTAGAATAAGCTTTTTAATCACTCCCTTGAGTGATGTGGCCACCCTTTCCTGCTGTGCTCTCGGGTCGTTTGTGCCTGTGTGAATTATTATGTGACTGGGTGACCATAGTTGGTCCTCAGACAGAAGGTTTAGGGTGCACTGGGTGTTTGGACACCAGAGGGTAGAGACTGTTTGTTTGGGGCAAAGTTTATTTTCTTATATATATTTGTAGTTTGAGTCCATAAGGAGTACAATAAGTGGCTTGTGTATGTCCTCTATGGGTGTGGGGCAGTTGTCAGGAGGACTATCAGGGGGGCTGACAGCGGGGGTGCTCGGAAGGGGTGAGATCCCCTGGGCTTGGGGTTCTTCATTTATCTATCCTGCTGAGATGTCGAGGCTTGGTCAGGATCTGAGGTGGGCTGTTCTGCTGGCTTCTCTGCGGGGGGTGGCCAGCTCTCTAACGGGTTGTTCTCTGTCACACGTCATCTTTCTCACCTTCTCCTCCAGCACTTTCACCATCTCCTCTAGTGCTCTGTTCTTCTCCTGCCACTGGGCCTTCTTCATCCACTCCTGCTCTTTCTCTTGTCTCACCACAGTCCAGAGTGCAGACATGTCTCACTCCCCCTCCAGCTCTCCGGGTCTAGTTGAGGGGGTTAATTGCTCTTGCTTAGTGGCTCTCCCTCTCCCTCCCAGCCCTCCTCTTTCTCTTTCTCTCTCGCTCTCGCTATCTCTCTTTCTCTCTTTCACTCTCGCTCTCGCTATCTCTCTTTCTCTCTCTCTCTCGCGCTCTCTCTCTCTCTTCTTCTCTATCCCTTGCTCTCTCTTTCTCTATCACTCACTCTTTCTCTCTCTCTCTGCCCGCCTTGTCTCTCTCCCCCTTTCTTGCTTAGTTGCTCTCCCTCTCCCTCCCAGTCTCCTCTCTCTCGCTCTCACTGTAAATTAACCCCTAAAAATGAGTGTCAGATCATAATGTCTGCTCTCTATTTGGACTTTAATTTTATTTGTACGAGTGTTAAATCCTCACTGTATATTTGACAGTTTAGTGTGACTTTTATTTTGATAGCAGGTTTTTTTTCCTTCTCTGTTTTACACACAAAGGGTATATGAGAAATGTGCGCGGGAGAAAAAGGACAATTACTTTTTGTTAAGGTTGTTCAAGCACCCAAGAAACAACGTCAAACTTAGCACCTAGCTGGAAAGAGAACAAGATATTTACTGTCTTTCAATATTGGTCTTTGTTTCAGAAATCTTTCTAATTGTTTGAAAGTGTAATAAACTGACGTTTGTGTTGTAATTGATGTTCTGAAGTCTGCTAGCAATATGACGTTATTAGCTGTAGCCTGGCTCCACTGTTTGTGCTGGCTAATATTAGTTAAACTTGCACCACATTAGCAAGCTGTCAGCACAAAATCAACTATTTGGGTAGAAATTCTCATGCATATTGATGCATTTGATATATGAAGCATGCTAATGAAAAGTTGTGTGTATTATTGTTTGTGGACTGTATTGTTAATATTGTAAGAGCATTATGTGGGTTTGTTTCTCCATCAGTTTTTACAGTGTGTTTATGGAAATGGTATCGCATTAAACATTCATGAACAATCAGTTTGAGAGTAGACCATTCATTAATCTGGGGATGCTACACTCACCCACACAAACACATATAAAAAAAAGATCTGTCATCTGTATTTTGTGGAGGGGGCACACTGACTGAAGCACACATTTTATTTATTGAGCGGACTCACACAGTCCACTCATACAGTCTTTCTATGTTTCACGTCATTGAGGACTCTAAGGACACTGAGGATGAAATAGAAATACAGTATTATCATACTGGGCTCCCGAGTGGCGCAGTGGTCTAAGGCACTGCATCACTACAGACAACCTGGTTCAATATCATTATCAATCAAACACAGACTGTATCACAATCAGCCGTGATTGGGAGTCTTCCAAGTTTGGCCGGTGTAGGCCTTCATTGTAAATAAGAATTTGTTCTTAACTGACTTGCCTGGTTAAACTACAATGCAGTGCCAATCCTAACTGTAGTGTGCTGGCCCAGATATGTTATTTTAACACTATCCTTCACAACGTGGTTCAAGCAATGATGGAATGCGTAAGCAGACCAGTGCAGAAAAGCTTGGCTTTTTGTAGAGACATCAGATAACAATGCGTGTTTTTTTAATGATGTCATCCAGACGTTATGGAAAGACGCCATACTTTTTCATCTTGCATTGCATACCCCTTGATTTTGGGAAACACTGGTCTGGAGTGTATGGTTGTAAGTGTATGGCAGGCAATGTACACTGTGCTTATAGTTGCAGGAAGCACATTCCACAACTAGATGGCGATAGAGGACAGACAATATTTCTCTGGAACTAATCTTAGTGTGTAGTTGAGCATTGAGTCACGCTTGTTCCAGTGCAAGTAGAGTAATATGATTAAGGGCTCGATTTAATCCATATCCATAAATTCAGCGCTATAGCGCGATTTAAATTTAAACTCAATGTTCCCGCGATCCCAGAGACTGCATTCACGGTAAACACTGCATATGCCGGCTTAATCGGAAATGACCTTTATGTTTAAATCACCCTATAGCGCTGAATTTCCGCAATACAGATTGAATCGAGTGCGTTTTGAAGGGAAAAACACATTTCAAAAGGCAATTCGAAATGTGATCTAAATGTAGATCAATTCATGATTACTATAATGACACTCAGTAGCATAAGCACTTTTGGATGATCATTTTGATACTACAGTTCAATCTCTTTACTTGCATTAGGCGACTTGCAGTGGGACAAGAGTAATATGACACTCAAACTATATAGTATTTTTGTGCAGTTATTATTTCGGTACTTGAAATGGATTGAAATATTGCAGATACAGTAGTGGCTTTACATTAACAGTGTGGGCTAAATGGTTTCACATATTTCATGCCAATAGAGGGCATAGTGTTTTTATAGTTCACTTTTACTTGAACAGTGACAGGGCACCTCAATGCACCTATAGATGCTCTACCTATGTCAGGGATTACCTTTTTGATATTGTTTGATGTATTTTGATATCATTCTATGTAAATCAACATGTGCATTTATATACAAATAAATCAATAAGTAAATATAATTTAATACATTATATTTACTTAATCTTTTTTATATTAATTGTTTTTTTATTTACTGATTGTTATGCTTTATATATGTTATGTTATTTTAATACTACTACTACTGTACATGCAGGCCTAGTCTTACATTCTTACTCACTGTAGCCGGCATGTTTTTTTATGTAAACTTACTCATCACCTACAGCCATTCCAAATATTTCTTAATGACCTAGTTTACTAATTGATAACATATGTTGCTTATTAACTACAGCAATTACACATTGTGATTATGTGATGTTTTTTAGCCAATTACTAATGATGCATTCATTCATTATACTACATGCAATAATATTTGTCACATATGAATGGAATGCATTGTAAGTATTTTACTCAATATGTTTAGAGTATAAGAAGTCTTTGCATTGGTTAGTTACCATACAGTATACACACTGGATGCATATCAGAGTACATTCTGATTCAGATTCACAGAATAATTAATATTCAGTGTTATGTTTTTTTCCCCAATGATAACTCAGTGAGAAACTCACAGTCACACTGGCTGCAATGGCCCAAATATGTTTAGTCATTGGAAACATCAGTTATATATTTATCACTATGACAGAGAAAATCCCTGCATTCAGTATATTTCTCTGCATATCAACATAAACTTATGTCTGTTTTGAAGTTTGAGAGTTATCTGACAAACGTAGAAACAAGACAATTCATTTGTATGGTGTCTCTCTCTCTGCAGATTATAGTTATTGAAAGGATAGAAGTGAGTTACTGTGGCACTGACAGCAGCCATTATGAATTAGCCTTGTCAACAATGTGCACATTGGTCTTCTCTGCAGCTGTTGTGATGACACTTACCACAGAGATGAAACCTAGCTGAGCAAATAATGCACATCATCGGAGCATCCCAGAGAAAATATAGCACCAATTACAGAAAGCTAGCAAACAGTGCACTGCTTTATCCAATCTATCTTGTACACACATCCATTCTAAAAAAAGGGGGTTAGTCTGGAGATTTAAATCGCTTAAATAAGTTACTCTGTCTAATGTTACAACTGGCGACGTGGTGCTTCCCGTAAGAGCTGCAATGGAAAACAACAATCCGTTTTCATCATAATTTGACATGGTGAAAAGACAGAAAGAGGCACAACCCAAGGACATAAAGATGTAACTTTGGCTTGTAGACACTCTTAGCTCCATCTTTCTTTATTTGTAATATGAACAGCATGTCCCATTATACACTTTTATTGGTCCATTTTCAGTGTGACATGAACAGTTACTGACGTTCTTCTTGAATGTTATCTAGACTTCATCAGAAAACAAGGGCAAGGGAGAGCAGATGCCCTGCTTCTGGGGGTTGAGATGGAGGGCAGAAGGAGGAGGAGAGGGAAGGGGGGGGGGGGAGGAAGCTGACGCCAGAACTCGTGTGCAACACCTCTGCCTGCCTAGGAGGTGAAGGGGGAAGGGGGCTACCGTAGATAGAGTACAGTAGTAGCAGAAGACGAGAAGGACAGCTAAACATGCCAACATAAAAGAAGAATTAGGGTTGTATATACAGTATTGTTGTTTCTCCTAATTGCTGTTCTGTACTCTATTTATGAAGGTGACTCAGAGAGCAAACTAAGATCAATATTGCATTATTGTAGAGGTACATTGCAAAGCAACTGTTACACATATAACCCTGCCTGGTGTAACGTCACCAGGCAGGGTTATAGCAGACATAATGAAGCAAATGGAACATGACTATTAGAAAATGTCTAGGAACACTTAGTTGACCTACCAACCAAATCTCAAGCTTAGAAAACAAACATGAACTGAAAATGTATCAAATAATTCCATTTAAATGAGCTGTAGAGTCAGGAGCACTGGGTATTATTGAAGATATTTATTGAAGCTCTGGGTTTCAATCACGTCACATGACCTGGCTTTTAACCTTTATTTTAAGCCTTTTCCACAAATGAGAATTACACTGAAAATGAAAGCAATTGTCTGAGGATGGTGTTGGACCTTCTGAAATGAAAAGAAAGTTAAATTAAATAAAGGTTAAAATCCATGTCATGTGACGTGATCAACCAAAACACAGGGCCTTTCGGCCTCACAAGGGGCCATACATTTTTCAGCTTTATGGACAGCTCCCAACCTGGCTTTATTCAATAAAGATGAACAGCAATTAGCCAGTAGCAGTAGAGGTGGCTGAAGGTGTGTGTGACCCATTACATACTCACAGCGTGGTAGCTGTTCTTTCAGCACCACTAGGGACCATACAATAAGCTAACCTGGTTAGGTCAGGCTTCATACAGTGAATATGAACAGCAATAAATCAGGAACACTAGCTGTAGGGGGAGGAATGTGGACCATGGTAGCTGTCTTTCAGCATCACTAGGGACCATGCATTTTTACTTTTTAGTCATTTAACGTACACTTTTATCCAGAGCGACTTACAGGAGCAATTAGGGTTAAGTGCCTTGCTCAAGGGCACATCGTAGGGGTGGAATGGCCAAGAGGTGGCAGAACAGCGTGCTCGGGTTGGGGTGTAGGGTTTGAGCATAGCCTGAAGGTAGGGAGAGGCAGTTCCCCTTGCTGCTCCATAAGGAAGCACCATGGTCTTGTAGTGGATGCAAACTTCGATAAGTTGCAGGGGTTTGATGGCATAAGCAGGGAGCCAGCCAACCGAGAGTTGCAGTAGTCTAGACGGGAGATAGACTACTGTGAGGAAGGTTCATACTCCCCAGATGTTTTAGACATACAGTCTACAACACACACACACCAGGTCTACAACACACACAAACCAAGGCTAAAACACACACACACCAGGTCTACAACACACACACACCAGGTGTGGCCAAGGTTTTTATCTTTCTGATGCAGTCTACATCATGAAGCAAGACAAAGGAGCTGACTGGACTACAGGAAATGGAGGGCCGAGCACACCCTATCCACATTGAAAGGGCTGTGTCCACATCACTAAGGAATTATCATGGTCCACACACACCAACACAGTCATGAAGAAGGCACGACAACGCCTCTTCCCCCTCAGGAGGCTGAAAAGATTTGGCATGGGCCCTCAGATCCTGAAAAAGTTCTACACAGCTGCACCATTGAGAACATTTTGACTGGCTGCATCAATGCCTGGTACGGCAACTGCTTGGCATCCAACCGCAAGGCACTACAGAGGGTAGTGCGTACGGCCCAGTACATCACTGGGGCCGAGCTCCATGCTATCCAGGACCTCTATACCAGGCAGTGTCAGAGGAAGGCCCTAGAAGTTGTCAAAGACTCCAGCCACCCCAGTCATAGACTGTACTCTCTGCTACCGCACAGCAAGCGGTACCAATGCACCAAGTCTGGAACCAACAGAACCCTGAAAAGCTTCTACCCTCAAGCCATAAGATTGTTAAATAGTTGGTTAAATAGTTAACCACTAGCTGCATTGACCCTCTTTTGCCTCATCACACAATGTTGCTACTGTTTATTATCTATCCTGTTTCCTAGTCACTTTACCTATAAGTACATATCTATCTCAATTACCTCGGTTCACACTCACTCACGCACGCACGCACGCACGCACGCACGCACACACACACAGGGACACCCCCTTCACTAATCCCAATATTTTGACATGATAAATACGACAGTTTTGTCATTTGATGGTGGCCAATTATCCACAAATCACCAATTGTCAATACACCACTAATTATGATTGAAAGAATCATGTGGTCTAGCACATGATGAACAGATAAACTGCAATGGATTTGGCAAATTAGTCTTAGTCAATATCATCACTAGAAATAGCAGAACATTTATTCGTATTCATTCTGTGGCACATAGCACGTCATGCTGTTGCAAGGGCCATTACAGACCCTATAGCGTATCGTAGCTCCTTCTCTCATTAATTATTGGTGCGTTGCGATTTTTAATGCGTTTTCTGGGTTTTTAACTAATTATTAACTTGTGCTCTAGCCCGTGACGCGTGACGAATGGAATCCGCTGCGAGGGTGCTCAGGCGTCCAGGTACACCTCAGAAAATGCGCAGCTCCTCAGACGTGCTTGTGTTACACGATGCCCCACATAGCGCTGACTAAAGGTGAACGGAGAGCCGCGTTCAATGCTTATTCTTTTAAGATCTTCAGCCGACCAACACAGGGAGACCTGCTTGATGAAAATCTTCTCCGGACACTGCTGTGTCTGCTGAAATGCTCGAATTAGCCGGAGGGGATGGGATCTGCCTAGCATATTGATACGGTTCAGTTACTGCATCCATCCCGGCGACGTCTTCTTGCGCCATCATTGACACCTCGGGTGAAATGCGAATAGACTAGCCATTTTCTTTCAAAGTCACCGAATTCTCTACGAAATAGCGTGTTTTTTGTGCAAATACAGTTTTGATGTTGGTAAAAAGACGCGCATGCGTTGGTGTTGGAATAATTGGGCAGCCTGTGACTTAAGTAGGTAGCATTCCTGAAATCTTCGCTCAAAGTCATCTCTCTGATCAAAGTTAGTGATGTGCACGGCTTTGGACCGCGGACGCTGGGGGATTTTGTGTCTTTTCCTCATGGTCGCAATGGTCTGCGGCGCTCAAAGGTGAGATCCAACGGGTGTGATGTATTGTTTCTGCCTGTCTTGCAGTTTTTTAAATTAAGATTCTGAATCAATACCATGTATTTTCCCTTTAGCGCCAACGAGCCTAGCAACATGTCATTTGTAAAAGCAACCGTCGACAAACTGCTAAAGGGGTATGACATTCGTCTGAGGCCTGATTTTGGAGGTAAATACCTTTTTTTGCGGTGAAGTCTACCCAATGTTAGCTAATAACTAATAACAAGTCGCATGCAGATTAATTTGTCGCGCCAGCGAGCTGTCTGATTAAAAAGCCACTGATACCTGTTTTACATGCGATTTAAAGGTGCCCCTGTGGACGTTGGCATGAGCATAGATATCGCCAGTATCGACATGGTTTCGGAAGTGAACATGGTAAGTAGCCTAGCCTACCTAATGTTTTTTTTTAAGGGAGATGTGCCTCGTGCAACACATGTTAGTGTGAGAACACAAAACACGTGATTACCGCTTGGGTAATTTTCTGCGTATTTGCGTCTTTCATGCCACTGTCCTCTAGATGTAGTGATCAATCCTTGTATTTTTGTCTTTGCCCATGTTTGGCTACTAGTTGACCAAATTGGTTCGCTGTATTTCAGCACCATGGAGAGCTACCGCAATGTGTGAAATCCAACTCATATGCATAATCTGCCCTGTGTGTCAGAACCACTAAAGACAGAACATTTATGTTGGTGCTGCACATGGATTTAGCCAGTTTAGCTATTCCACACAAGCTCGTACCTACATAATTATGAGGTGTTACATATATACATTACAAGCTCTGAAACAGGATGAATTGATGAGGAGGAGACTAAAACATAGTGCTTGTGTACATGTTTGCTGGTTTGGCCTCAATGCAGTAATTACATAACATTGTCAGTGACTCAACAAGGAGGCCCAGAAAAGTCCAATTGTGATGCTGAATGTGGGCACTTAGTGTGTACATATGAGCATTGCCATGGTGCCAGTGATAGATACAAATGAATTTATGCTTGGTTCAACTTATAATAAATAATAACAGCAGGCATGACTGTAAAGTGTGTGTGTGTGTGTGTGTGTGTGTGTGTGTGTGTGTGTGTGTGTGTGTGTGTGTGTGTGTGTGTGTGTGTGTGGTGGAGAGGGAGAGAATATTTTTATCTCCTCAGCTTCCAAGCAACCACTGACTGTTTTATGGAATGTCGGGTAGTTCAATGTTTTCATGATGCTACAGAAAACTGCAGTCTTTGCAGTCGTATTGCTCTGGGAGCTTTGGCGTTCACATTTTGATGGTAGAACTGTGGTCTGCAGAGATACTGTATGTCTGCAACAATGTTCTAGGAATGTCATGGGACTGTTTTAAAGTTGCTGGAAAATGGATAGAGTGATGTTCTAAGAAAATGTTGCAAACATTTTTTAAATGTTGGATGATGTCTGGCTGAGTGTTTTGTATAAATGTAAAAATGAGCAGGCATGTTCATAAAACCAACCCATGTCTCAGTGTGAAAGGCAGCTATAGCTAAGGGATAGCAGATAAGAAACATATATTTACAACTAAAAATAATGTTACAACAATAAGGTGTATTGAAAAATGTGTGTATGCTGCTATAGCAACACATGTACAAGTCGCCTCCACATAACACATGTATACACTAACACAAACAAGCACACACACACACACACACACACACACACACACACACACACACACACACACACACACACACACACACACACACACACACACACACACACACACACACACACACACACACACACACACACAGCTTAACAGAGATTGCTCTTTTGCCCACATCATATCCAAAGACAGTTATGACAAGTGACATACTGGGCATATACTGGCCATGCCCATTATGTTTTTTTAATTACAAGTTATCATATACTGTAAATCTTGTCAGACATTCGGACCCCTTGACTTTTTCCACATTTTGTTACGTTACAGCCTTATTCTAAAATTGATTGAATACTTTTTTCCCCTCATGAATCTACACACAAAACTCCATAATGACAAAGCGAAAACACATACATTTTGCAAATGTATTAAAAATAAAAAACAGAAATACTTTAAATTGAGCTCAGGTGCATCCTGTTTCCATTGATAATCCTTGAGATGTTTCTACAACTTGATTGGAGTCCACCTGTTGTAAATTAAATTGATTGGACATGATTTGGAAAGGCACACACCTGTCTATATAAAGTCCCAAAGTTGACAGTGCATGTCAGAATAAAAACCAAGCCATGAGGTCGAAGTAATTGTCCATAGAGCTCTGAGAGAGGATTGTGTTGAGTCACAGATCTGGGGAATTGCTGCAGCGTTGAATGTCCCCAAGAACACAGTGGCCTCCATCATTCTTAAATCGAAGAAGTTTGGAACTACCAAGACTCTTCCTAGAGCTGGCCGCCCGGCCAAACAGTCAGGGGAGAAGGGCCTTGGTCAGGTAACCAAGAACCCGATGGTCACTCTGACAGAGCTCCAGAGTTCCTCTGTAGAGATGGTAGAACCTTCCAGAAGGACAACCATCTCTGCAGGACTCCACCAATCAGGGCTTTATGGTAGAATGGCCAGACGGAAGCCACTCATCAGTAAAAAGCACATGACAGCTGTGACTTTTCTACCAAAACCAAAGTGTGGATTGCAGTCACTTCTTAGAGCATTCTAATCTCAGTTAACCCAGAACTAAAATCTTGCGTAATTTGGTCAACTGCATGTTTAAATTCTGGGTCCATATGTGATTGAAATTGGGAGTTCCGGTTTGCGATCCTGGTACGTCGAAATAATCAGTGATGAAAACCCAACTACTGCTGTTTATTGTCCTATGCATTTCATCCCGTTGCAACAGATTCATCGGTTTACATAAGAGATTAAGAGCAGTCCGTAGACTGCTTACGAGGTAAGGAAACAGATATCTGAATACATTATTTTTGCTGAACTATCCCATTAAGTGTATAGAGTTATTACCTTTAAAAGTCCAGTAAAGGTGCCGCCAAAAAAAGCTATGTGTGAAAGTACATGAAATATTTCTACATCAACAAGGGAGTCGTAACCATCAGTGCACACAAACAGTCTGCAAATCATAACTGTAGGAAAATCTGGTTAACCAAAAACATTACAATAACTCATGTGAAAAGGTTAAACATTTGTCCAATGTTCATCATTGGTCCCGAAGATTCTCATCTCTACAGTTCTTTCAAACACACAAATGGTATTCAAAATGGTCTCAAACACCCATAATGAAGCAGGTTTGTGATTGGTGAACCTTTTTAGTTGAATAAGGATAATAGATGTAATAACATAGTAATATATCTGCAATGGATCATTATACCTGGTTTCAACACCATTGATCACATATGAACAACAGACTATTTGCACTTTGACATCCGAAATGATTATAACTTAGTATCTGTGTTTTCAGTCATTCAACTGGCTATTGAGTATCAATGACATTGCCTTCATTATACATTCCATGTTTGTATATTTTTTTCTAATTTCTAACGTTTTGGGTTGTCTGAAACCCATTCATTCAAAGATATGTGTCCCGTTACTGAGCAGCCTACTACAGAGTTATTTGTGACATGGGAAAGTAGAGTGCCTGCAGTAGCTTTCCACAGGTGAACTGCTCTTCTGAAATTGCCTCTTATTCTTAAAAGGCTTCATTAAATTATACATTGTAAGTCACAAGCTTGCACCTGAACAAAGCCTTTTCCATTATTTCATTCATAGCATTGAAACATACGTCATTTCCACATGAGATACTGAATTTGTCAAGTAAATACAGACAGAGTTTGTGGAGTCAATGATGTGCTGTCATCGTGAGCCAAGGTGATGAATTGTTTATTAGGTTGGATTCCTACTGACAAAATCTCCTCTTGGAAAATGGAAGGTGCTTCTTTCTCTGAGCCGAGGCCCAGAGGACTTCTGATTGGAAAGCCTAACAGCCTGGACGGGTCATTGATTGTGCCTCTGTGGCCTCCTCCCGGTTTAGCATTTTAATGTGTATGAGACTGGGAGGCTGGAAGGGGTTTTATGCTCTGTCTAATAGAGACATTTGGCACCAGCTCTCATTGAGAAAGGCCACACCGAAACATTGGTGATACTGGTCAAGATATAAATATCTATCCATAAATTGATTATATAATATAGTACGCCTATTGCTATTTCATTGCATGTACTTCACACCCTGCTTCAGCAACATCACTGTCACCCAGTAGACCTTTTGGGGGTAAGGACTGCAGTTTGTATGACAAGCTACTTGATACAGAGATTTGGACTGTGCTGGATGTTGGCATCTAGAAAGGGTTCTGAATGTACAACCTTGTGTTTTTTACATCACACATCGCAAAACCACACCCTAGTTTCGGGTTATGAGGGTGGTTACTACGGAATAACTGAGAGGCAGTTACATTTAGAGAAGAACCTGTTGCAAAGTTTACAAACAAATGCAGGGACAGCACTTTGATTGTGGCTTCAAAAAGCTAAGAGCTGTGTGATCATCTTTGCTTTGCTCTCCAACTTGCTTTGGCTTGTAATGTTGTCAACAGGAAGTTGATTTTGAGGTCAGATTATGTGCTGTTGATAATGCAGCTATATGGCATTTGTTGTACGGTCAGTCACGTCTGTAAAATGTATCAAATACATCTATGATCTTTTTTGGAGGACACGTTGCTGAAATTGGTCTTACATTTTGTTGTGTCCAAAAAAATTGATACGTCTTGGCCAGGTCATTACAATCTTTCCTGGCTAAATAAAGGTTGTGAATAAATACCTGACATCCACTCGACTACCATACTGTAGCGTATTTGCACACACACTTACCCCACCAGACATGCCACCAGGGGCCTTTTTACAGTCTCCAAATTCAGAAAGAAATATAGAAAGTGTACAGTATTATTGCATGGAACTCTTTCCATCTCATATTTCTCAAATGAAGAGCAAACGTGGTTTCAAAAAACAGATAAAGCAACACCTCACGGCACAACGCCTCTCCCCTATTAGACCAGGTCCCAGTTTCTTTAGAATGTACTGAACTGTTTGGGTGTAACCTTTTAAGCATTTTTTTTTTGTAGTTATGAAAATGGACGTCGCTCAGTCATAAAGGATGTCCCTCTGAAACTCTCCTTTTCTCCCCTTTTGTCAAATTCTATGCAGACTTCACACCCCATTAGCTTTTTGTTAAAGCTCCTCAGCTATCCCTGACGGATGCCAACGTGCTTCTTTGGTCTAACCTAAAGTGAAATACATTTGTGCTAGATTAGCAAAGGAAAAATTGAAAGGAGCAAGACACAGCTGACTGAGATGATGGTTTTATTCAAATAGCTCTTTGGAAAGACTCCATTTTGATCTTGAAATTACATTCCTTAGAAAATGTGATCCACAAATACAAGTGAGACTATTAACAGCCAAGTAATGTTACAGATACAATTACTGTATATAGTATGTGAGCTAATCATGGTTTAGAAGAGCAATTTACACATGCAATAAAATATGTTGAATTGGGTTATTGGGACATCATTACGAGACAGTAAATGTGTATTTTTTTAATTTTTAAATTTATTTTATTTTGTTTTATGCTTATTGCACATGTATTCTTTAGTATATTTTTATTGAGCAAATCGTATACATGCATGAACAGCATTACAGCTCAGCATTTAACAGGTATGCAGGTACAGAACATGTCAAGAACAAAAGCATATACAGCTGAAGATATGTCGGGTGATAGAATAACCTCACATAAAATACAAAATGTACAGAGATACAAAAATAGCAAAATAATCCCCTTCCATCTCACCCCAGCCCTCTATTACTCACTAGGAAGAATATTCTTGAAATTGTTATTAGTATTTGGATTATGTAGTTGTGTTGTCAAGGTAATGAAGCAGGGGTAGCCAAGTCTTCTCAAACATAGGTAGGTTATCTTTTAGAACATCTTAGTCGTGGGAGTCTCTCTACTTTTCCAAAACATAAGAAGCAGTCTTTTTGCTGTAATTAGACTATATGAGAGAAAGTGTTGCTGACTAGTCGATTTTATTATTTTAAGGTCAATCGGCTGCTTACTATCTAACCCTAGAAAGTGAAATGCTCAGCATGTGTACTGTATGTAAAACAATGGGCCAAAATGCATCACAAGTGCCGAATATGAACTAAAATAGAAAATAGATATTTACACATCCATCTTAAAAGCTCCCAGCCTAGTCTACATAGACTAGTTAAGTGCAAACAACTTATTATGTTAGGGTTGAGTTCAGATACTCTGTTGATGCCAACAGTGGCACTGTATTATTTGCTTATAATGCTAGCACTGTTTGTTTGCTACAGTGAGATTCTTCTGAGAGATTTAATGGTAGCTTAAGCATGGTAGCTTAAGCATGACAATTCCAGACAAAAACAGGTTTTAATTGTATTTTTACCAAATATCACAGAGGGTTTCTGATACCCTTACTTCTTCAACAAATCATACAACCTTGCGATGACATTGAAATAGTCCGAAAGGCAGGCTGGGCTGTATGCTGAGTTAGCGCCCGAACATGGCAATACCAAAAGGATTATACAAGTATATTTCAGTGTCTTACTGCTCTCACTCTTACCGACCTTAGTAATCAGACATGCTGTGCTGTCATAGGCAACTGGCTAGTGAACCAGACGACACTGATGTGACATGAGCTGTAGGAGGTTTGCTGTGCGATCACAAGGGTCAGACTCGTATTCTTCCTCTCCCTGAGCTGAGTGGTTGGCTGTGGCAACATTTCTGCCTCAGCGACCTCGGACATTCATTGAAAACATTCATTGAAAACGGATAGCCTACATTGTCGAATGTCGTCAGGATGTCACAATGCCTACATGACCGTGGTGCTTCCCCATGCGGCAGTGTACTACAGTAGTAGTAATAGTCGAGGCTGCAGTATTTCTGTTCAGTCAGAATTAGTATTTCAAGAGATTAAAGGAGTATTTGATTAAGTTAGCATGTGTTGGAGACTTGAAATAACATCCCGTGAAGGATGTGATCAAGGGAGAGGTGAGCGGTATTGTTTCCAGATGATTTGATAGTTTGATTTCTGCAGGGTTGTAGCGGCACACAGAGATTTTAGCACTCTTTGCTCTACTTAAGACTTTTAAGACTTAATATTGGGTTGAAATAGCAGGTCATTCTTACCTTGTGGCTGGTGTGAGATACTGTAATGAATTAGTCCTGGTCTCTTTCGCTCTTCATCCCTCTTCCCTGCTCTTTTGCTCTCTACTCTCTCTCTCTCTCTCTCTCTCTCTCTCTCTCTCTCTCTCTCTCTCTCTCTCTCTCTCTCTCTCTCTCTCTCTCTCTCTACGCTCTCCCTCCCTCTTCCCTGATCTCTCTCTCTCTACTCTCTCCCTCCCTCTTCCCTGATCTCTCTCTCTCTACTCTCTCCCTCCCTCTTCCCTGATCTCTCTCTCTCTCTACTCTTTCCCTCCCTCTTCCCTGATCTCTCTCTCTACTCTCTCCCTCCCTCTTCCCTGATCTCTCTCTCTCTACTCTCTCCCTCTCTCTTCCCTGATCTCTCTCTCTCTCTACTCTCTCCCTCCCTCTTCCCTGCTTTCTCTCTCTACTCTCTCCCTCCCTCTTCTCTGCTCTCTCTCTCTCTACTCTCTCCCTCTCTCTTCCCTGATCTCTCTCTCTCTCTACTCTCTCCCTCCCTCTTCCCTGCTCTCTCTCTCTACTCTATCTCCTTGTCTCTCACACCAACTCCCTTTCCTTTTTCTCTAAGGGCTTTCTCCCTTAAACTGTCAGATTTTTCAAATTGCGGACTGTACCTAGATTTTAGAGGTTTGTTTGTTGGACACGTGAAGGCCTTGCTTTTACAAGCTTGAGTGGCGACAAGTAAAAGTGGTAGTTGTTAGCAATGTGCGAAAGCTGTTTTGTTATCATGGCAACCACAGTGGATTTTTTAAAACTTTGTCTCACAGTATCATTTGAGATATTTGTGGAGATTTTAAAGTGGTATCTCCGTTTCTCAAGGTTAGAGCGGTGCTGCCGCTTGCGCACGATTAGCACAGCCATAACTCTCAGTAACTGCCACACTCAACATACTACATAGAACTCTCTCCTAGGCCCCATGGAAGCCCACTTGTGCCAAAATAAATCAATAGCACAGGTAGGCAGGCAATAATCGCTTTATCGAGTTGTTAATGAAGATGCAGGTGCCCTAGCTCTTGTCAACATGTGTCCTATGTTGCGTTGGTTATCCAACAATGTGATTATACTGTGTGAGAACTCGTCATAGTAGGCCTAGTTGTTAGTATGAGGAAGCTTATGAACCCCAACTACTCCTCCTGTCATGGTACCTTATGTATCTCCACAGCAGCTCCTGTATTGAGCGCGGTATGAAGCCCTCATAGCGGCTTGTGGTCAGGAGTTATTGATCTGTTTGGGAGATTGATGTGTCCACCGCCTCCTTAGGATGAGGATTTATGTGATGCTCTGCCGATAGCACTTCATCTCACCAGTGAGAAAGATCAAGGTGTCACGGGTGGGTTCTCAGTTCAAACAACTTAATCTTAACTCAAAACCCGTTGCCCATGCTGCGCCATGATCAGGGGTCCAAACACGGAGGATGCAGGAGCCCACCTGGATTTGATTGACAGATTTATTTTATTTTCCCCCTGGAAAAGAGCAACCAAGAGGTTTGAGTCACAATGCCCCCCAAAATTCACTTCAATAGATCCTATGGCGATTTTTTCTGTACACCATTTACTGTATATTACTGCAGTAACCACAGTATGAGAGAGTTATGGGGTGTCTGGTTGGGTCCTTGTACTCTATAGATTTGATCTCTCTGTTGGGAGTCACCGACACTATAGACTGAGAGGATGACACAAAGACGTTGTCAGAGGGTCTGTTTCTCCATCTTTTTGTCATTTGACACATTCAAGTTGGGGGGCTCATTGATAGGTATTCAGAGTAATAGGTGACATTTCCCCCATGCGAGGCAGACTGCTGCAGTAGAACCGCTCTCTTTCTTTGTGCTCTCTCACCATTCATGACTGAAAATAATGCTGATGAAGAGATGAGTCAAGACATTCTTGCGCTAACAGCTCTGTGAAATTAATTTAAAGAAAGTAACTTCCTTTTATTTAAACCCTTGGTGAGCCTGAAGTAGAGCAGATGGGTGAATGCTGGGTTTTATCTATTCTGTCAATCTCTGTCCTGACCTGTCTTGTACTGCACTGAACTCTACTGTACTGCACTGTCCTGTATTGTACTGCACTGTACTCTACTGTACTGCACTGTACTATACTGTACTGCACTGTACTGATGTTAGAAAGCACTTGTGTTTGGTAGCAAGTGAGAAAATGAGAGATCTAGCATTTCATGGATCCATTTTCTGAATAAGAGTAAGAGCTAGGATTTCATCACACATAGAGTACACACGGAGCCTTTTAACAGTTAGACATGACCACCTTTCTATTGTAATTCCATACCAGTAAGACCCATTAGACTGGAGGTTAATTGTTCCCCATCTGATTAGATGTCAAGAGGTATTTCCTATAAGGAACATCACAGTCACTGCCCAGTCAGTGGGAGTGTGGGATAAAATATGAGTCTGCCGACAGTGCGGCGCGACAGAGGGCACTCAGGGTTAATGCTTAATGGAATCATTCTCCCCTGGCCCAAGCCTCTCAGGATATCTGGAAGATAGAAAGTCTGAGAAAGGCTTTTTCTGTGCTCTTCACCACCAAGACAATCTCAATGATAGTTTTATTGAATTGTAATTTTCTTACCTGTGTATGACTTCATGCAGAGGTGTTGGCATGGAAACAAAGGGAGAGATGGGACTAGAGGAGGGGGTGGTTATTGGTTTAGGGGACTGGGACGTCCCTGAGTTCGGGTTAAATTCATTTGAGTTCCAGTAGACTCCATGTCCAATTTATTTTGTCAATTGACATGCATACATATAAATTCCCTGCAATTCTTGTCTGTTTGTACATTTTATTACAGACACAGTCTTATCCAAGGACTTTTAACACAGGCTTCAGTCCATTCAAACTGTAGTCAGTCGCCTGCAGTAACACATGGTGACAAAATCTGATAAGTTCTTAGTTATGCTGTGCACCCAAGTTGCACTCATGTCTCGAAAGGACATAGACATTACTAAAATCATCAACTCATTGACAGTAAATGTATGAAAATAAGGCCTAGATTCAATCAGATCAAGCATTTACCTGGCGTTATCCGACACCCGCATAGCTGATGTTTTGGCGGTGTAGGCTATATAGAAATAATGATGCTCAAATTGAAAATCATTCAACAAAAAATTAGGGTTTTTATCAGCCTAATCGAGGTGTAGATTACATCTCACATTCCAATGTTCTAACTTGTAAACAAGGCTGCATGGAATTTAGCTTTTAATGCGACTACGTGCAGCCAATGGCAATGTACACTTTAGGTAAACGGCAGAAGCTTGTGGATTTGAAAGCTCAAACTTAACACCGCCAAAACAACTGCTATGCGGATGTCGGCTAAAGCAGATCTGACTGAATAGAGCCCTTAGTCTTGGACGACCTTGAAACATAATAACACGGAACATTATACAGGTTTTTAAATGCAAGCAGAGCTAACATTTTTCTGTTACACTAAGCAGGTTGGAGATTCCTCTGACTTGTGAAAACCATTTGGTGGGATCTTCAAATTTGATTGAAAGATGAGAGTCTTGAGTTTTGTCCTTGACTTTTCTTAATTGGAACGTCCGACAGCAAAAGAAGCTGCAGAGACCTTTGTCAAAAACTTTCCTCAGTGGGACTGGTTTGCGTATCACGTCTGTTTTTGTCAGGGATCCAACCCTGTTTAGATAGTCAGATAAGATGGAGGAATTCCTACATCGGAATCCTCTTATGTCACCTAAATATATCACGTGCAAGAGCTCAACAATGGGACAGTTAGACAGCAAATCGTTACCAAATTACAGCAGGAATAGTCCTATGCAACATTTCCACAAAAGACACAGGGAATGATCAGAAGAGAAGAGAAGAATAGATGAATAGATGCAGATTTTTATAGTCTTTTGAGGGAGCTACACAACATAGTGGAATTTGGTACTTGTGTGTGTGTGTGTGTGTGTGTGTGTGTGTGTGTGTGTGTGTGTGTGTGTGTGTGTGTGTGTGTGTGTGTGTGTGTGTGTGTGTGTGTGTGTGTGTGTGTGTGTGTGTGTGTGTCCGTTCATGCATGCATGAGTGAACACTGCAATGACGCCCAGCAAAATCTTAAGCAAGTCTGCTCTCATGCTATGAACACCATTCATCCAATGAATATCTGCAGACCCAGTTGCCAGCAACTTTTTTTCATCATGATTGCAGAAGTTTTGACAGTAACTAGGCTGGGAGGGAGGACTGCGCCACCATCTCTACCCCTCTCCTCCCACCCTCTCTCCCTCTCCCTCTATCCTGTGATGTATTACAGTCTGCACCCGTAGATGGGCATGGATTGGGAGGAATTAGGTCACGAAGAAGCACACTGCAGAGGGGATAGTGTGGTGCCGACGTGCGCAGGAGAGAGCCCATGTTGTCGTCCGCGGTGCGGTGAAATATGGAGAGTAGAGACACACCCACTTAAGGACTGCCTATCATACATCAACAATGGAAATGGGAGAGAGAGGAAACATGCCAAGAGCATCGCCTGCCCCTGTGTGAGTGTTTGTGAGAGTGAGTGTCTGTGTGAGTGTGTGTGAGAGTGAGTGTCTGTGTGAGTGTGTGTGAGAGTGAGTGCCTGTGTGAGTGTGTGTGAGAGTGAGTGCCTGTGTGAGTGTGTGTGAGAGTGAGTGTCTGTGTGAGTGTGTGTGAGAGTGAGTGTCTGTGTGAGTGTGTGTGAGAGTGAGTGCCTGTGTGAGTGTGTGTGAGAGTGAGTGTCTGTGTGAGTGTGTGTGAGAGTGAGTGTCTGTGTGAGTGTGTGTGAGAGTGAGTGCCTGTGTGAGTGTGTGTGAGAGTGAGTGTCTGTGTGAGTGTGTGTGAGAGTGAGTGTCTGTGTGAGTGTGTGTGAGAGTGAGTGTCTGTGTGAGTGTGTGTGAGAGTGAGTGTCTGTGTGAGTGGTTGTGAGAGTGAGTGTCTGTGTGAGTGTGTGTGAGAGTGAGTGTCTGTGTGAGTGTGTGTGAGAGTGAGTGTCTGTGTGAGTGTGTGTGAGAGTGAGTGTCTGTGTGAGTGTGTGTGAGAGTGAGTGCCTGTGTGAGTGTGTGTGAGAGTGAGTGTCTGTGTGAGTGTGTGTGAGAGTGAGTGTCTGTGTGAGTGTGTGTGAGAGTGAGTGCCTGTGTGAGTGTGTGTGAGAGTGAGTGTCTGTGTGAGTGTGTGTGAGAGTGAGTGTCTGTGTGAGTGTGTGTGAGAGTGAGTGTCTGTGTGAGTGTGTGTGAGAGTGAGTGTCTGTGTGAGTGTGTGTGAGAGTGAGTGTCTGTGTGAGTGTGTGTGAGAGTGAGTGTCTGTGTGAGTGTGTGTGAGAGTGAGTGTCTGTGTGAGTGTGTGTGAGAGTGAGTGTCTCTGTGAGTGTGTGTGAGAGTGAGTGTCTGTGTGACTGTGTGTGTACAGTGCAGCAGCAGGCGCTCTGCTTTAGCACACTCATATGCAGAACGGTATTCCACTCACGTTTAAGACTTTCTGCTGTGGAAACGCTGAGGTACCAGAGTGATGATGGGAAAGCGGGCGTCGAGGGGAACAGCTGTTTCTAATAATAGGCTCCAAGGAAAGTGTTCATCCCCAATGAGGGACAGAGCTGCAATGCCCCCCTTCCTCTCCTCCGTTTCTCTGTTCCCAGCCTTATGAGGCAGCAGTTCTCACTTAAACCTATGTCATCCCAGGTTTATGTTGCTCACTAACAGTTCCTGTGGATTTCTAATTCCCTTATCTGTTTATTGGTTTGCATGTGCGTAGGTTACAGTAAGAGACTTGTAGCTGTAGGTTTATGTAATCATACCTGTATTATGATAGTGATAGACCCCAGAGCAAGCCTTATAAATCTATAATGTTTTTTTTATTCAGGTTGCAGGTTCTCCTATACATTCATTCATTTGCAAATCAACTGTATGTTATGTTAATTTTGTATTTCTTGCTCATACCTTAAAGGCCCAGTGCAGTCAAAATGTTGTATCCTATTGTACAACAGCTGATGAAACTAATACTGTAAATGTGTGAAAAAATGTGATCAGTGTTTACCTGATGAAAATGCAATATACACAGGACCTTCTTATCAGCAGTTTCTGCATGGGTGGAATCTTGGCTTGCCTGGTGACATCACCAGGCGTTAAGTTAGTTAATAGACCAATTACAAAGAGAGTTCCAAACTTCTCAGCTAGTTTTCCATTTTCCATCTCCACTCCCAGACAGTCTTAGCAGAATTCTTGTTTGCTAAGTAGTTTTTGCTAAAAAAGCTATTCTTGTTGCTTTTTGATTTATGGAAAACTGTTACAGTAAAGTACTTATACTGTATGTAATACCCAGAATGATTTGATACTGATATAAAAACAACTGCATTGGACCTTTAATCATGCACAATTGAGTAAGATAGCCTGTATGTAATGTATTATATGGTTATATGGACTGAGAGGACCACCTCAATTGAAGGATGGTTCCATCTTCTGGGTAATAGTGAAAGTAATTACTGTAACATCTGCATTCTAGAAGCAGTTATCTATGACACCTGGTACAGATCTGTTGGCCCTGATCATACACATCAATCTCATATTGCATTAATCATGTTGTCTCTTTCAACTGTCTGAAGAAACTATTTTTAATTACCAGTGCAGTCTAAGCCCAAGCAGTAGGCATGCTTTAAAGCAGACACATTATTTAGTGTGTTCGCATTGTAAAACATTTAGTTTGTCCATGAATAACTAACAAACTGTTCCTTCATCTGTGAATAAGTGTGAATATGTAACTCCAATAAGCTTTTTTCCCAGAAAGTTTATTTCCCTGAAGCCTGTTCTGAAATGCCTGTATAAGCATATTTGCAAACTGCAACGAATGCTGGAAAGCTTGAACGCTGTGAGTGGAATCTTAACTGCAGTTTTGCAACCCAGATTAGATTTATAGAAACCTGAGTGATGCAACTCTCCCCTGCTAGCCCTCAGAGAATGTTAACAGCAGTTAAGTGAAGCATTTTGAAGTGCGTTTCCTCAAAATGCCTGCAAGGCTTTTTGGATGGCTGATATATCTCCATTCATTGTTAATCCTTTGTTTTTGGTTGGCCCTGTTCCTTCTGTTCCGTCAACCGCAAGTCTTCCGATTGGGAAAAGATGTCGCAGTGCTGTCACTAAGATCAAACCGCAGCAGCGGCTCAAAAAGAGCCAAATTTAAGACGGCCCAGAACAGAGCCCTGGGGAACACCTCACTTGACCTTCGATAAAAAATCTAAAGAGAGAGCTAATTGAACATAGATAAAGTATTCAATCCTGACAGATTAAACCGTCACTGTTATTATCTTCAAAGGCAATGGCATTTAATGTATACTGTATATAACAAAGAACTTTGAAATGAGACATGTGTATTAAAATGTACCGTCATGTTAGTTTTCTCATCTCTTTTCCAAAGTATGTTTTACTTTTTGTTGCTCCCTTAATTGTTACTCCCTCTGGAATTTCACACTGGTGCAAATGCTGGGCAAATCTGGCACACCATTTTTTATATCAACGCAGTACCAAATTACAACAAACACAGTTAAGGTCTTTCTCATTAAGCTGTTTTGATGTTGCTGGCACGTCTTTTTCTCAACGACCTTGAGGGATCTTGAGGACCTTGTGCACCTTGGCAACCGTCTTTGTCGCCTAATGATCAGCTCTGTTATTGTTATTCCACACCCAGCTCTCCCTCTCTCACACTGTGATACACACCACTCTATATGCAAGGGAAGATACCCTCTGATATTGGACAGTGTGTTTATGGCAGAGTCAAAATGTTAGCCCTTCACGTTGCACCTCAGGTTTATTGACACATCCTCCTTCTCTCTCGTCAGGAACTTTCCACTGACTTATCCAAACTAGCTCGAAATCTGACTGAACATTCAAACTTAGCCATCGATAGTCACAACAATAGCTCATGACGGCATTAAGCTCATGATGCGCGTGCATGTAGCTGTTATAAAGCCTTCATGTATCCCTCAAGTATAAATGTAAACCGAGAGAACAACAGAACAGTTAACAAGTGAAAGAGGCAAAGGTTGAAAGTGAAGTCAGATTGACGTTTAGGGTGCTGATGCAAAGGTAGAGAGAAAGGGGAGAGTTTGAGGGCAGGACTGGACGGATGGCGTGACAGGAGTGACCGTGGGGCAGGTGATGGAGGTAGAGTACTGTAGCTGCTCAGCCTCTCCAAGGAGCAGATGAACCAAGTGGAGCGAGCGAGAGTCGACTGTTTGCTGCGCTTAATAAGAACTGACGTTACACAACATAATCCACCTCAGCAATATGTGGCCTTATTGCAGAGTCTGTGGTTACCATTTTTAAAAAGAAGGTGCGCACTGTGTGGGAGACTGCAGTGCACCCCCGACTGACAGCAGAGACAGTCTGGAGCATTGGTAACACACGCACACATTGACATTTAGTCATACTCTTAAGCCATACACTCATGCAGGTAGTCACACACATACACACAGACATCCCAACCAGACAACACACAGACAAAGGACATACAGTGTATTCAGAAAGTATATTTACAGCTTTATTTTAAAATGGATAAAATGTTTCTGTTTTTTTCTCAGCTATCTACACACAATACCCCATAATAACAAAGCAAAAACAGTTTTTTTGAAATTTTCACAAATTTACTACAAATAAAAAACAGAAATACCTTATTTACATAAGTATTCAGACCCTTTGCTATGAGACTCAAAATTGAGCTCAGGTACATCCTGTTTCCATTGATCATCCTTGAGATGTTTCTACAACTTGATTGGAGTCCACCTGTGGTAAATTCAATTGATTGGAAATGATTTGGAAAGGCACACACCTGTCTATATAAGGTCCCACAGTTGACAGTGTATGTCAGAGCAAAAACCAAGCCTTGAGGTCAAAGGAATATTCTGCAGAGCTCCGAGACAGGATTGTGTTGAGGCACAAATCTGGGGAAAATGTCTGCAGCATTGAAGGTCCCCAACAACACAGTGGTCTCCACCATTCTTAAATGGAAGAAGTTTGGAACCACCAAAACTCTTCCTAGAGCTGGCCTCCTGACCAAACTGAGTAATCGGGAGAAGGGCCTTGGTCAGGGAGGTGACCAAGAACCCGATGGTGACTCTGACAGAGCTCCAGAGTTCATCTGTGGAGATGGGAGTACTTTCCAGAAGGACAACCATCTCTGCAGCACTCCACCAATCAGCCCTTTATGGTAGTGTGGCCAGATGGAAGCCACTCCTCAGTAAACGGCACGTGACTGCCCGCTTGGAGTTTGCCAAAAGGTATCTAAAGGACTCTCAGACCATGAGAAACAGGATTCTCTGGTCTGATGAAACCAAGATTGAACTATCTGGCCTGAATGCCAAGCGTCACGTCTGGATGAAACCTGGCACCATCCCTACGGTGAAGCGTGGTGGCAACATCATGCTATGGGGATGTTTGTCAGTGGGAGATCCCAGGACCTCAGACTGGGGCGAAGGTTCACCTTCCAACAGGAAAAGACCCTAAGCACAGAGCCAAGATAACGCAGGAGTCTCTGAATGTCCTTGAGTGGCCCAGCCAGAGCCCGGACTTGAACCCATTCGAACATCTCTGGAGAGACCTGAAAATAGCTGTGCAGCGACGCTACCCATCCAACCTGACAGAGATTGAGAGGATCTGCAGAGAAGAATGGGAGAAACTCTCCAAATACAGGTGTGCCAAGCTTGTAGCGTCATACCCAAGAAGACTTGATTTAATCGCTGCCAAAGGTGCTTCAACAAAGTACTGAGTAAAGGGTCTGAATACTTATGTAAATGTAATATTTCCGTTTTTTTTTTTTTATACTGTGGACCCTCCAGAAACAGAGAGCCAATCCCTCTCACAAACACTAAACACCATGTACTTTCCTATTGTGTGCCTAATTTTCCCACCCATGCATCTTCTTCCTCTTCCACCCCCCTAGGATTACACCATCACTATGTACTTCCAGCAGTCCTGGAGGGACAAGCGCTTGTCCTACACAGGGATTCCCCTCAACCTGACACTGGACAACAGGGTTGCAGACTCGCTCTGGGTCCCTGACACCTACTTCATCAACGATAAGAAGTCCTTTGTGCACGGGGTCACAGTGAAGAACAGAATGATCCGACTCCATCCTGACGGAACTGTGCTCTACGGCCTCAGGTGAGTGTGTGTGTGTATCAGTGTTACAGTTGAAGTCGGAAGTTTACATACACTTAGGTTGAAGTCCTTAAAACTCATTTTTCAACCACTCCACAGATTTCATGTTAACAAACTATTGTTTTGGCAAGTCGGTTAGGACATCTACTTTGTGCATGACACAAGTAATTCTTCCAACAATTGTTTACAGACAGATTAATTCACTTATAATTCACTATATCACAATTCCAGTGGGTCAGAAGTTAACATACACTAAGTTGACTGTGCCTTTAAACAGCTTGGAAAATTCCAGAAAACGATGTCATGTCTTTAGAAGCTTGTGGGCAGAACTGAAAAGGCATGTGTGAGCAAGGAGGCCTACAAACCTGACTCAGTTACACCAGTTCTGTCCGGAGGAATGGGCCAAAATTCATCCAACTTATTGTGGGAAGCTTGTGGAAGGCTACCTGAAACGTTTGACCCAAGTTAAACAATTTAAAGGCAATGCTACCAAATACTAATTGAGTGTATGTAAACTTCTGACCCACTGGGAATGTGATGAAAGAAAGAAAAGCTGAAAGAAATAATTCTCTCTACTATTGACTAATGACATTTCACATTCTTAAAATAAAGTGGCGAATCCTAACTGACCTAAGAATTCTTACTAGGGTTAAATGTCAGGAATTGTGAAAGTTAAAATATATTTGGCTAAGGTGTATGTAAACTTCTGACTTCAACTGTATGTGTTCTTGGGCTGCTGTGTCAGTGTAATTGTTTCAGGTGTGTGTTTGTGTATGTGTGTGTGTGTGTGTGTGGGTGTGTGTGTTTGTGTGTTTGTGTGTGCGTTTGTGTGTGCGTGTGTGTGTGTGTGTCTTTGTCTTTGTCTTAGTGTCTGTGTGTGACTGGTGGCTGGTTGAAAAACCATAGCTCCTACACATCATATCTTAGTGTGTGGGTGCTGCAACTCTACTGCAAAAACATAGGCAAGGAAACCCTCCATTCCTCAAAGCCCTCTCAAACAGCCGTTGCGCTTTCTCCTCTGCCTCTGGAGCATGAGAGGAAGACCCAGGTGGTGAATTATTTATGGAGCCGTGCTCCCCTGCAGTCCGGAGCACAGCAGCAGCGTAGCCTCGTACGCTACATGCTCCCCTCCTCGCCTCTGCAGTGCTGAGCCGTGCTGAACCCATCCGTGCCGAGCTAACGAAGGGAACTGAAGGACAGCCACTGTCAATAATGCAGTAGAGATCAGAGGGATTCAGTGCTTGGATAGGGGGGGAATGATGACTTGACAGTTTTTCTAGTTAGATATCCTTTTTTTGAGCTACGAGGCAGAACTGTAGGGTTGTTAGGGAAGATCCAATACATTTTATTACTTCAGTCGGGTGGCATATCTTGTAATCATGCCCGTGCTGACGATGGATGTGAATTCCGTCAAAGGTGCTCTTTTGAGGGGGTTTGTTCTAGCCAAAAGGTGTAGTTTGCTTGGGAAGGCATTATGTGATTTTTTTTTTGTTATCCAGCAGTACCCCGGACCATCAGGGTCGGATTAAAGTAATCCTGCTCTAGCCAATCACTGACATTAATTGATCAATTAAGTGTCAGGGAGAAAGGAAAACCAGCGGACACTGAGGCTCTCGAGGAGAGGAGTTAGTCACCCTCTGCTATAGCTAATTAACTGGCTGAGTTCAAGGCTAGCTGGTAGTTCTGGGAGATAACATCTGTCTCGGAAGATTCAGCCAAGATGACATCACCACAATAATCTGACTCAGATTGACCTCAGCTGCTGAAAAGACACTAGGGCGTGTCATCTGAGTCACTGAACCAATGTGACTGTCGACTGATATCAAACCCGTGTTGACAGCGAGATGAGCCCATCACAAAAAGGACAGTGTTAAGTCTCTGATCTAGCCATTAGCTCTGAAAGCTAACATCTGGCACCAACATCTGTCTTCAGGTCTCAGGCTAGGTTACATCACAGGGTAAGCTAATGACAACCAGGCAATCAAGCCCATTAGCTACCTTAGCATGAGTTGTTGTGACTGCACTCAATGTCTAGATTAGGGCAGTTTGTGTGGTTCATATCTTTGTGAGGGCGCTGCAGTGTTTTCTTCACATCCATGTGACTTGTTAGGTTAATTAGGGCTGAGGGAGAGTCGTGTGCGTGTGGTTAACCTGGTGTGGTGGTGGAAAAGATGGTCTTAGATGTGTAATTTGATTAAGTATTGGTTTAGGCTACATACATATTGGCTGTTCCCATTATTAATCTGAGGGGTTATTTTGGGTGTATAGGTGTAGTGTCTGTAGTATAATTTGGTGGCAAGGCCAATTTAAGACCATTTGTTGTTGTTTCAGTTGACGCCAAAGGATTTGGTTTTGTGTATCAGGTGACTGAACAGCATGCTCCTGATTGTTTACTGGCATGAACATGTATGCCAGTACAAAACATGATTATAAAGGTAACATTTAGGACCAGATTCAAACATGCCATAGCAATGTTTATGCAACCGCTTTGTTTACACGTTGAATTCCAATTCACCCCATGAATGGACTGAATTCAAATTCAATATACACCATCCCTGGCTATAGGCAAACACTCCACTCACCTTCAGCCTTCCTTAGTCCTTTGAAGGGCACATTTAAAGGTAGACTCAGCAACATGACATCATCCTACACAGCAGGACAGATTGCCACTATTGGCTCTTCACAGTTTTGGCATGCCCACATACTGGTAGTCTTGGCAGGTTTGTATTCTGTTGTTATTGACGTCTGTAAGCAGGAAGTAGTATGATGACGTCATATTTATGATTGTACCTTTCAAAAATCATTTTAATTGACATTTCAAGCTAGCCTACTGTAAAAAAACAACAACACATTAGCTTGGTTTGAGTTGAGTTGTCTGCCTGTTGGGTGAGCAGCAGTGGCCTGGGTGCTGGCTGGCACGGGCCTGTGGAGAGATTCATTAGCGATAGCCATGGCCCTCAGGAGGATCAGGTGATTCATCCTGCTGGCACCGGCAGCTCCAGTCTTGCCCAACCATACGCTGCTCTCCCCAGGAGCACTACCAGGAAAACCTGCTCCCCTCACCTCTCATCTCATCTCCAGTCCCCATCTCTTTTGTCTCTCTGAAGGTAAATGGTGCCCAGTGCATCCAGTTATCCAGTGGTACTGTACTGAAGTGTAGATCCTGTGTTGGTACCAGTTTAGAGCTACAGTAACTAATAATGTATCGGCATCATAGTTCTCCCCATGTCCCTGACCACTGCAGTAATAATTTTGTTTGTAAACAATAAACAATATATCTTTGGTATGTCTCTGTCATATCCTAAGACACGTTATATGTAAATATCCTAAGCCATGACTGTCAAATATCCTAAGCCACCACCCCCCCTTAAACTTTGTTTTTACAGCTGTATACTCTACACACATTTTAAATACAAAGCAATTTTATTTTATTTTATTTACTGTAATATGATATTTTGATATACATTACATCTAGATAGATAGTACTTATACATTACAAAATCATTATAGAACATGAGGTTTTAAACCCACCCCTCAGCTACTCTCAGTCCATCCCACCTACAGTTGAAGTCGGAAGTTTACATTAACTCATTTTTCAACCACTCCACAGATTTCTTGTTAACAAACTATAGTTTTGGAAAGTCGGTTAGGACATCTACTTTGTGCATGACACAAGTAATTCTTCCAACAATTGTTTACAGACAAATTATTTAACTTATTATTCACTATATCACAATTCCAGTGGGTCAGACATTTACATACACTAAGTATACTGTGCCTTTAAACAGCTTGGAAAATTCCAGAAAATTATGTCATGGCTTTAGAAGCTTCTGATAGGCTCATTTACATAATTTGAGTCAACTGGAGGTGTACCTGTGGATGTATTTCAAGGCCTACCTTCAAACTCAGTGCATCTTTGCTCGACATCATGGGAAAATCAAAAGAAACCAGCCAAGACCCCAGAATAAAAATGGTAGACCAACACAATCCTGTTTGAATGCTACCACCCCTCAAGTGCCCAGCCAAAAACCCTATAAGCCTATGGCATGACCACGAGAGGAGCATTCTCTGTAGGAATTAGCCACATAACAAAATAAATGAAAAAAAAGAAAAAGAACACAGAGTGAAAGAAAATAGAGACATAAATGAGGATGTACTGAGGACAATAAGTCCCAAAACATTTACAAAAATACCCAGACAACAACATTACTTAATAACTACCCTCCTAAACCATGGCTATGTCTTAAACACTGTCATACTAGATTGCACTAACAGACAGTTACTCTGCACCATAAGCATGTAATTCATGTGGTTATCTGTCAGTGTCAGTGTTTCCCCTGCTCTGATGTCTCTCTCTGTATAATACCACTATGCCCCTCCCAGGCTTCCTCCCTTCTGCTCTCCCTGCCTCCCTTACAAGAGCACCCAGAAATAACTTGCATGTCATTGTGACAACTTTTCTCATTTGCTTCTCACACACAATTCTCACAGTTTCACGTTGAGCAGTGAGACCTCTTCACACTTGAATGCTGCTGAATTATTATTCCCTGCAGACTAACAAATTTATTCAGCCAGTGAGCTGCTGCCTGCTGTCTACAGTGAGCCGGCTATATTTAGGCTGCCTGGAATGACCTCACTAGTTACTGTAGTGTGCACGTGTCTGCTGTTACCGTCATGTGTTTATATTATCCACATATATGCATATGGCCAGTCTGAATAGTCACTGCACACGCTATCAAACATTAGGCCTATTAGTTATGCTCAATGAAGAATGATTGAATATTGCAACGTATTTTTTATTCAACCTTTAATCAAACCTAGTATCACTTCATATTTGGTAATTACACCTTTACTCCCAGTGCTTCAGCATGTGTCTATGTGATTAACATTTCACAAAGTATAGCAGTCATGTAACAAAAAGCTTTATGCTCAGTCAAATTTGACAGGTTATTTAGCAGATCAGCTCTCTACTGTATCTAGCACCCTTTTTCAGTTTATACTGAGTGGACTATCCTGGTTAGCGGTCGAAGGCACTGCATCGCAAGGCTAGAGGCGTCACTACAGACCCAGCGTCGTCCGGGTTAGGGGAGGGTTTGGCCAGGGTAGGTCATCATTGTAAATAATAATTTGTTCTTAACTGACTTGCCTAGTTAAATAAAGGTTAAATAAATAAATAATTCAAATCGTATAACCACTATACTGGTATAACTGCAGACATTTCAATAGCATCACTTCTCCAATCTCAGTTAGGATTCCTCTCACATTAACAATGTACTCTCGCCAACTGCATTAGCCATCTCAGAAAACACAAACCAATACTAATGCTGCAGTCAATCACACCTGTAACATCTATCACGTATCAATCATGACGCTCATTACCATCACGGATGCGAAGCCCACCTCTGTTCCTGATGTGTATTTGATCAGTATTGATCTGATGGGGAGGGGATGTTAAACACCAGGGAAACTGGGAGTGGGTTTAGCGCTTATAGCTCTCCGAGCTCTCTGCAGGAAGGCAGGGTACACCCTCACTGACACCCTTACGGTGCTCTATTTTTACCCCATCTCTGCAGCTACTTTATAATTCATCTAGACTTCCCTAATGCATTTGGTGTGTCCGAGACATGGTCCACAGCCACAGAATATTCAGCTGCAGTGTATGAAAAATTATGCCCAGGGCTTTTTATTTCACAACATCGTTGCGGCTGAAATTGACACATATTGGTCTCACTGGACACTCGCTATCACTTGGTGAGGAAAGTAGCTATGGGCCAGTGAGATTAGCTTTTACAGGGCAGGTCTCTTGGATTGGACGAAGACCAGGACTAATGCACTGCGGACCGCCCTTTACCTGCATGGTTCTAATGCTACATTCCAAATCTATCCTAGCCTCTAGCCCCTTGGCACGACATCTGGATCTGAAAGGATTGGATTTGTATACTAAATAGTATGGCAATAGCTCAGCCTTGCCCTCTGATAGGCAATAGCGGAGATAACTATCCAATACTTTCAGATCAGCATAGGTAGTAGGGGCTAAGAGTGGATTCACAATGTACCATGTAGTACTATGCTTTCCAGGTTTTGGCAGTAGGTTCTTCATCCAAAATAAACAAGTGGCAGTTTGAGGGAGTTTTAGGCGCTCAGCAATGCTTGACATTTTGCGGCAGGAGAAGCTAGAGAGTAATGGGGAAATAGCAGAGGATCCCTGGAAATGTCTCAAACAGCTAGAGGGCTCAGGTTGGGTTAGGTGAATTCATTGCTGGCTGTTACTCACATACTGGCAGTCTCACTGTGTGTGCATGCGTGCGTGTGCATGTGTGTCTGCATGCTCTTTTTTTGTCTCCGGTCTCCTCTCATTTTAAACAGGGGTTACGCAGTGACAAATGGACACAGACACTTACAGTAATGATAAACAATGATAAACCAATGTGCAAACATGTTAGTTGTACAGGTTGGTGGCACCTTAATTGGGGAGAACGGGCTTGTAGTAATGACTGGAGCGGATTATGTGTTTGATGCCATTCCATTTGCTCTGTTCCGGCCATTATTATGAGCCGTTCTATGTTAAATAAACAAATGGACTTCTCTGAACATCTAATGTTATTTGTAAACAGTGACACCACCACACTAAAGTAATCCTTTACTCAACATAAGCGGTTTACATTAAAATCAATATTAAATTGACTTATTCTTATCGTATGTGGTTTGTGAGCAGTGAGAACTCCACAAGGGATGTGACTCTGACCCTTTCGCCCCCAAGGGCAAGCCAACCCCTCAGCAAGCATCCTGTAATAAAATGTGGCCACAACCTTGACCCTTTTCTGTCAGAGACCAAATAAACACCATGAATACATAAGCACAGCCATCTCACTGTTTGGGAACATTTTGGGTTTAATCAATGCCACAAGAATGAAAGCACTCACAAATTCAATCTGCAGTCATCAAATTGAAGTGTGCTCTTTCAAATGACACCTCAAAGCGAAGAAGTCACAGATTTTAAGGTCTGCCGATGGCCTGGATTTTTTTTTTGTTAATTCTTAATTTATCATAGTGGAAATTAAGATAGAATATAGAGCATTTTAAAGAGGGAGGGCACAGTCATGATTTAAGCAGTATGAAGGCAATTATGGGAGAGAAACAGAGAGTTCAATTTCCAGTGAAACCATGGAGGGATTTGTGCGACAGAACGCTGAGTACAGAATGTACTGTGTGTGCTTCCTGAGTCAATGTGTGCGAGATGGGTTTTTCACTGCACCTGGAAGTGTTTATATTACAAAAACATTTTATGTAGGTCTCATATTTAACTCTTGTTTCTCAAGTGTTCCTGACCATACCATACTACTCCTGGTTAATGATATAATGTGTTCACACATATTGTATACTATATGCTCTGCACTTAGAAAGACGTAGCATCTTAATTTGAGACAGTTTGCTACAGCAGGAAAACAGAAATGTGAGTTATTATGTGGATTATAATTAAATGAACATTTTTGTAAGGATTGATACATTTTTCGGAAGGGAAAATCAAGTGGAAATTGCAAACTTCAGAAGCCTTTTTAAACCTCAAATACACTACAAGTTTTCAAGTTTCCTGCAGGGCAGGAAAGTTCTTCTGCAACAGGGTGATCAAATTAAGATCCTACATCTGTACATCATGGTAAGGGTCAGTGCGATAGTAGTCCTATGGGATGTGGGGGTATATTGTACATTTCTGTGCTAGATACAGTATGCAAATGCTATAATCTCTACCTTGCCCCACCCCTTTACCTCTCTCTCTCGACATTCCTAACCCCCACCCCTCCCCTCTCACTCTTTATCTCTCTCCCCTCCTTCTCTCTTTATCTCTCTCCCCCTCTCTCTTAGGATCACCACTACCGCAGCTTGCATGATGGACTTGCGTAGATACCCACTGGATGAGCAGAACTGCACCCTGGAGATTGAGAGCTGTGAGTGACAGTGTGTGACATTACTGTGAAATCACTGTAGTGTAGACGTATCTCAGCTTCATGTGGGCTATTTATCACAACTGGCAGAGCCACCCCTAGCCTTTTGGGGGCCTTAAGCGAGATTTGTTTGGGGGGCCCATCCCACCCCGCTGGCAATACATTAAAAAAATGTTCTCTACACCCCATCACAAAATGAGTATCTGAGTGAGATATCAATGTGGGCCCCCTGGAGGTCAGAGTCCCTGGGCGCATGCCCTGCGAGCACTGGCCGGTAATTTGTTGATGATTACTACTAGGTTTCGATAGCTGGCTAGACTACCGTACCAAGCAATCTAAAAATAAAATTGCTGACTAATTGAGTGGATGTCAGTGACTGACATAACAAGTGGAAAACTGCTGATGCACGACCAAATTTCGAAATTGCACGTTGTGTATTCTACTTTTCAGTAAGTTGAGACCCCGACTGAGTTCCCCCAAAAATGTACAATATATATATTTTGTATATTTTTTGGGGTCGGTCCCCCAAAAATGTACAATATATATATTTTGTATATTTTTTGGGGTCGGTCCCCCTAGCGAATGCGGGGCCCTATGCATAGTGCATAGTCTGCGTATAGGCAGTGGAGGCACTGACTACTGGGCATGTTTTCGAAAGCTTGTGCCTATACATAGATCTGAGGACTACATGACTCTATGGGTGCTATTGAATAAATCCTAAGGGCCAGTTTCCCAGACCCAGATTGAGCCTATTAATGGACTAAAAAGCACTTTCAATGGAGATTTTCTATTCAGCATTCTTTTTAGTCCAGGAATAGACATAATCTGGGTCACTGAAACCGGCCCTAGCTACATCCTTCAATTATAACATTCTTCTTTCTCTGTTTTAATTAATCTACACATCTAGTGATGACTTTCTCTCAGTCGGTTAATTTTCACACATTATTCTGTTACACAGGTCTATAAACCATAGGCAAGGGATCATTCTATTCCAAATCAAGTCAAAATATCTTCCCAATCGAGGACATGACGTACATTAAGCAGGAAAAAAACAACAGCACTTTACGTCAACTAATGCAAACGGTCATTTTTTGTTAAATCAAACGTGGCCGTAGTGCTTCAGTTGAATAATATATGCTACCTGCATGCATATTTAAATCAGTCTCATTATGACAAGGTTATGGCAATCACTATAAGGCCTTGTTGAGCTGGCTTGATGTATTTAATACTTTTGGCAACACCTTACTCAAACCCTCTATCATATCATCTGTCTTAATTATGAGACACAATTTTTGCAACAATCAAGACTGCAAGCCAGACAAAATTAAACGGGGCTATTTATATAATAAATATGAATTTGGAGGGAAGAAATAATTAAATATTAAAACCTCTTACTAAAGGCTTCAGTCATTCAAAAACTATACTTAAATCTGAACTGGTTCTCTAGCAGATTTGTAAGAATGGCTCATCCGTGTTCAAGAATGGTCTTTTCACTTTCATTCAGATTACAATCTCTCACTTTCAGTTATTAGAAAATGAAATAATCTCCAAAATATTGCTATTTATAAAACAAGGCATAGAAAGCTAAAAAAAAAACATATATCATAAATAGGACTGGTGGAGTTATGTCACACATGTAGTTAACAAAAATTATGGAAATGTCTGCTCTATCCAAAATTAAAACCAACTGATTGCAGCATTACCGCAAAAATGGAGGAGGCAAGTGGACAGAGGAGAAGGTAAGGAACTTCTGTCGGCCCTGCATTAAAGACCAGTAAGGAACTTGTCTGTCGGCCCTGCATTAAAGACCAGTAAGGAACTTGTCTGTCGGCCCTGCATTAAAGACCAGTAAGGAACTTGTCTGTCGGCCCTGCATTAAAGACCAGTAAGGAACTTGTCTGTCGACCCTGCATTAAAGACCAGTAAGGAACTTGTCTGTCGGCCCTGCATTAAAGACCAGTAAGGAACTTGTCTGTCGGCCCTGCGTTAAAGACCAACATTGTCTAAAGAAAATTGTGATAAATAAAAAAGTGTACCAGTTTCATTTAAGGACCAAAACATTTACAGCTGCGCCATAGAGGTTGCAAAATAGTTGGAAAGAGATTTTCAATGTACCGATTCCATGGAACATGGTTTATGAACTGATACTCAAAAAACGACGCCGGATTCAAAACGTAAGAGTTTTTCAGTTTAAATGATTATATAATGTTATATACAGTGAATTCAGAAAGTATTCAGACCCCTTGACTTTTTGCACATTTTGATACCTTAAAGCCTTATTCGAAAAACTATTAAATTGTTTTTTTCCGTCGTCAATCTAAACACCATACCCCATAATGACAAAGCAAAAACTGGTTTTTAGAAATTTATGCTAATTTATTCAACATAAAAAATAAAATATCACATTTACATAAGTATTCAGACCCTTTACTCAGTACTTTGTTGAAGCACCTTTGGCAGCAATTACAGCCCCGAGTCTTCTTGGGTATGACGCTAAAAGCTTAGCACATTCAGAGACTTGTCCCAAAGCCACGTCTGCGTTGTCTTGGCTCTGTGCTTAGGGTCGTTGTCCTGTTGGAAGGTGAACCTTTGCCCCGGCTCTGGAGTAGGTTTTCATCAAGGATCTCTCTGTACTTTGCTCCGTTCATATTTTCCTCAATGCTGACTGGTGTCCCATTCCCTGCCGCTGAAAAACATCCCCACAGCATGATGCTGCCACCACCATGCTTCACAGTAGGGATGGTGCTAGGTTTCCTCCAGACGTGACGCTTGGCATTCAGGCCAAAGAGTTAAATCTTGATTTCATCAGACCAGAGACTTTTTTCTCATGGTCTGATAGTCCTTTAGGTGCCTTTTGGCAAACTCCAAGCAGGCTGTCATGTGCCTTTTACTGAGGAGGGGCTTCCGTCTGGCCACTCTATCATAAAGGCCTGATTGGTGGAGTGCTGCAGAGATGGTTGTCCTTCTGGAAGGTTCTCCCATCTCCACAGAGGAACTCTGGAGCTCTGTCAGAGTGACCATCGGGTTCTTGGTCACCTCCCTGACCAAGGCCCTTCTCCCCCGATTGCTCAGTTTGGCCAGGTGGCTTCCAAACTTCCAAACAAGGGTTCCAAACTTTTTTCATTTAAGAATGATAGAGGCCTGTGTTCTTGGGGACCTTCAATGCTGCAGACATTTTTTGGTACCCTTCCCCAGATCTGTGCCTCAACACAATCCTGTCTCGGAGCTCTACGGACAATTCCTTCGACCTCATTGCTTGTTTTTTGCTCTGACATGCACTGTCAACTGTGGGACATTGTAGACAGGTGTGTGCCTTTCCAAATCATGTCCAATCAATTTAATTTACATCAGGTGGATTCCAATCAAGTTGTAGAAACATCCGAATACACTGTATATGGGGGATATAACCATCCCAGCTCTGCAAATTTGTCTGCAAAGAGACAGAATCAGTTGATCCATATGTAGCTTGTTTTTGGTCGCAGATTCAGGAATATCTGCAAATAGCACTGCTGGGTGATTTGAAAAGTCATAGTCAATTGATCAATAATATAATAATACTCTTAGCAAAAAAAATATTTTAAATTTGCAATCTGTAAAAACTATGAGAATAGAAAGGTTTAGATATTTTGTGAAACATCACATGGCAGTGGAAAAATATATGGCAGTTGAAATCAAAACTCTTCAGAGATACAGGAGTGGTTGAGGGTAGCTGAAGGCTGGGACTAAAAAACAAACAAACGATAACTAATGTAACATATACTTTGTCAGTAAAATGTATATAGTATATACTGTATAAGCTGGAAGTAGAAGCCTAAGTATTGTTGTCCATTAGTTTACTCCAATTAGGGGAGGGGTGGTAGGGTTAGTGGAAAATAATAAATAATTAAAATATATTTTACTAGATATATATAAAATATATATTTAAAATTGTATATATGTACTGTATATATACAAAAAAAATATATTGGGGATTGGAAATGATGCAGACAATTACATTGATAGAAGCCACAATCTACTGTATCTACATTATTAAAGATGATCTACCTCCAAAAAAAAATAAAAAAAATAACAATAATCAAGACTGTAAGGTTACTGCTAGCACTGATGTGGCCAGGCCTTAAAATTGAAGTGATATTTTTTTCATTTTATACCCTCATGAAAATAGCAGGTGCAAAGTTTCTAGCTGTGGGCAATCTGGTCCAGTTTCTGGCTGTGGACAGTCTGGTCCAGTTTCTAGCTGTGGGCAATCTGGTCCAGTTTCTGGCTGTGGACAGTCTGGTCCAGTTTCTAGCGGTGGGCAATCTGGTCCAGTTTCTAGCTGTGGGCAATCTGGTCCAATTTCTGGCTGTGGACTCAGATACATGGGAACACATTTCCAGTGCTGCTGTGCTGTTCTTTGCAGTCTCATTGAAATCAACTATCTCCATATTGGTCTACACATTTCTTTACACATCATTCTCCCATACCCTTATGGCATCAGGGGTGATGTGATAACCCCAAAACCTCTCACACATACATTCAATGAATGGGAAAGAAAGACAAAACCACTGATTGACTACAGGCAGTAATGAGAAGCAGCTAATTCCCTGAAATCCTGCTGTTCCCTTTAGATAAGCGGAGGAGTCTGAGGGGAGAAAAAGCCAACCCAGTCCAATTAAGTTTGCCTAATTACTGAAAGGCCAATAACTGACTGTTTCATTCCTGATCCATCTAAGACCAGGCAAAGAGAAGTGTTAGAAAAAGACTTGAGCCACCGCTTCAGACAAGTAAACTCTCAATGACACAGGTTTCTGCCTGTCCATGTTGAATGACGTTCCATTCTGTCAGATTCTCAGCTGGGTACACTGGCCGTGACATACGGTAGCCTTCTGTCTGTCCATTTTAGATGATGTAACAGTCTCTCCCTCTCGCAGATGGGTACACCACTGATGACATCGAGTTCTACTGGAAAGGTGATAATTCAGTGACTGGGGTGGAGAACATCGAACTGCCCCAATTCTCTATAATAGACTACCACATCCAATCCACAAAAGCAGTGTTTGCTACAGGTAACAATCTGATTACTAACCCTTACAAGAGTGTATTATTAATTAAAGTTTCTGATGTTCCACTTAAGAGTGTCTAACATTAGAGAGTGTGGCAGATTGTAACTGCCACATAAGCACCGGGTAGAAGTTCTCTCAAGCACAGAAAATAGGATAATCTTACCCCTAAATGCTAAACTGACCTTAGTTCAGCGTCTAGTGGGAAACTTTATCCTACTCCGACGTGAAAACTGTGTTTGGTCTCCCAGGCTCCTACCCGAGGCTCTCTCTGAGTTTTAAGCTGAAGAGGAACATTGGCTACTTCATCCTACAGACCTACATGCCCTCGACCCTGATCACCATCCTATCCTGGGTCTCCTTCTGGATCAACTATGACGCGTCTGCGGCCAGAGTCGCTTTAGGTCGGTGTCTTTGGGTTATTCTACGGGTTGTCCATGTGGTTGGGGGGGTTTGTCGGTGTCTTTGGGTTATTCTACGGTTTGTCCTTGAGGGGGGGTTTAGGTCGGTGTCTTTGGGTTATTCTACGGTTTGTCCATGTGGGGGGGTTTAGGTCGGTGTCTTTGGGTTATTCTACGGGTTGTCCATGTGGGGGGGCTTAGGTCGGTGTCTTTGGGTTATTCTACAGGTTGTCCATGTGAGGGGGTTTAGGTCGGTGTCTTAGGGTTATTCTATGGGTAGTCCATGTGGTGGGGGGGTATGTCGGTGTCTTTGGGTTATTCTACGGGTTGTCCATGTGGTGGGGTTTAGGTCGGTGTCTTTGGGTTATTCTACGGGTTGTCCATGTGGTGGGGTTTAGGTCGGTGTCTTTGGGTTATTCTACGGGTTGTCCATGTGGGGGGGCGGGGTTCAATAAAGAGTCACGGCTGAATATGTCTTTGGTAGCTTTGGGTTACCAGGTGTAGACATGTGTTGAACGGCCTTCCAGGCAGGCAGAATGTGCTCCTTCACACAACCAAGCAAATACTTCTAGTTATAGTGAGTCCCTCGACGGACAGTCCCCACGGCAGTGTGTACTTGCACACAGCCTCTTAATTAGAGTGTATATTTACACACTTCCCTTCTTGGCAGAGTGTACCCATACACAAAGCCCCCTAGGTAGATTATACTTACACACACACAGTCCCCTTAGGCAGAGTGTACACCAAGGTTATTTTTGTAAACTAAAACTGAAACTAAAACAAAAAATGTATAATAAAAAAACTATTTAGTAAACTTAAATAAAATAATTGGCAAACCTGTTTGAAAACTAAAACTATACTGAAAATATTATCTTTGACTCCAAAGCTAACTAAAATAAAACTAAAAACCATCATGAATTAAGTTCAGTTTTAGTTTTTATTTTGTTTTTTTGGAGGCGGGGGCAACAATTGAATGGGATTTTCAAGCTTCTGAATCTGACGAGTGCCCCACAGTGACATGAAGTGACCTCCGAAAAATCACAAAAACAATCACCAACACATACATGGCTCCTAGCCTCCCAAGTAGAGGTAAAACATTTTGTCCCTAACACTAAAACTAAAACTGAAATTAAATAATATAAAAAGTAAAAAGAAATGTTTTTATTCAATTTTTACTAATTAAAAACTTGTCAATCAGATCTGAAAACTAACAGAAACTAAACTGAAATATTAAAACTAAAAGAAATAAAAACTCATCTAAATACACAAAACTATAATAACTTTGGTGTACACTTACACACGGCCCCCTGGGTCGAACTTGTACTTACACACGGCCCCCTAGGTCGAACTTGTACTTACACACGGCCCCCTAGGTCGAACTTGTACTTACACACGGCCCCCTAGGTCGAACTTGTACTTACACACGGCCCCCTAGGCAGAACTTGTACTTACACACGGCCCTCTAGGCAGAACTTGTACTTACACACGGCCCCCTAGGCAGAACTTGTACTTACACACGGCCCCCTAGGTCGAACTTGTACTTACACACGGCCCCCTAGGCAGAACTTGTACTTACACACGGCCCCCTAGGCAGAACTTGTACTTACACACGGCCCCCTAGGTCGAACTTGTACTTACACACGGCCCCCTAGGCAGAACTTGTACTTACACACGGCCCCCTGGGTCGAACTTGTACTTACACACGGCCCCCTAGGTCGAACTTGTACTTACACATGGCCCCCTAGGCAGAACTTGTACTTACACACGGCCCTCTAGGCAGAACTTGTACTTACACACGGCCCCCTAGGCAGAACTTGTACTTACACACGGCCCCCTAGGCAGAACTTGTACTTACACACGGCCCCCTAGGCAGAACTTGTACTTACACACGGCCCTCTAGGCAGAACTTGTACTTACACACGGCCCCCTAGGCAGAACTTGTACTTACACACGGCCCCCTAGGCAGAACTTGTACTTACACACGGCCCCCTAGGCGGAATGCATCCATGCACACGGACATAGTCTCAAGATAGAATGACACACAGACCCAAAGGCACAGTTAGTGGCTACCTATTCACTAAAGCACAGTGATTCTTTAGGAGCTTACTACCTCACCCAATATGGGTTTCTTTACAGCCATAACATGGAGGTCAGAGATTAATCCTGAAATGCTCATTGTCATCAAGGTCGAGTGTGCACACAAACACACACACACACACACACACACACACACCCCTCAGCAGAGTGTGTCCTTGTGTCCTCACATGCATGGTTGCCCTAACCCTGAGGCAGTTTGTACCCTTACAAAACACACAGTGGACTAGCTACTGACTCATTGGTGTGCATCAGTGATATAACCTGAATTTAAGGTGAGAGCTGAAATGTACCAAAGCAAACTCATCAGAGCTTCTCAGTAATCAGTAAACAACATTTTTGGAGCTATTATGAGGGAGCATTACCGTAGCTAGCGAAGAAACGGTTGCTAACTAACTAACTGTAAATGTGTAAATATTTCACGCCACAGTTATTAAGCTAGCTAAAGCTACTGCTGCTCCTATACTCTTGGGCTAAATACCATAACGCTGCTTCCGGTCTTTGTTCCTGTCTGCAAAAATGGTGGCTCCAGTTTTGTTTACATTTAGCTGTTTGTGAAGTATCAACTTTCACTGGTTATTGGGTTTAAAGAAAACACATACAGCATACACAGATACTGCATGTGCTTTGAATGGTAAAATTATTGGTCGAATGGATCTCAGATGTGGTTGCATTTTCCAAGTATTTTACACTCTTCTGTCAGCTTGTCTACTGTTTATAGTGTGCATATCGGCAAGCTTACTGTTATCAAGATGATGACATGCTTGAGGGTGTGCTTTAGCCAATGATGCATAGTGAATCCCAGACGCATATATAAAATGCATGAATATACACTATAGATACAAAAGTATGTGGACACCCTTTCAAATGAGTGGATTTGGCTATTTCAGCCACACCCGTTAATGACAGCTGTATAAAATCGAGCACACAGCAATCTCCATAGACAAACATTGGCAGAAGAATTGCCTTACTGAAGAGCTCATTGACTTTCAACATGACACTGTCATAGGATGGTACCTTTCCAACAAGTCAGTTCTTAAACTTTCTGCCCTGCTAGAGCTGCCTCGTTCAACTGTAAGTGCTGTTATTGTGAAGTGCAAACGTCTAGGAGCAACAACGGCTCAGCCGTGAAGTGGTAGGCCACACAAGCTCACAGAACGGGACCACCGAGTACTAAAGCACGTAATGCTTAAAAATCGCATGTCCTCGGTTGCAACACTCACCACCGAGTTCCAAACTGTCTCTGGAAGCAATGTCAGTACAATAACTATTTGTCGGGAGCTTCATGAAATGGGTTTCCATGGCCGAGCAGCCGCACACAAGCCTAAGATCACCATGCGCAATGCCAAGTGTTGGCTGGAGTGATGTAAAGCTTGCCGCCATTGGACTCTGGAGCAGTGGAAACGCGTTCTCTGGAGTGATGAATCACGCGTCACCATCTGGCAGTCTGTCGGACTAATCTGGGTTTGGCGGATGACAGAAGAACCATAGTACAGACTGTAAAGTTTGGTGGAAGAGGAATAATGGTCTGGGGGTGTTTTTCATGTGAAGGGAAATCTTAACGCTACAGCATACAATGACATTCTAGACAATTCTGTGCTTCCAACTTTGTGGCAACAGTTTGGGGAAGGCACTTTTCTGTTTCAGTATGACAATGCCCCCATGCACAAAGCGAGGTCCGTACAGAAATGGTTTGTCGAGATCGGTGTGGAAGAAATTGACTGGCCTGCACAGAGCCCTGACCTCAACCCCATCAAACACCTTTGGGATGAATTGGAACACCGACTGCGGGCCAAGCTTAATTGCCCAACATCAGTGCCCGACCTCACTAATGCTCTTGTGGCTGAATGGAACCAAGTCCCTGCAGCAATGTTCTAACATCTAGTGGAAAGCCTTCTCAGAAGAGTGTAGGCTGTTATAGCAGCAAAGGGGGGACCAACTCCATATTAATGCCCATGATTTTGGAATGAGATGCTGGATGAGCAGATGTCCACATACTTTTAGTCATGTAGTGTACCTGCAAAAATGTGGCATTTTGTCCACTAAGTATCTAATGTGGAACTGATTATGCATGGCTGATTATAACACAAGGTTTTGTCCACTAAGTATCTAATGTGGAACTGATTATGCATGGCTGATTATAATACGAGGTTTTGTCCACTAAGTATCTAATGTGGAACTGATTATGCATGGCTGATTATAACACAAGGTTTTGTCCACTAAGTATCTAATGTGGAACTGATTATGCATGGCTGATTATAATACGAGGTTTTGTCCAATAAGTATCTAATGTGGAACTGATTATTCATGGCTGATTATAATACAAGGTTTTGTCCACTGAGTATCTAATGTGGAACTGATTATGCATGGCTGATTATAATACGAGGATGTTTATGCATGTCTGATTATAATACGAGGTTGTTTCTTACTTTACATGGTATTCTTACAGTCTCACACCTAAATGAGTAATATACATCATGTTATACAGGTCATACATGTAGCCTGCATGGGTGTTGATAGTTCTGTATACCAAAATCTAACAATCCTCTTAGTCTTATAAACTGAAAATGACATGAAACTCACGTTATTTTGATGTAACAGTTTCGTGTAGACCAAACATTATACGTATAGACTAAAACAATGCCCAAACGAACAGTGATCTTCAACATTGTGATCCCAGTACACTTATCTAATGCAGTAGGGCACATTTTTACATCCATCTGTTTGTATGAAGTGAGCCGTTGTGAGATGAGGTGAAGTGTATGAGCGGTGAGTGATTGGAATGCCTGTGTGCTGAGCCATGTTGAGTTGGGTCAGCTTGTTCTTGTTAACTCAGGCTCCCAAGAGTCTCTGTGTCACAGTGAATGTAGCGTTGTGGCTGAGTGACAACTTCACACCAAGGCACTATCTAGCTGTGTATTGCTCTTCTGAGAACTGTCTCACTAGAATACAATATAACACTGTTCTGGTGTTCTGGATCTATGCTTGTCCAGTGTTTTCACCTGGAGCTGAGAGGTGTCATGCATGTGACGGGCACTGATGGCCACAGTGATTTGACATTTTCACAGGTAAATGTAAAGAAGGTATGTATCAGGTCAACGCAGGTAACATATTGGTATGCACCACCTTGTTTTTTCTTCTCCCTTGTTCCCACACCTTGGTTTAATACAGAGCCAATAATATGAGTGGTATATTAGCATTCTGACCTTGTACCCCATCCAGAAGTCCATGCATTTAGAATGCAGCTTTGGACTGGGTTGAGTTATCAAGATCATCATCAAGTCATGTAGAGGGCTTTTCCACAACCTTGTTTCCATGGTACCCAGAAGTCTCCCATTTGTTAGGGCGTGTGTCTTGAAAGACAAAAGCCGCACACCCTGTATAGGAGCTGAAGATCCCTCATCTGAACCCTAAACTAACCCTGACCCTGAGGCTGTCCCTCCTTTCCCTTCCTCCCCCAGGTATAACTACTGTGCTAACCATGACCACCATCAACACCCACTTGAGAGAGACTTTACCCAAAATCCCCTACGTCAAGGCTATAGACATCTACCTGATGGGCTGCTTCGTGTTCGTCTTCCTGGCCCTGCTGGAGTACGCCTTCGTCAACTACATCTTCTTTGGACGGGGGCCTCACTTGCAGAAAAAGGTGGCGGAGAAAGCAGCTCAAACCAATAACGAAAATAAGAGCCGACTGGAGAGTAACAAAGTGCAGGTAGGAGTGGGGGTAATCTCGCGTTTCGGATTCAAAGTCTCTGGCATATGAAAGTCGACGTAAAAGACTAGAATTTGCATTATGGGCTTAAATGTTTTCCAAACTTCAAAGGATCAAAGCTCATGGTCTGTTGTGTTCTGTAATATATTGTGACCGCACTTTCTTTACCCATCTCCCTCCCCAGGTGGACGCCCACGGCAACATCCTCCTGACCAATCTGGAGATCCGGAACGAGATGGGCGGGATGGGTGGCATGGCCGGGATGACCGGGGCTGAGATGATAGGGGCTCTCAACGACCCACGGGCCACCATGTTCTCCTACGATAGCGCCAGCATACAGTACCGTAAGCCCATGGCCAGCCGAGACCTGTACGGTCGACCAGCCCTCGACCGGCCCGTCGGCCACAAGAAGAGTCGTTTGAGGAGGAGGGCGTCGCAGCTCAAAGTCAAGATCCCTGATTTGACGGACGTCAACGCCATAGACAAGTGGTCCCGCGTCATCTTCCCCATCGCCTTCACCTTCTTCAACCTGGTCTACTGGCTGTACTACGTCCACTAGGGGGCATGGCTATTCCCACTAGAGGTTTGTTTAGCTAGCTAGGTTCTTGTACAGCAAGGGTAAAAGAGAGGGCCGTTAAATTGAGCCCTGTTTGTATGACTTCTGTTTGAGGAATGCGAGGCGAAGCGGATGTCTTTTCAATGTAAATACAATTTATTAAATTATATAAATATATATATATATATAAAAAAGAGAAGTATAATTTAATACATTCTCTCACCTTTTTGCTGTATTCATCCGTACGAAATAGAAATAGTGAAAATTAGTACAGAATTAAGAGACGTGAAGGTGTTCACCTGCATTAGTAAGTCTGAACTTCGTGCCAAAAATTTACTTTGGTGACTTCATTGTTACTCTTAGGCTGCAACTGCATTTTATTTATTGGAGATCCTGTTCTCACCTTGTTTTCTCCCAGCCTCTGCATGTGGACCGTAACACAACTTTTATTTGCTTCTAAAGAGAAAAAAAGCCCATTGCAAAAAATGTGGGTAATAACAAAGACATTTTTCTCTTAGTTAAACCCTATCTTGTTAATGAAGCAAATCCTTGCTGAGTTAAACTTCATCTTGTGGTTTAGGAAGTCCTTGTTTGGTTGAACTCCATCTCTGTGAATAAGGTAGTCCTCATTTGGTTTAACTACATGCTATGAATAAGTTCATCCTCAATTAAGTATTTACTCTTTCTCCCATGATTAAGGCAGTTCTCATTGTGTTGAGTCCACACCTTGTGACTAAGGCGGTATTCAGTGAGTTGAAGAACATGCTACCTTGCATGTTCTTGATATGTGACATGATTTTGTTGGTTAATGCTAGGTGCATGTGTGCTTACCGGCTTTTTGCACTGTAAAACAAAGCCTGTTTTCTTTCCTTTGTATAAAACCTTAGCAAAGGCTCCATAGTTGACCCTACCTGTATTATAATCATTCTACTGTATGCTTTTGAACAATCATTGCATTTAGGGTAAGTACAGGACAGAAGTGAATTGGAAATCGACAAAATCTTAAAAATCTAAATTTGTATATATTCTCACAGCGTCTGTGAGCATGTAAAATGTACTTTTCTTTAAAAGAAATCAGGTAAAGAATGACTTATGATGTCACCACGCTTTCGAAACCACATCAAAACGTGCAAGCCCTGATAATACATGCTGTAGATGGTTGAGCCAAGTGCAGCCAACACAAAATCTCTGTTCAAATACACAGTACTGTACAGCGTATTTACACATAGTATAGTAACCTATAGTGCAGCTTGGCTAATCAAAAAAGTGATTTGTTAAATGGAAAACACTTGAAGTAGATATACTAACATTAACATTATACTAAATTATCTCCACTCATAAACACCTTGACCTCTGTGAAAACTGTTCCAGCATCAGAAAACTGGGATAGCATAAAAGTGGTTATTCTACACGTTTAAGATTTGGCATGGAAATCCATTGACCTCATTGCTTTGGTGTATAAAAAGAACAGGTGTGGCGCTCTGAGGTTATTTTGCCCCTTATATGGATTTGTTCACTCCCCTGTTATTATACTCAAGCCTGATGATCAATTGTATGAACCTGAACAATTCCCTGTAATTCCCACTTGTTTCATTGCTGGTTTTATTGCTGTGCCAGAATGGGTACTATATCAGTTCAACAAAACAAATAAGATAAGTAGCTATAGCCTTGTTGTAATGGTGTAATTTGGTAGCATTAAAGGGCAGCAATTAGTGTCACAATAGGTGCATTTAGTAAGCTTATAAAGTAGGCTATGTGGCTGTAAATTAAATTAGCATAGGTTGGACTCTATTACATATTTAGGATGATGGGAAAAAAGCTAAACTGGCATTCTAAGTGATCCTAACTTTTATTTACACACTGATAATATCCTGCAGTTCGGTTTGGCAGGCCATGTCACATTCAGATCTGGCCACTCCATGTCTATGGCTGTCAGATGGTGACAATTTGCTCACATTTGGAACTAAAATAACATATCTGAATAAACAATGGTATTGTTCCCCTCTAAAATATAACAGGGTACTTTACCATGGCTAAAATGCTTTTGCTCATGACTATTGCTTTGCTTAGCTATCACAATGGCCAGTGACTATTTTGAACTACTTTCTTCTTCTTCTTCTTCTTCTTCTTCTTCTTCTTCTTCTTCTTCTTCTTATTATTATTATTATAATAATAGTGGGTGGATTCCAAGTAGACATCTGAACTGCTTGTGTTATCAGGGCTTACAAAAAAAAGCTAAACCAGATAGGCTTCTACAGGACACAATAAGTAGCAGTGTGCTCTCTCCTCATGGCTAAATATTGTGCCTTTAACAAGAATCTCAATATTTTCACAGGGTTTAACTTATAACTAATGTGTAGAATTTAAAATAATAAATTGTACTTTTTTAGAGAAGATGTAGAAATAAGACTGTGGTCAACTACACTGACTGACTTTTATGATGCTCTAAATACATATTCAAAGTAGATAGTGGTCAGACATTCCAGCATTTATGATGACAATCTGGGAATTCAATGCAGAAAATGTCCTGCAAAGTTTGGTTCTGTTGCTGTTACTGTCGTTGTTTTCAGGTGGAATGGAATTCTATGGACTGGTGAAAAAAAATATTGGCTTTCCACTCAGCAAAGACTCACATAACAGATGGGACACGTTTTCTTTGGACGGCCGTAGCAAAATGGAAGCCTTAACAACTGGCTTTCCTCAAGCTTCCAGGGGATAAGGAAATGTACTGAACTCTATTGTGTAAAATTACTGTAAAAAAAAATATGATGCTCTATATGTGCTCTCATGTGTAAAGGAAAGTGTTTGTGTGTGAGTGTGAGTGTGAGAGAGAGAGACAGAGAGATACAGAGAGAGACAGAGAGAGAGAGAGGAGAGATTGAGTGTGCTAGGGTATTTGTACGGCAAGCATATGTTTTTCTGCTTGGTAACGTGTACAAGAAAGCATTTGCGACTGGGAATGTGTGTGCAAGTATGTTTGTGTCTGGTCTGCGTGTGAGAGAGAACATATTCTTACAAATCCTTTGTTTGACATTGTAAGGACTTTGATCAAAATAGTATTCAAATAAAATAACTGACATCTCACCAATTCAATAAAATACTGAACTTCACTCTCATTTGACAATAATAACTGTAGAAGTGTCTTAGTTTGTCTCCAATATAGTGCTGTTTGTTAAACTGTATCTTCAATTCAGTGCTAAAACATGACCCATAGGAAAGATAGCTTAAACTTCCACTGGTATACACCCATTCTGTACTGGCATATTTTGAAGTCAATTTTAATTCTCCTCAAGAGATCTAATGCCTAAAATAAACATCAAGCTACTGAGCAAAGAGTAATCAGTCCCTCCAGGGTTTCGCAAGAACATTTTTTTTTGGGGGGGGGGGTTCAAAATCATCAATTCCCTGCATATTATTGTAAGGCTTGCAAATTTGAGCAACCACTGCACTATTTTAGCATAAAACTGTCAAATCATCGCAGTATTATTGTATGAAACTGACACAACACCTCAGTACAAAAGGAAGGATCACACTTTCAACCAATCACCGCACAATATGGTTCAATGAAGCGACACGTCAACAAACCTTTACCCTGGTCAGCACATTTTGGCTACAAATTTGACAAAATCACTGCATATTGCCATGCAAAATATCTGAATTGCTGCAACAAATTAATGCATATTTGTCTGCAAATATCACAAAATCCCTGCGGAATCCTGGAAAGACTGAATAATGAGTTAGTAGAGCCATGCGCTGTAGTGCCAATCTCATTAATAATCAGACAGGCTGCCATATAATTTACTGTAGGGGCACGGCTATGACACAAACGTCACCTTGTGTTAAGCATGTGATAACGGCCCACAGTTAGAGGGACTCAAAGTTGACGAGTTATGGAGCTTTGGATGTAATTGCCTTTATTCCACAAGGTGGGCAGTGTGTGTATGCGAAACCATGTGACAATTTGGGGATGGGTCTTCAAATAAAGCATTCGGACAGTAACACTGTCATTAGAATGACATTTTGACCTTATTGCATTGACAATTTTCTTTTGTTACTTGTTTTTATGGCCTGTGTAACATATTAGCGCAGTTAATTTTGCATGGTTACCATGACCTATTAAAAGACAGCCTCATGAGGACAATGACGACAAATCTTTGCCCCGTCTGACATGAGCAGGATAAGCTGCGAGATGATCAAATCATAAGCAACATTTGGCAGGCCGTTAGGACACTTGCATCTTCTATTAAACAAGCTTTAGGGCAGCACGTTTTGGTTTTTGCACTAGCACTACACAGCTGATTAAAATAATCAACTAATAATCCAGCTTTGATTATTTGAATCAGCTGTGTAGTACTAGGGCAAAAACCAAAACCTGTACCCCTTGGGGTCCCCAGGACTGAGTTTGGGAAATGCTGCTAAAGGGCATTATGCTTCTGGTTGTGTATGTGCGTGTTCAGGCAAAATGCACTTCTGTGGTCTCCATGCCTCAAACTATCTAGCCAAGCTTGCAAAGTCAAGTTACCTCTATTAAAAAAAGACTACTGTAAAAGTCCTGTATATGCCCAACTACAACACACACCGGGTTCTCATACAAGACTCATTTCAACGTGGTCTTTCTTTTTTTATAGAACTCATTAAAACCTTCATGCATTATAGCGCTGCCATATTGTGGTCCAGATGTGATGAATTTAAGAAGAAGAAAAAAAAAAAGGGAAAGTTAGGCCCTCCATGACTCTCTACCCCCCCCTGCTGTTTTGGTTCATAACACCATAGGCATGCTGACTAGTGGCAAGCTGACTAGTACCATGCGTGGTCTGTTTTAAATATTCAACACAGACAGAAATAAAAAAACGAATGGAAGGCGGGTATTATTTGGTCTGATATATAACATTGCCTCTGGGGATGACCTTGCCAATCATTGCACCTAGCCAATCAACAGAGATCAGGAAGGACAAGAGACAAAGAGATGAAGCCATTTCAGAGTATGGAGACAGCCTACAGCTCTAATATACAGTATATTCCATTGAAGAAAAAGGTCAAATAAAAGGTCAAACGTTAATATTTATTATACAGTAATAGAATGGATTACAAAAAAAAAAAACAGTAGTCTTGGGAATCTCAGGCTACCGTATGATTCTCTACCTTGTTCCCTAAAATGTGCATTCATTCACTCCCCCTCATGGATTTAAAATATATAGAATAAAATAAATATGGTGCAACACCCACTATCCCATGCTTACACAATTTCAATGCTTTTGAATTCATGAGGGGAAGTGTAGGTGGGTTGAAGGTTAAGAGTTGTATCTGGATCAGACCACTGTTTCCAGAAAAACCCTGCATCATAGCTCAGTGTCCCTCTATGATGACATAGCACGTCCCCTTAATAAGAGCCATAGATGAAAGGGCACAGTGAAATGTCTATCGCCACCATCACTTCAGCTGTAGTACCACCTGTAAGGACACAAATAAACACTATCAGGATACATACACAAAGATGTAAGGTAGCATAGACAGTGCCATTGAGGGCTTCCACCATTTTAAAGTAGTCAACTGGATGGGACTTACTATGGGTCAAGAAAGGACTGGTCAGCTAATGAATTATATTCCTGAACAAACATTCCATAAATGCAAGTGGCAGTAAATCACAAACATTTGATTTAAACCTGTTCAGATTATACACACCAGCATGTTAAAATGCACTTTTTTTGTTTATTTACGAACTGCCAATACACTCAGAAGTAGATTACTTTATTATGGAGATAGCCCTTAATGGCACTGCCCATGCTGAAGGAGTAAGTATTGCCATATTGAAAGTACCGAATTGTCTGTTCAGCCAGTTAACACACAGCTCAAAAACCCATACAAGACACTCAATCAGGGGTCTCTTCACATTCCAAGTCCACAATAGAGGCTGGGAGACAAACAGTACTGTATAAAGCAATGACTACATCAAATTCTCTTCCACCTCAGGTAACTCAGGCAAGCAATAAAATAAAATAAAAAAAAAACATAAAAAAACACCTCAAGAAACAAAGCAGACTGTAAAGAGACACACACACCCACACATTATTAATGTATTTTTTATTTTGTCTTATTTATTTATTTTAAATGTGTTCTTAGTTTAAATGTGTTGCTGTTCCTGTCCATTAGTGTTCTGTATGTTTGCATTTTCTATGTTTTGTGTGGACCCCAGGAAGAATAGCTGCTGCTTCTTCAACAGCTAACGGGGATCCGAATAAAAATCATAAATCATATGAGATGGGCTCTCCAGAATCTCTATTAGTGTGTATCAAATGTACACTGTCTTCAATAAAACCACACACATGAAAAATAACATACAATATACAGTCAGACTATGAACTGCTGTTGGGATACAAATATATTTTTCTGGATAAAAGTTCTTCTCTAACACACAAATGTCTTCTAGGACAGAGGGAATATGGAGAGACTGGGAAAGAACAGTACCATTAAGTGAACGAGAGCGCAAAAGCTGGCAGAAATCACCAGCTATTATGCTCCTGACATCAGTAGGTGAAAAGATAATGATATTAGACTACTGGTGGAACTGCCAAGAAAACTGTTCTCAAGCCATCCAAATCACACCCTCCACTGATGCTGGCACATACATACACAAGCAAGCACTTAAACGCGCAAGCACTAATACATACATACATACATACATACATACATACATACATACATACATACATACATACATACATACATACATACATACATACATACATACATACATACATACTCGTGGCCAAAAGTTTTGAGAATGACAAGTATTGGTCTCCACAAAGTTTGATGCTTCAGTGTTCTTAGATCTTTATGTCAGTAGTTACTATGGTACACTGAAGTATAATTACAAGTATTCTATAAGTGTCAAAGACTTTCATTAACAATGACATTCAGTTTATGCAAAGAGTCAATATTTGCAGTGTTGACCCTTCTTTTTCAAGACCTCTGCAATCCGTCCTGGCATGCTGTCAATTAACTTCTGGCCACATCCTGACTGGTGGCAGGCCATTCTTGCATAATCAATGCTTGGAGTTTGTCAGAAGTTGTGGGTTTTTGTTTGTCCACACGCCTCGAGGATCGACCACAAGTTCTCAATGTGATTAAGGTCTGGGGAGTTTCCTGGCCATGGACCCAAAATGTTGATGTTTTGTTCCCCGAGCCACTTAGTTATCACTTTTGCCTTATGGCAAGGTGCTCCATCATGCTGGAAAAGGCATTGGTCGTCACCAAACTGTTCTTGGATGGTTGGGAGAAGTTGCTCTCAAGGATGTGTTGGTACCATTCTTTATTCATGGCTGTGTTCTTAGGCAAAATTGTGAGTGAGCCCACTCCCTTGGCTGAGAAGTAACCCCACACATGAATGGTCTCAGGATGCTTTACTGTTGGCATGACACAGGACTGATGGTAGCGCTCACCTTGTCTTCTCCGGACAAGGTGTTTTCCGGATGGCCCAAACAATCGGAAAGGGGATTCATCAGAGAAAATGACTCTACCCCAGTCCTCAGCAGTCCAATCCCTGTACCTTTTGCAGAATATCAGTCTGTCCCTGATGTTTTTCCTGGAGAGAAGTGGCTTCTTTGCTGCCCTTCTTGACACTAGGCCATCCTCCAAAAGTCTTCGCCTCACTGTGCGTGCAGATGCACTCACACCTGCCTGCTGCCATTCCTGAGCAAGCTCTGCACTGGTGGTGCCCTGATCCCGCAGCTGAATCAACTTTAGGAGACGGTCCTGGCGCTTGCTGGACTTTCTTGGGCTCCCTGACGGCCTTCTTCACAACAATTGAACCTCTCTCCTTTAAGTTCTTGATGATCCGATAAATGGTTGATTTAGGTGCAATCTTACTAGCAGCAATATCCTTGCCTGTGAAGCCCTTTTTGTGCAAAGCAATGATGACGGCACGTGTTTTCTTGCAGGTAACCATGGTTGACAGAGGAAGAACAATGATTTCAAGCACCACCCTCCTTTTAAAGCATCCAGTCTGTTATTCTGACTCAATCAGCATGACAGTGTGGTCTCCAGCCTTGTCCTCGTCAACACTCTCACCTTTGATAACGAGACAATCACTGACATGATGGCAGCTGGTCCTTTTGTGGCAGGGCTTAAATGCACTGGAAATGTTTTTTGGGGATTAAGTTCATTTTCATGGCAAAGAGGGACTTTGCAATTAATTGCAATTCATCTGATCACTCTTCATGACATTCTGGAGTATATGCAAATTGCCATCATCAACACTGAGGCAGCAAACTTTATGGAGACCAATACTTGTGTCATTCTCAAAACTTTTGGCCACGACTGTACATACATACATACATACATACGCACGCAAGCACTAATACATACATTCTGTGCATAAAACATTGGACAAACAACACGCTGACACAAAAGCATTTGATTGGCAATGACACACAAACATGTGTGTCCCTGAAGGTTTACCTTATTGGCAGCCTCCATTGAGCTGATGAGTGTTTGTAATTCCTCTCGGTTCATCTCGACAGACACAGGCTTCAGTGCCCCGTTCTCCTTCACGTCCAAACTGAGGTTGAGTAGAGGGGTCTGGAGAGACGAGATCTTATCGCTGGACAATGCCTGCTGAACAGAGCGAGAGAGGCTTAGGATTCTAATGTATAGAAATCATTGTGGTAGCAGCAGTAGTAGTAGTAGTAGTAGTAGTAGTAGTAGAGGTAGTGAACCATCACATCAGCATTTCACCCCGGATTAACGACTGATATCACATAATGTATAAATACCAGATAAAACCCAGCTGAAACAACAGGACTGTAAAAAAGCATAACCACGTTTTCATTGGACCTGTATGTCCCATTGAAAAATATAAAAATATATATATACAGTATATATTCTTCAAGGGAGTCCTGATCAATCAGTTTGCCAATCGAACAAAGATTGTTGTCTCCTCACTATAGTCCAGGGAATTCACCTTTATCTGCCAGTCAAAGTCCTGGAGGGTGGAGCTGGACACGTTATTGGTCCTCTCCACCAGCGCTTGACGGATCTCCTCCCGTCTGGCCCTCAGGACAATCAGCAAGGCCTCCCCGTACCCCCCGCCCACATCTGCCAACAATGCCAGCACCTGCCCAAAGCAGAACAGGTTGGCAGTTGCAGTAATAAATAATCACTCATACTGTATATTCAAAATAACTTAGGAAATAGGATTTTATTGTGTGGGATAATACATTGGCTGACATAAAACAACAAACATGATACATCTGTCAACACAGAAGACACAGGACTTACAATATTTATTTAAACAACATGTTTTTTGTAAATATGTTCCTCAGCTCTTATCTTTCACATCTGGTGCAACAGCTCCTGGTGATTGTTAAATGAATATCAAATGGCTGGTCTTGTTTCAGTCTGCCTGTAATTCTATTTACACATAAAACATTCAGTTAATCAGTTTCTCAACTGAAATAGATGAGTATGTGTGTCTCTGTAATTGTTCACAAATACTGTCAATAACTCACTACTGAAATAACTAATATGTAACTTCTATCCCTTGACAATGTAGACCTAGGTGTTGGCATTGAATGTTACTATGCTGTGCCAAAGATAAATTCTAGGGGAACAGTCTGATTGATGCCTGGTTGAACTTTCACTGGCCCCTCCAGTCCTGAGTCACAAAGCAGGTCACTAGTAGATAGCCTATATCAGGAGAGTCTGCAACATGATGCCTGCCTTCCAGCTGAGTGCCAAACAACACTGCAGCCAACACACTGTATACACCTGACACACCCAACCCACGGTCTACTCTGCAGCCATAACAAACACAACCTACCATACACTGCAGCCCTCACACAGGGGGTGCCCTATTTTTGTTCTAGCCCAGCAAAAACACAGCTGGTTCAATCAAAATGTGCACCCTGGAGCATCCCCTCCCCCAGGAATGGATTAAGAAACACTGACCTAACCCTATACTCTTCATACTCCCCTAACAAGCCCAACACACAGCATTTCGCTACACCCGCAATAACGTCTGCTAAACATGTGTATGTGACCAATAACATTTTATTTGACACTTACTATGTTTCAGACATCAAGAGGCCCTACACAAACCCAATACACACTGAAGAGTCAAACACACTGTAACTAACATAGAACCTTCACAAACCAGTGAGTCACTGCATTGCACACCTTAGACCACTCATGCATGGAACGTGACTCAATGTCAAACATGCATGAAACAACTCAAAAAAACTGCTCCAAACTCACTGACTCCTATCTCACCTTTTCGTCTGGGGTTTTGTTACCGACAGCGAGCCGGTACAGAGAGGAAAGGGAGTCGATGAGCTCCATCCATTCTACAAGGGTCCACATGTCACCATAGTCTGCCATTCGAGGGGACTTCCGCCCACATACACCGTCCACCACCCTGTGTAACAGCTGGGAAAGAGAAAATGTGTATCATCATCATCATCATCATCATCATCATCATGATGATGGTAGCCTATGCTGGAATTTAGTCTACCCACCCAAAACAAGTCAGTAAACAATGCCATGCCCATGTTTGTGTGGAGGTCATAGTGTTTTTGAGTGACCGATTTATCTGCATGCTTTGGATTTACAATCACGCATAATGCTCCCTCTGCTGGTCAATTGTTGGTTCAGTGTGTGCTTAAGAATATGACATGGGCACACTTTGCCAAACACTTACACCCAGTCAATCCAACGATCAGAAAGGATTAGATGGGTTTAAACAATATAATGAAAGCTCCACACAGCCTATCATAAGTACAGTTGATGCAATTACCATATCCTTTCAGACCTACTGGAGTATTTATAGGGACGGTTTACAATTGAGTATTGATATGCTTTCCTAATGGATCATCAAAAACACACAATGGATCATCAAGACACAATGCATCTGAATTGGGGAGCTTGCAACAACATTGTTACAACATTAATACAGATCACATTTTAGCCCTTGATTGAGAGCATAATATAATATTTTCATATTATTAAAACAGCCCCGATGGTACTCAACAGCCTCTGTCGTATAGTCTCTCATCTGAATGAACAAGCAAATAGTATTAAATCCATTGGATAGTAAGCCTAATGGAAATCATTTCACCTTCTCCAGTACTGTAGCTCAGTTGGTAGAGTATGACGTTTGCAACACCAGGATAGTGGGTTCTACCCATACGTAAAATGTATGACTGTATGTCAATTTGTTTAAAGGCGTCTGCTAGAGGGCATATATTACAATGGCCTGTTGCTATATATATATAAAAAGTAAACACATTCACGGGTTCTTGTGTGATTTTTTATTATTTCACCTTTATTTAACCTAGTAAACTGGGACCTGTCCAAGATAAAGCAAAGCATTGCGACAAAATAACAACACAGTTACACATGATATTGCATTGTCTAGCTCCAGGACAGTGGTGGAAAAATGCGGCACATGTATGAATCCAACATTTAAGGAAATTACAGAAATGAATGTATTATACTTACTTTCGGGCATTCTTCAGGGGGTAATCTGGCAAGTAAATGTACCATGGTTTGCTGTTGAGTTTCGCCTTCCTTGTTAAACGTCACGAATCAGCTGATAAGTGATCACATGGTAAACCGGGGAAATCCGCGGTCTCCTAGTCGTACTTTTTCAGTGTGGCGAATTTTTATAATATCACAAGCGCGACAGTGCATTGCACAACGTTGTGTAAAGAGTCAGCTGTCTCAAGTTTAACGTCCTTTATTCGTTTTTAAAACGGGCGTGTTTCTTTAAGGATTATGTGAAAGCAGAATTGCTATGGTGAAACTAGGGGACGTGTCTAGCAGTAATAATGCAGACTTACACATGACAGTCAAAATTACAGTATGTCAACTTTGTTAGCGCAACATTTGGATTTTCAACATAACCCAAACTGCATTAGAACAACAACTAGCTAGCGATATCAGATTATTACATTACATTATCAGGAAAAGCAACTCATAGTAAGACAATACAATGTATATCATTGCATTGGTTCAACATTGACATCTATCCATCTAATCAATATAGAATCTGAGAGATCTCACCTTTTTATCTCTGGAGCAGTTTGCTGTCATCTCGCCTGGGTACTGCAACGAGACATGCTCAAAACGAGGTGAGGTGTTATCATTCTGGAACATATCATTCTTCCTTACCAAGGCGTTGGTAATTAAATAACACAGAATAGTGTTTCCACATAGCATAGCAGCTACAGAGCTGATGCTAGCTAGCATTAGAGCCTTCTCTGGCTAGCTTGTGTCTAGAGGTTATTCGTTGTGTAAAATAGTTATAGGTCTAGCTAGCTATGTAACGTGTCATTTGTTCATTTGTTGATTGGCTTTGCTAGTTGGCAAGCTGAGATCTCTGATGAAGTTGGCTAACATTAGTTAGCTTGCTAGCGATGTTTTGAGGAGAACAGGCTAGCTCCCTGTAGAATCAAGAGGGATGGGGAGAAGTTAGATGTACCTGCCAAACTTGAAATTTTTTCATTTTTAAACCCTTTTAATCAAATTTAATTTAACACATTTACCAACGTCTTAGATATTTTATTTTTTTCCTCGCTCTACGTTTTTCATTAAACGTTTTTACCCCGGACGCTTTATCTGGACATGGTTCTACAGGACTTCCACCAGCCGAAACGAAGTAGTAACATTATTACCACTGTGCCATCTGACGTTAACTGTAGTCACTGTATTCATAACATACAGGAAAACTATCGCCTTATGGCGAGGATAGCCTCGCTGCAAGCCCAGCTTCAGACTAAATCGTTAGGCAAGGGCAATTTAAGTGTAGGAAAGACTGAAATAGCGTCTGTGCCACCAGTAGGGTTGCCAACTTTCTCACTACCAAATAAGGGACAAAAGGTGGCGTGCCAGTGCACCGTGCCACTTCGGTGTGGGTATGGTGTTGTTGTGAATTAATATACAGTGTATATTCTTATTCAATTGGAAAGGCAAAACATTTGTACAGTATATTCCATTTAGTCTATAGCTTTACTATAACTGATCTATAAATGATCAAAGAAATCACAATTTGGACATTTACAGCAAAAAATACAAAAAAAAACATGTCATATGCAAAAGAGAAAAAGAGTAACTCACCAAGTCTACTTTTTCCATGGATTTTCTTTGCTGCTCGACTGATTCAAGCAGTCCTTTGTCCTTTTGCATAGTCACTGTTCACAGATATTTGAAGTTCATTTTTGATCAGCTCTGTGCTGCATCTGTTTCTTGAATCTGACCATTTAATGGTAATTAGAGAGAAAATCCTCTGTACAAAGGCATTTGAGACTGGCACACTGAGGACAAATGAGACAATACTGAACATCTTGATCAAGTTGGCTTTCCCTAGGTTTTGGAAAACTGCCACCCACTTCTCACTGGTGGATTTTGTGGTATCCTTTCTGGCTTTCTGTATTTCCTCCCAGCTAGCACAAAACTATTCATAGAGTTGGTCCATATTGACTGTCTCTGTCATTTTGAGGGCAACCACCACCTGCTCCAGGTCAGTGAAGGAGAGCTCCTCATAGAGGCCGATCGGTTTCAGTTTCACCATTACATTTTCTGGTGAGAAATCAAACCACTTGTCAATGTATGTAATGACAGTTAGAACTTAGTGCTTTTGACACCATCAATCACCTTATTCTTTTGGAGAGATTGGAAACCTTAATTGGTCTACACGGACAAGCTCTTGCCTGGTTTAGATCGTATCTGTTGGGAAGATATCAGTTCGTCTCTGTGGATGGTTTGTCCTCTGACAAATCAATTGTACGTTTTCGTGTTCCTCAAGGTTCCGTTTTTTCACTGTATATTTTACCTTTTTGTGATGTCATTCGGAAACATAATGTTAACTTCCATTTCTATGCGGACGACACACAGCTGTACATTTCGATGAAATATGGTGAAGCCTCAAAATTGCCTACCCTGGAAGCCTGTGTTTCAGACATAAGGAAGTGGATGGTGGCAAAAGTTTTACTTTTAAACTCTTACAAAACAGAGATACTAGTTCTAAGTCCCAAGAAACAAAGATATCTGCTTTTGGATCTGACAATTAATCTTGATGGTGGTACAGTCTTACCCCAAAAAAACTGTGAAGGACCTCTGCGTTACTCTGGACCCTGATCTCTCTCTTGACTAACATATCAAGAATATTTCAAGGACAGCTTTTTTTCATCTTCATAACATTGCAAAAATCTGAAACTTTTTGTCCAAAAATTATGCAGAAAAGATAATCCATGCTTTTGTCACTTCTAGATTAGACTACTGCAATGCTCTACTCTCCGGCTACCTGGATATAGCATTAAATAAACTTCAGTTAGTGCTAAACACGGCTGCTAGAATCTTGACTAGAACCAGAACATTTTATCATATTACTCCCGTGCAGGCCTCTCTACACTGGCTTCCTGTTAAGGCTAGGGCTGGTCACAAGACGCAGGACTCCTTATTGTCCCTAGAATGTCTCAGCCTCCAGTATCTATGCTGCAATATTATGTGCCTGGGGGCTAGGGTCAGTTTGTTACATTTGGTGTCATTATCCGGTGTACAGTGTGAATTTAAGTATGCTCCCTCTAATTCTCTCTCTCTCCCTTCACTCCCGGAGGACCTGAGCCCTAGGACCATGCTTCAGGACTACCTACTTTCTAGGGATTTTTTCACTAGCCACTGTGCTTCTACATCTGGATTGCTTGGGGTTTGGGATTTTAGGCTGGGTTTCTGTATAGCACTTTGTGACATTGGCTGATGTAAAAAGGGCTTTATAAATAAATTTGATTGATTGATTGAAAAAGCCAGCACACCAGAGCTCTCGTGTTTTTCTCTACTGGTTGCTTGCAGAGCAACTCTTACAAGCACATATTTATTTTTTATAACTACAAAACATTTGGCACAGGTTAGTCGCTAAATTAGTGCCATAACAGATGTGACACGATTTGAGTCACAGAAGAAGATTCACCCGTTTCAAAATCTTATAGGATTTGTTCATGTTACATGTTTGCTAATGTTGTTGATTTTATTCTCAAAAGAAGTTACATATTTTACATGTGCAAATCATACCTTACATGTTTGTACACTTATGACATTAATTTACCTTCATACAGTTCCAATACCATATTTACAATGTGCAGGGATACTTGAGTGATGGAGGTAGATGTATAGGTGTAAGGTGACTAGGCAACAGGATATAAGATAAACAGAATAGCAGCAGCTTGTGTGTGTGTGTGTGTGTGTGTGTGTGTGTGTGTGTGTGTGTGTGTGTGTGTGTGTGTGTGTGTGTGTGTGTGGCTGGCCCTGTGAGTGTGCATAGAGACTGTGGGAAAATAAAGAATTTACATTGTTAGAGCGGTCACTATAATTTACAATCTTTAAAGTTGCCTTCAAGTCGCTGCAACTTTTCTTGTCGCCAACGGCACCATTCAGCCAAAGATATTTATAACTAACCCAAGATAGTCATTTTGTAACGTTTTCAATGGGAGCAAATGAAGCATAGTGGGCAGAACATGCGAGGAGGTGTGCAGAGAGAAGCACGAGCTAGCGAGATTCTTTTGGTGTGTTCTAGCATGTATTTGCATATTTTCGTTAGGGAACGCCTTCCTTGTGAAGTGTGCGTGTGGAATAACTAAATTTGCCCTGGTAAACAACGCAATTTGCTCTTGTAAGATGTAAACAACGCAATTGGCAAAGGGTCACGTCTACAAAACTTAGTGCACTCTGTTTGTAACAGATTCTATTTTGGGAACAGAAAACTGTAAGGATGTAAGGATTCACTGATTGGCAGCGGTCCTCGATTCAAATGTTTAAGATACTAGTGCATTGGTCTGCAGATCCCAAACTGATCCAAATGTAGCATGCATCGATCAGAAAATCAATTCAAACATTACAAATAGCCAGTTATGTGACAACTGATTCGTCTTCTAATGTGCCATTCACATTAAGACCTTGATCACACTGACAGTGTAATTGCGTAAAATGTTACGCAGCATCATCTGGATGTTTGCAACAAAAGTTCAGCATTCACCTTCTGCTACCATTTCTGTCAAGCCGTCTACGCATACAGTTTGACGCATACGTTCAATAAATCCAATGTATGCACCACACAGAAAGCACTGCAACTGCCTCTGCAACGCAATGCTGCAAGGCAAACATAGAAATTAATGTACTTCTGGTGTACCAAAATGCAATAACACTGTCGGTGTGTTCGAGGCGTAAGCAGTATTATAAGAACTGCCAGAGTCCAACAAAGAACAGGAAGTGCCCAAACCACAGAAGAAGATCAAATGTTGTTTTCATCGATGGGTTAATGGGATAGCTAGCAACTTGTAAACAATTACCCATTCTTATAAGTGATGCTATTTTAATAGTATTTAAAAAATAATACACATTTATACTTTTGCCTCCCGTTTTAGTTTATTGTGATGGGAATGTTTTTATTATAATTATTCGGTGGAGGTCGCTAGCTACAGTATAGCCTAACGCCATCATCAAGTTTGCTGACGACACGACAATAATAGGCCTGATTACCAACAATGATGAAAGGGCCTACAGGGAGGAGGTAGGTACTTTAACGGCATGGTGTCAGGTAAACAACCTCTCCCTCAACATCATCAAACAAAGGAGCTGATTGTGGACTTCAGGAGGAACCAGGCTGGTCATGCCCCCATCAGGAGGCTGAAGAAATTTGGCCTGTCCCCGAGGGCCCTTAGTGTTCTATAGGCGCAGTGAAGTAAAAGTAAGTAGTGAAGTAAAAGTTGTCAAAAATATAAATAGTAAAGTAAAATAAAACTACTTAAGTAGTACTTTAAAGTATTTTTACTTAAGTACTTTACACCACTGTTGTCGGGCTGCATCACAGCCTGGTAGGGCAACTCCACCACCGCTGACCACAAGGCTCTACAGAGGGTGGTGCACCCAATGGTGCGTTCGGCTGAGCATACCACCCTCTGTAGAACTGCCTGCCCTCCAGGACTCCTACAACACCAGGTTCGCAGGAAGGCCAAGAAGATTATCAAGGACCTCAGCCACCAGAAGCCACGGCCTGTTCTCCCTGCTTCCACCACTCAGACGCAGGCAGTATAGAGGCATCATGGCAAAAACTGACAGACTGGCCAATAGCTTCTACCCCCAGACCATCAGGATGCTGAATAGCCACCACTAGGCAGCTACCTGCTCCCCCTCCTGCCCCCGGGTCATTCTACCCCCCCCCCCAATGGAGATGTATCATTGTTACAGTTGTAAATACAGTGGGGAGAACAAGTATTTGATACTTTTATTTTATTTTTATTTCACCTTTATTTAACCAGGTAGGTCAGTTGAGAACAAGTTCTCATTTGCAACTGCGACCTGGCCAAGACAAAGCAAAGCAGTGCAACAAAAACAACACAGAGTTACACAGTAAACAAACATAGTCAAAAACACAATAGAAAATCTATATACAGAGTGCAAAATGTAGTGCAAAATGTAGTAAGGTTAGGAGGTAGGACAATAAATAGACCATAGTGGTGAAATAAATTACAGATTATCATCATTAACACAGGAATGAAGGATGTGCAAATTATGATGTGCAAATAGATATACTGGAGTGCAAGATACACTGCCGATTTTGCAGGTTTTCCTACTTACAAAGCATGTAGAGGTCTGTAATTTTTATCGAACAAAAATCCAGAAAATCACATTGTATGATTTTTAAATAATTAATTTGCATTTTATTGCATGACATAAGTATCGGCAGTGTATGAAATACAGTGTATCAAATACTTGTTCTCCCCACTGTATGTACAGTTGAAGTCGGAAGTTTACATACACCTTAGCCAAATACATTTAAACTCAGTTTTTCACAATTCCTGACATTTAATCTTAGTAAAAATTACTGTCTTAAGTCAGTTAGGATCACCACTTTATTTTAAGAATGTGAAATGTCAGAATAATAGTAGAGAGAATTATTTATTTCAGCTTTTACTTCTTTCATCACATTCCCAGTGGTTCATATGTTTATATACACTCAATTAGTATTTGGTAGCATTGCCTTTAAATTGTTTAACTTGGGTCAAATGTTTCAGGTAGCCTTCCACAAGCTTCCCACAACAAATTGGGTGAATTTTGGCCCATTCCTCCTGACAGAACTGGTGTAACTGAGTCAGGTTTGTAGGCCTTCTTGCTCGCACACGCTTTTTCAGTTCTGCCCACACATTTTCTATAGGATTGAGGTCAGGGCTTTGTGATGGCCACTCAAATACCTTGACTTTGTTGTCCTTAAGCCATTTTGCCACAACTTTGGAAGTATGCTTGGGGTCATTGTCCATTTGGAAGACCCATTTGTGACCAAGCTTTAACTTCCTGACTGATGTCCTGAGATGTTGCTTCAACCATAAGTTGACCAACTGAAGGGTAAGATTCCAGGTGTTTGTGATGCTCATTGTTTGGTGCAACGCAGACAGGGTGGTGTAACAGAAGAGTCGTTGTCTGTTATTCTTTTCCAGACAAAGTGATGTAAGGATAAGTTAATTCGTACATGCATTTGTGCCGAATACATTACGTTGTTACAGGTGTCAAGCTTATGGGCATGTGGCAGCAGTGTGTAGGAAGGAGATTCCTAGGTGTGAGAAGTGTGCAGCAGGGCATGATACAAAGAAATGTGTAGCATTGGGGAAAGTAGTAGTATGTGTTAATTGTAGGGGTGCCAATTGGGCTGAGGATCAGAAATGTCAGGTCTGAGTGAGGCAGGTTGAAAGTTCCAGGATTAGAGTAGTGCAGAAGTTGTCGTATGCTGAGGCAGGTTGGATTCGAACCAGGTTGTCTCTAGTGATGCCTCTAGCACTGAGATACAGTGCCTTAGACCACTGCACCACTTGGGAGAGCTGTACCAGTACAGAGGGATAGGCCAACAAGTGATATATGCTTCAGTAAGATTGGATTTTTAGCGTTTATAGCAATGGTTATCAACTGTAATGCAGGGATGGACAGTAAGTAGCAGAAAATTAAGCTTGTGGTGACAGCTGCAGAGAGGTATTGTAGGAGACTTGACATCAGAAAAGTAACATGGTGTGTTGAGTGGTGGTGTCCCCTCCTTTCAGGCTGTTGGACTGAGGTAGGACTAGATATATTTAAATAGTGTTTTAGGGTGGTGGGTTTTTAGCGAGTGTAGGGTTAGATGGTAGGGTATTTGTTGATTTTTTAAAAAATTATTTGTATTTATTTTTTGAAGCAAAGTAAAGGGGAGTTATACTCCAGTCTAATAGGTGGCGGTAATGCAACATTAATTGGATGTCAACCCCCGTTAAACCACATCGAATAAGTGATTCACACACAGTCTATTTCATTGCACTCTGGAACAGCACTCTTATCTCGTGATTCATGATGCTGCGCTAGTGATGTTAAGTTTTAAATAGATCTGCGCAAAAATGAATAGGCCTACATTCTCAAGACCGGTAATGTGATGTGACCTCTACAGATTGTATTTTTGTTTTGTTTTAGGACTCACAACTCTCTACTGTCAGCACAGCGAACAATGAATACTACTGGGTAAGTTCTTGACACATTTTCGCATATGCTTTCTTTGCAACTTTATAGGCAGCGATGGTAACGAAAGATAAAGCTACCATATTCGTTAGGCTACGTTTCGTTCAAAACAATTATGCTGCAATAAAACAAAAAAATTATACCCAAACTGAATTGGCTAAAATATGTGATCTATCGCTGTAGCCTACAGTATTTCCGGTAAAAGCATTATGCCCTTGTACCTAAGCCTAGTTGGCTACATTTGTCATTTTAGCTTTTTCGTCCACCTTGGCTTTATCTCAACAATATACCTGGCCCATGTCTTCATGCATGAATGATAAAGTATATGCTAAGTCATTGTGCACGATATGGTGAAGGATATGACAATTCTACACAGCAGAATAAATTGTGTGGAGTTTTTGAAACGATTTGTTTTCTCTTTCACTGTACACAGCAGTTTGATAAAATCCTGTTCCTGGAGAGCTGTAGGGCATGGTATGCAGGCAGTTGTAAAACACCTGGTTCTTGATTTTCCAGTTGAATAAAATGGGTACAACCTTTTTAAAATATAAAGTAAAGAACATGAACATGTCACTATATCAAAAAGTGCTTGTATCCTCTAGTCCAGGCTTTGTTGTTTTACAGATTTATCAACTATATTTAAACGTATAGTTTATAAACTACTTTATAAGACCTTTTAAAAGCACCAACCTTTTGGCTGAATAATATATAAATGATAGGCCTCTCCCAGCACTAGGCCTAGGCTACACAGTTCACACTATAGAATGAACTGAAGTAGCCTACCTAAAAAACATTAACTGGGCAATTTAGGAAAGCACGGATACACTATTGTTGAGCTTTAGTACAGCAGACACTCAGTCGAGGGCATTTGCTGGCCTATCTTGCTAGCTGTTTTGGCATCTCACAAGGGTGTGTGACTGACTAACCTCCGAGTAGTTGTGATATCTGATTTGAGTGGCGCATAAGGACAATTATTGTTCACTTTAAAATGTCTGTCAAACAAAAACCAATGATTGCAAAGTTAAACAAACCATACAAATCTATGCACAAGCACTACTTTTAACAATTTACATGGTTTATTTAACTTTGCAATCATTGGTTTTTGTTTGACAGACATTTTAAAGTGAGAAATCAGTGTTACTCTTTTATCGTGAACGTACCCATCAACAAAGTTCTTATTTTCTCTTGAACTACATTCTGTTCCTCTTAATGACAATAATTTTCTGTACACATAGCGGAACAAGATTAAAATAGAAAATGGAGAGTATTCCGCGTTGATAAGATCTAGGATACAATGCTGTAGTATCTTGACGGTTTCACTTGTACTTTTTCTGACCTGTGGGTTAGCAGCCTGTCAACCAATGTCTTGTTGGTAGTATAGTATTAATTTAGTCAATAAAGTCAAAGGACTAGAGTTGATTTACTGGTTACCATAAGTATACTGAACAAAAATATAAAATGCAACATGCAACAATTTCAACGATTTTACTGAGTTACAGTTCATATAAGGAAATCAGCCTAGGTCTCGTGTGGCAAATCCACATTGCTGAGAATGAGTAAGCATACTGTATCTCAAGATGACACCATGTTATCTTGAGATGGGCTCATGCACAACGAGCCTGATAAAATCTGGCATTGGCCTTGAGTTTAGAGAGATATAGGCTAGTGTTACAGTCTATGTTACAGTCTACCTTGCCTTACAATGGAGCTTCACCACATTACCTTCTCCTATTCAGAAGACAGGAACATAATTATGACGAAGGAAAGGAATTCTTTCAAAGCATTGAGACACACTGGCAGTCTCAGCGCAGACCAGGCTTCAAGAGAAAAACTTGAAAAAGACAATACAATTGTATTATGGTAAATAGTGCAGGTGGTGGAGTCCGTTAAGTGTACTCTAATCAACACAAACAGTCTATATTATTAACCTGATACATCAATGTCCGCAATGATTGCACACTTGTTTGAAGTGGGCCCTAATTGATTGCGTAGTGGTGTTCCACACATGCTGAGCGGCCTCTATTAGTAGGTACAGCTAGCCTAATCTTCCCAAGACAACTTTAACAGCATTGTCAAAAGAACAGGGTTGTAATGAGCTATTAATGCACCGTTTTTTCTAAAATTATTAGCTAAACAAATCTCCCCAGTGAGGTTCGCCCCTTTATACGTTTTATATTTCCTCATGCGTAATTTAGGAGTTTATCCCACCTTACTGCTGTTTAGATAATGAATTACAGGTGAAAATACGTTTCGGATAGATAGCTTACATAGTTTAGAGGCTGCTGAAAAAAAGATCCTGAGAAAGTTTCAACGTAGCAGAAATAGCCTATAGACAACATACTAGTAAACATTTCACTTTGGCCCTACTTTGATATACGATAGTGATAAGGAGGGCACATGGCAGGTGGTTCCATCTCCATGCTCAGACCCTTCCCATCAGTAGTGGAAGTAAAGATATCTTTGTGTCAGAAGTACAAGGTGAGGGTCCATTTTGAGCTAGAGGTTATTACCCTTCGAATACAGGCCTGAAAAAGGGGTTGAGTATTGCCTAAAACAATTAGTCATAGCTATGTCACTTAATAAATGCTTATCTCAGGGACTTAAGTCCCTCTTACCTAATATCTGGCCTACTTCTTTCTCTATAAGGTCACTACTTTTGAAACCTTTCTGATTATTGTTTTGTATTTTTCTCTTTCAGAAAAACTGCACTGTAAGCAGCCCTCAGGCAACAGAGGATCAGGTCTGGCCACCCAGGCCCAGAGAGGGTGCAGGGTTCTGGGTGTAAGGTGCTCTGGCCACTGGGCCTATGGAGCGGATCCACTGGGTGAGACACCGCTGGCAGCAGCTGGTGTCCGCAGAGTCGGGTCGAGGCCGGCACTCGGGCCCTGCCGCTCTACCGACCAAGAGTTCCCCATTGCACCACAACACACATCGGAGGACGATCATCGCCCGGCATGGACCCCACCAGCATGAGTACCACAGCATCTCCAAGGGATGCCAGGGCAACAGCATCCGCACCACCAAGTACAGCCTTCTGAGCTTCATTCCCATGAACCTGTTCCAGCAGTTCCACAGGTGAGTGGGATACCTAACCACATGCTGATTTACACAGGGGATGGGGTAGACCATACTTGATTACAATCAGGCAATCATGTTTGTCGATGTTGGGAATTAACTCAACTCGAGCAGGAGTGCATAGGAGTCACTTGATTATAATCATGCAATTAGGTTTGTTGTGAATTAACTCAAAATGAGCAGACGCCTAATGGAGACTGCAGTGGCCCATAAGGATACAGGTAGCCTTAGTATCGGATTTATAAAACCCCTCTTGCCCCTCCTCCTCCTCCTCCTCAGGGTGGCCAACCTGTACTTCCTGTTCCTGGTGATGCTGAACTGGATCCCAGTGGTGGAGGCCTTTCAGAAGGAGATCACCATGATTCCCCTGGTAGTGGTGCTCGTCGTCATCGCCATCAAGGATGCCCTGGAGGACTACCGCCGCTACCGCTTTGACCAGAAGGTCAACAACAACATCGCCACAGTGTACAGCGGGTGAGTGTTCAGGCTGGACAACAATGGCCATAATGGCCAGGGGTTATCGTTTTATAAGGGGAATAGATCAACAACAGTCACCGTGTTGTTATATACTACTTCATACATAGTTATGGAGTTGAGCGTTTTTTGTTATTACACAATACACAAGCGGAATAAGTCCTGGTAATTATTACTATTGTGTAACACTGTTCTAATACGAAGTTTTTAGTTACCAGATAAATTACAGCATTACAACATAGGTGTATTGATTTTATGATGGCTAGTATTCAAATTGAAGGTCTTAAAACATCTTGAACACAAACTTCATATCCCACAGTCATCTGTGTTAATCAGCACCAAAGCACCATGGCCTTTTAGCAATTGAATTTGCTTGTCTCCTGCGTCCTCGCTCTGTCCTCTCTCACCTCCATTTGAAAAAGGTCAAGGGTAATCGAGGAGAGGCGGCGAGGAGAGGAAACGTGAACAAAAATGTGCTTGTATGAAATTAGACTCTCCTTCTCCACTTGCGAGTCATCAGGCAAATTACGTTTACAGGGGTGCATCCCAAAATAAATGTGTCAAGTGATAAAAACAAGTTAGTTGTGCAAGAGATTTTATAGATAAAACAATACGTTTTTATACGTGTGCATGTTTTTCTCCTCTGACAAAACAAAATCTGATTCAAAGGGGGTGTGACAGATTTAGAAGGACTCAGGTAGGATAAACATTCATCAATGAAAAGGTGGCTATCAAGGACGGGGAGGACACTCTTCCGTTCGCCTACTAACAAATTGAGATCTCCTCAATGGTTTCCGGGTAAAGGAAGAGAGTGGAAGGAGAAGAGAGGGTGGGGGATGGACTTTTTCCCCAAATGAGAAAATGCCCATGAATTGCGTACTGGGACTTCCTGTTACAGTAGGATCAAAGGTGAAGTAGCAATTTACATGATACAGCCTACAGTTCTGTATTACCATTAGCATACCAAACATGAATACATTTCCTAGAGAGAGCCTGAAGCTGAGACCAGGTTATCCTTAAACTGGATTAGATGTTGATTATTGTAGATTCAGTTGTGTGTTACTGTATGTGGTATAAAGAGCACCATACATACAGCACAGATCATCTATGGGGTTTTCTCATTTACCTATTCCTTTGTGCTGTCCAGGGTTTCACAATCCATATAATCATAGGAAGTCATAAAAGTTAAACTTTGAGTTGTTTGTTTGACATGAAGGAGTGTGGAGGAGTGGCTCTATTGGTCTCCAGTATAGTGCTGGAGAGAAACACCACCATGACAGAATGCTTTCTTCCGCAAAGTAGCTATATTTTTCTCTTTCTAAACTTCACCCTGAAGTTTGGTCGGTTGCGAGTGGCTGGAAATGCCAGAAAGAGATACAAGGGTTGGCTTGGATTTTAAGTTTTTAAGTTTTTAAGTTCATCAATGAGTAAATCCTCTGGATTTCAACTGGTGGAGTCTGTCACTGGGCTTATGAGTCATGTACAGCTTGGAGCGGACAGTCCGAGGACAAAGTTCCAGTCCAAAGGACCGACAGGGGAGGAAGAGGAGGACGGTGGTATCCTCCCTCACAGAGGATGAAGAACTGACTGAAGTCCTCAAGTCATACAGCAGCAACAAGGTGACCACCACCAAGTACTCCATCCTCTCATTTATCCCCAAGAACCTGTTGGAACAATTCCACCGCTTCGCCAATGTCTATTTCATATTTCTGGCAGCTCTGAACTTTGTTCCAGTAGTAAATGCCTTCCAGCCGGAAATCAGCATTATTCCCATTCTCCTGGTGCTGGCAGGGACGGCAGTAAAGGATCTTTGTGAAGACTACAGGAGACACAAGTCCGACAAGATCATCAACGGACTGGTCTGTGAGGTTTACAGCAGGTAAATACACTGTGTCGATTTTGGTAGAGCATAGGGTAGTTTATCTCTGAATGGGAGCAAATGGAATTCAAATGGAATTAGTACTGCTTATATGGGGTAAACTGACTGAAATGGTTTGAAATGTCCTGGCTTATGCACAAGGTCCGTTTACAGGTCGACATTCTGATATATAAACATACAAGTCTGTGATTATTACAAAGCATGGATAAGTGTGACCGGTAATTATATGTGACATGTAAACAAAATGTACAGACCTGTAGGTCTGCAGCTTCGTCTTTATACTTCCAAGGTTGTATATTGTGCCATCAAACTAGAGCAGGTACAGTGCCTTCGGAAAGTATTCGGACTCCTTGACCTTTTCCACATTTTGTCAAGTTACAGCCTTGTTCTAAAATTGATTAAATAAACAATGTTCCTCATCAATATAAACACAATACCCCATAATGACAAAGCGAAAACAGGTTTTTATATTTTTTTTGCAAATGTATTAAAAATAAAAATCAGAAATGCCTTATTTACATAAGTATTCAGACCATTTGCTATGAGACTCAATGTTGAGCTCAGGTGCATCCTGTTTCCATTGATAATCCTTGAGATGTTTCTACAACTTGATTGGAGTACACCAGTGGTAAATTAAATTGATTGGACATGATTTAGAAAGGCACACAACTGTCTATGTAAGGTCCCACAGTTGACAGTGCATGTCAGAGCAAAAACCAAGCCAAGAGGTCAAAGGAATTGTCCGTAGAGCTCCGATACCGCATTGTGTCGAGGCACAGATCTGGGGAAGGATACCAAAACATGTCTGCAGCATTGAAGGTCCCCAAGAACACACCTGCCTCCATCATTCTTAAATAGAATAGGTTTTGAACCACCAAGACTCTTCCTAAACTGAGAAATCTGGGGAGAAGGGCCTTGGTCAGGGAGGTGACCAAGAACCTGATGGTCACTCTAAAAAATGAAAAACTTTAGGGGGCCAAAAACAAATCACTTGCGGTCCGATTTTGGCCCACAGGCCGCCTGTTGCCGACCCCTGTCCTAGGGCCTATCCACACCAACTGAATTATCTTTAATATATATTTTATATTGGGTGAATAACAAACCACAGTATTATAGTAATTCATTTCTGAGTCTCTAGCCAGAACTCCCATTTCCTGCCAGGAAAAGGTGGTGGACAGTAAGATAAATTATTAACGTTGAGGTGTATTCACACGCTGTGGCTCATAGCTGCCTTGGTTGAACATTGTGTGTTTGAGAAGCCTTACACTCACGCCCTCTGATTTGATTTAAAGACTTGTTTCTTAACACCCATCCTACGTTACAGATGGCATGGTTCCATCTTGTGCATGTTGCTGTGTACCCAAACACAGGTCGTTGGCCGAAATGTAGACACAAAAAAGTGCAGGGTTAATGGTGTTTTCTGACGTTTTTACAATGTGTAAAATATGTAACCATGTCTGTGTTTAGGAACGTTTAATGTTTTTTTAGAGAGACATGTTTCTTTGCTTGTGTGTGTGTTTGTTTGTGTGTGTGTGTGTGTGTGTGTGTGTGTGTGTGTGTGTGTGTGTTATTTTATTTTGTTGTCTTTTGCAGTATTTTTAGCAATGTTTTAACCACAGAGGGTTTTCAGGCCTTCGTCATATTTGATAGTACGCACATGGTCCCACTCTCTTTGCCCTCAAGCAGTTAACAGGTTATCTTGTGGTCTTTTTACCATAGGAAACAGCAGACGTATGTGGAGCAGCATTGGCAGGATGTCCATGTGGGGGACTTTGTCCGTCTGTCCTGTAATGAGATAATCCCTGCAGACATGCTTCTGCTGTACTCCTCTGACCCCCACGGCGTCTGCTACATCGAGACGGCCAACCTGGACGGGGAGACCAACCTCAAACAGAGACAAGTGGTCAGAGACCTGCCACAACAGGTATGTGGCTCTCATTGGTTTCAACATGCTGTTATCATTAATTGTCATGATGGCACTTCAGTGTTTGAAATACTTGAGGTTTAAGTCTTTAAAGCAAGCGTGCAAGAGACGGGGCGGCTCGCCCTGCCTAAACAAACCACTGCCGTTTATTGTAGAGCTAAAGGTGGAGTGGTACAATAATCAATAAAAAGCTTGATAAAACATGGGACAAGAAGCTGTAATTTACCCGCATTACGCAACTGTACTGTATAGCCGTGTAAAAAGCTATACACACCCCGTAAAGGTATGGTGTAAGGAAGAAGAAAGTCAATAGGGATTAGGTTACATTTTGTCCTTGGGTCTAGTGGGAAAATGACGAGAGAAATATTTAGTGTGTATGTCATCTGTTTCAGGGTTCTGAGTTGACTCCAGAGAACTTCCATAGCCGCATTGAATGTGAGAACCCCAACAACAACCTCAGCCGGTTCCGAGGTTACATGTGAGTCTGGTTTTATTGACTACAGACACTGTATGGAGACAGGCGTAAACTTTTGAAAGGCAAGGTATCTTACATATTTGTTCTTATTTGTTTCCAACAGGGAGTACCCAAGTAAGGCTCGTGTGGGCTTACACAATGACAACCTCCTTCTGCGAAGCTGCACCATCCGCAACACAGAGACCGTCATAGGCATCGTGGTCTATGCAGGTAAGAGGGTGAAACAATCCTCTTTCCCAAGGTCAAGCTCATGCTAGGTTTTGGAGTATCCCATTATCCAACCCGGGTGTCCACAGTTGGTTTTCATCATATTTCAAGTTATACCTGGGCAACCAGCAGGACTATGGCAATTTAGCACTTTTGATTTAGTTTAATAAAATATATCAGCGCAAAGCGTTAAGAGGGGCAAAGTGCTGTTGTTTAGACCGATTTGCCTCATGATTTGTCAACTCTTGCACAATTTTCGTCCTTCACATCGGAGTGCTGCTTCAGGCTCTTTGCGTGTCTTGACCAATCGGATTCACAGAAATCACAGGTCACACTCAACAGACACAAGCATTTAGCAGCTTATACACCTAAACATTTGCGATTTGACATCCGGTATTGCATGGAAGCTATACTATTTTTCAGTCTGATCAACTGTAGGCTACTAACAACGACAACAGCTGCATAGTCTAGCCTACTATGTACCCTGTCCCTCTGGCCAGGGTAAACAAAGCAGTAACTTTGTGTGTTTATAGCTCATTTCTTTGTCAGAAAATGTGAATGGGATCAAATGTGGTTATATTCAAACGTTTGCTGACTAGGCTACCTAGCTAACACAAAATGATTAACTGGAATTAATCAATAAACACAATAGCTGTCATAGACTGTGAGTAAATGTTTCATTCGGCCTACAGTTGCATAGGGCAGGACTACACAATGCAAACCTGCAAAAGCATGCTCATCCCTGTGAGTTGTATTGTCTAATCATGTTGCTTTCTGTGTGTCTGTGTAGAGGAATACCCCTAATCCTTCTTTAAAATATAATTAATATGAACAAGTACACGGTTTTGGCTGTTTTACAGGGTTTTCATCCTCCCCAAGCCCAGGAGTTTTTTAAAACCATGTGACGTGATTAGAAAAACCCATCATAGCCCATGATAAATATTTTTACAGCAGTATTTTTTAATCAAGTCATACCATATAAGGTCCAGAGTTTCTTCTGGTTAAGTTACCAGATCAGGAAAAACTACAGGCCCCAGAATAGTTTTTACGCCACACCACTCTGGGACCTCTGGTGAGAGATTAATCTGCCTGTAGTCTGCTCAATAACACAACCTTGTCCTGCCCCATATTCTATATCAGTTGGCTCCTAGGAGTGTAGCCTGCCCCCATAGCTCCTTTATGCCTTGTCCCCACTAGACACAGTCAGGCAGGGCTGCAGGCTAAACCAGTCTGACTGCTTCCATTATTCTTTTGCTATAAAATCCATACAGCTATAGTTACATCAGCTCTGGTACCATCAATGGCTTTCTATATATGAAATTAATCTATTTTCCTTCATTTTCCAGCAGCAGAAAATAAGGCTATTGTGATACAGTGTAGAATCAACCTCTTTGACATCTTATGCACTGCATTTAAATGCCTCTGCAATTTTATTGTAAAGGATTTCTCTGTTGTTGTTGTAGAATTGTATGTAGTATCGGCAGTGTATCAAATACAGTGTATCAAATACTTGTTCTCCCCACTGTATGTACAGTTGAAGTCGGAAGTTTACATACACCTTAGCCAAATACATTTAAACTCAGTTTTTCACAATTCCTGACATTTAATCCTAGTAAAAATTCCCTGTTTTAGGTAAGTTAGGATCACCACTTTATTTTAAGAATGCGAAATGTCAGAATAATAGTAGAGAGAATGATTTCAGCTTTTATTTCTTTCATCACATTCCCAAACTTGTGGAGGTCTACAATTTTTTTTCTGAGGTCTTGGCTGATTTCTTTTGATTTCCCCATGATGTCGAGCAAAGAGGCACTGAGTTTGAAGGTAGGCCTTGAAATACATCCACAGGTACACCTCCAATTGACTTAAATTATGTCAATTAGCCTTTCAGAAGCTTCTAAAGCCATGACATAATTTTCTGGAATTTTCCAAGCCGTTTAAAGGCACACTATACTTAGTGTATGTACAGTTGTGGCCAAATGTTTTGAGAATGACAAGTATTGGTCTCCACAAAGTTTGCTGCCTCAGTGTTGATGATGGAAATGTGCATATACTCCAGAATGTCATGAGTGATCAGATGAATTGCAACTAATTGCAAAGTCCCTCTTTGCCATGAAAATGAACTTAATCCCCCAAAAACATTTCCACTGCATTTCAGCCCTGCCACAAAATGACCAGCTGCCATCATGTCAGTGATTGTCTCGTTAACACAGGTGAGAGTGTTGACGAGGACAAGGCTGGAGATCACTCTGTCATGCTGATTGAGTCAGAATAACAGACTGGAAGCTTTAAAAGGAGGGTGGTGCGTGAAATCATTGTTCTTCCTCTGTCAACCATGGTTACCTGCAAGGAAACACGTGCCGTCATCATTGCTTTGCACAAAAAGGGCTTCACAGGCAAGGATATTGCTGCTGGTAAGATTGCACCTAAATCAACCATTTATCGGATCATCATGAACTTCAAGGAGGGCGGTTCAATTGTTGTGAAGAAGGCCGTCAGGGCGCCCAAGAAAGTCCAGCAAGCGCCAGGACCGTCTCCTAAAGTTGATTCAGCTGCGGGATCAGGGCACCACCAGTGCAGAGCTTGCTCAGGAATGGCAGCAGGCAGGTGTGAGTGCATCTGCACGCACAGTGAGGCGAAGACTTTTTGAGGATGGCCTGGTGTCAAGAAGGGCAGCAAAGATGCCACTTCTCTCCAGGAAAAACATCAGGGACAGACTGATATTCTGCAAAAGGTACAGGGATTGGACTGCTGAGGACTGGGGTAGAGTCATTTTCTCTGATGAATCCCCTTTCCGATTGTTTGGGCCATCCGGAAAACACCTTGTCTGGAGGAGACAAGGTGAGCGCTACCATCAGTCCTGTGTCATGCCAACAGTAAAGCATCCTCAGACCGTTCATGTGTGGGGTTGCTTCTCAGCCAAGGGAGTGGGCTCACTCACAATTTTGCCTAAGAACACAGCCATGAATAAAGAATGGTACCAACACATCCTTGAGAGCAACTTCTCCCAACCATCCAAGAACAGTTTGTTGATGACCAATGCCTTTTCCAGCATGATGGAGCACCTTGCCATAAGGCAATAGTGATAACTAAGTAGCTCGGGGAACAAAACATAGACATTTTGGGTCCATGGCCAGGAAACTCCCCAGACCGTAATCCCATTGAGAACTTGTGGTCGATCCTAAAGAGGCGGGTGGACAAACAAAAACCCACAACTTCTGACAAACTCCAAGCATTGATTATACAAGAATGGCCTGCCACCAGTCAAGATGTGGCCCAGAAGTTAATTGACAGCATGCCAGGGCGGATTGCAGAGGTCTTGAAAAAGGGTCAACACTGCAAATATTGACTCTTTGCATAAACTGAATGTCATTGTCAATGAAAGCCTTTGACACTTATGGAATACTTGTAATTATACTTCAGTGTACCATAGTAACTACTGACATAAAGATCTAAAAACACTGAAGCAGCAAACTTTGTGGAGACCAATACTTGTCATTCTCAAAACTTTTGGCCACGACTGTAAACTTCTGACCCACTGGAATTGTGATAGTGAATTATAAGTGAAATAATCTGTCTGTAAACAATTGTTGGAAGAATTACTTGTGTCATGCACAAAGTAGATGTTCTAACCGACATGCCAAAACTATAGTTTGTTAACATGAAATCTGTGGAGTGGTTGAAAATTAGTTTTAATGACTTCAACCTAAGTGTATGTAAACTTCCGACTTCAACTGTATGCCGTAAGGGTACTATCACCTCTGCATGTTTATTAGTCACCCACAAACAAATAGTGTATTTTGACCCAGGTCTGCTGTAAAAGCACACATACATGTACATTTACATGTATATCGCCATGGTTGTGTTGTGTGATCTTGAACGCAGGTCACGAGACCAAAGCCATGAAGAACAACAGTGGACCGAGGTACAAACGCAGTAAACTGGAGCGCAGGCTGAACATGGACGTGCTGTGGAGCGTTGTCCTGCTGGTCATCATGTGTCTGACCGCGGCTATAGGTCCGTACTGATCAATATAACTGACCACATTTATATGAAAACGTGTTCCACTGCAGCTATACAGTAGGTCTGTATTGCTGCTCAATTTAACTGACACAGCTGTAGCGTTGCTGTAAACAAGTATTTTGACCACATCCGTATCAATCTTTGTGTCGCCCAGGCCATGGTCTCTGGCTCAGGAACCTGAAGGAAGCTTCCTTTCTGATCCCTGACACAACGTCTCCTGCCCTGTCTGGCTTCTACCTGTTCTGGACTATGATCATAGTATTACAGGTAGGTAGCACACTAAATGTTTTAAAACCCGTTAATATGCTAAATTCATGTCTCTAAATTAGCTTCCATTCTCTCCTCGGCAGGTGCTCATCCCTATCTCCCTGTATGTGTCCATCGAGATTGTCAAACTGGGTCAAATCTTCTTCATCCAGAACGACGTGGACTTCTATAATGAGTACCTGGACTCTAGGATCCAGTGTCGGGCCCTGAACATCACAGAGGACCTGGGTCAGATTCAATATGTGTTCTCAGACAAGACTGGCACGTTGACGGAGAACAAGATGGTGTTCCGGCGCTGCTCCATTGCTGGGGTGGAGTACCCCCACGAGGAAAATGGTGAGAAATCAAATTGCATTTTTCTACACAACACAACATTTTCCACCAGGGGTAGGGTTCCAAAGGGAGGGTATATTACTGGAAACTTTCAAAGTTTACCATTACATTTTGGATTTTGGATTTTTGACTTCTAGTGGCCCTTTTGGGTACTTCAGATTATCACAGGTAATAATCTCTCACCCTCTAAAATGAGAGAGCGAGAGAGAGACCATATCTTTCTTCCCTCCCTGTTTATCATTCTGGCAGCGCGGAGGCTTGAAGTGTACGAGGAGGATGAGACGATGGGTCGCTCCCACACGCTCAAGTCACGTGCCAGTGCCAAGTCCCTAAGCTGCAAGTCACTCAGCTGCAACCGCAGCTCTGTGTCCCTACACACACTGACAGGCCACTCTGAGGGGGAGGAGCCCCCCAGCCCCATACTGCCCCGACACAGCGCCTTCAGCAGCCCGATGGTGAGATTCACACACCCAGTGTTTCTTAAACCATTTGCAATGAGACCGCTCAGGAGATGCACGTTTTTGTTCTAGCCAAGCACTAAGACACCTGCTTCAGCTAATCAAAGACTTGGTGATTAGTTGAATCACACACAACTGACAGCATGATATGAAATGTCTAATTCCTGTCTCCCCTCTAGGAGAAGGATGTAGTCCCGGACCCTCTCCTGGTGCAGAAGCTGAACTGTCTATCCTCCCCGCTCTTCCTCCTGAGGGACGCCAGTATGGAGCTCACCTACATCGTTGACTTCTTCATGGCTTTGGCCATCTGCAACACGGTGGTGGTGTCCTCACCCAACCAGCCCCGCCATGTGGTACGTAACAGCCTCAACCTGATAAAAGAAAGAGGTAGATTAAAAGTACTTGAATTTGGCACTCTGAAATTCAAGTACTGCAATACCTTGAAAATCTGACATTTTCTCAGTTGGTACTTGAAAAGTACTTGAATTAAAATGAGAGGAGAAGAGAAAATGATTAAATATGTTAATATGAAAAATGTATTGGTCTTAAGAATAAAAATTCCAGGCAGACTGCAATGTTTTAATTCCTAACAATGTCCATGTGTAGTCAAAGTGGGAAAGCACATGCTGAATGTAACAAAAATGTATATGTTTGACCAGGGTTAGTGCCAATTCCATTTCAATTGATGTTGTCAATTGCATTCCCAGGTCCAGGTGCCTGATGTCTCCCGTACCCCCCTTAAATCCCTGGAGGACATCAAGATGCTGTTCCAGCGTTTCGGCCTTCCCCGCTTCGCCACACTCTCTCCTCCCCATACTACAGAGAGCCCTCGCAGCTTCACACGCAGGCTCTTCGCCAGGGGAAAGGCAGCCTCCTTCACCCCCAGCCCCTCCCCTACCCCCACCAAGCAAGGTGGGGAGCCTAACCTTGAGGCCTCCATCTTGAGGATCAAACCAGGGCTGAATGGGGCCCCTGGAGAGGATGGGGACCAAGGGTATGAGGAGGAGGGAGAGCATGGCTCTTGGAAAGGCGAAGAGGACAAGATGTTACACCTCAACCCAGGGGAATGGAGCGGGCTGGAGAACTCTAACGGAGCCCAAGGCCCTCCTAGTGAACCTGGGGCAGACGAACTGATCTACGAGGCGGAGAGCCCTGACGAGGCGGCTCTGGTCCACGCGGCCAGGGCCTACCACTGCACCCTGCAGGGACGCTCGCTCGAGCATCTTCTCGTGGAGCTGCCAGGGATGGGCAGCCTGGCTGTGCGCCTGCTCCACATCCTGCCCTTCGACTCCACCCGCAAGAGGATGTCTGTGGTGGTCCGCCATCCGCTCACCAACCAGGTGGTGATCTACACCAAGGGAGCCGACTCAGTCATCATGGACCTGGCAGAGTCACCTAAAGGTGCTGAGCCGTCAGACGGGAGACAGGGTCACATCAGAGAACAAACACAGAAACACTTAGACAACTACGCCAGGGAAGGCCTTCGCACCCTCTGCATCGCTAAGAAGGTACAGACATCTACAGTGGTTAAACTTTTAAATACCACATTAATTCACATTTATGTCTATGGAAAAAATACTTGATAGTTTATAATAGTTGATTGTCCTCAGTAGAATCAAATATTTTTCACAGACTGGTGACATACTGGTGCATTGTGCTAACAGGTGTTGGAGGAGGAGGAGTATGACGTTTGGTTGAAGCGACAGGCGTTTGCAGAGACCAGTATAGAGAACAGAGAGGAGCTTCTACTGGAGTCTGCACAGAGACTGGAGACCAACCTCACTCTACTGGGTAAAGCGCCACATTCCAGTCATATTTTCTTACACCATTAGGAGAATAAGGATGCTTTATTTTATTTCATGCTAAAGTACTAGTCATAGGTTCTCAATCAATTAAAGGTGTAACTTTCATAGTCAAAAGTGTTGCTCCTATACTTGTTTATAAACTGAGGTGGTGAATTCAAGGAGCAACTTGGTTAGGGCTGTCCCAGACTAAAATAAATGTTGGTTGACCAAGAGTTGCCTGTTCTTTCGACTAATGGATTGGTCAACATTTTTAAACGTGTATTTTTCCATATATTGACACATCCTAAGTCAGGGTTCCCCAACTGACGGCCCGCGGGCCCCCAAAAAATGATAGATATATAATAAAGAAATCTCGGACCCGAGATGCAAAAAGTCCAAAATGCAATGTCCCAAGGAATTTATTCTACCTAAATAATGCAAAAGTTACATTTTAACTTCATTCATGAGGAGAGAGAATGCAGGAGGCAGTCAACTAATAAAGCAGGCAGTGGACCATTTTGTGTTGCTGAAACGTAAAGCTACAACCGCAGGAGGTAAACAGCACCTGGTGCTGAAAATATAGCTATCTTGTTATGCAAGTGGCACACAGCAACAGATGCAGAAAAACTACACCAGTCAATTAAATTATTTTAATTTGACTTTACAAACAACAAGAGGGCTTAATTTGAGTCTATTTCTTCAGAGCCTAGGCCTATATAAAAATAACTTTACTGGCTGAGGTAGGCTATGGGGCTTAACAGCATCTTTCACAAGAAAAACAATTATGACCTAATAGAAGTGGGATATTTTTTTTATTAGGCCTGCTTACAATTGCAACTGGCCAAAACTGTTGCATCCTACATAAAACAATAATTTATGTCTGTGTCTGAATGTCTGTATCGGGAGTCTTGGTATAGCCTGCTCCTGTAACGACAGAACAAACAGAAAATACTGTCAGCTTGAGACCTAAATATCCCTGGATAAGCATTCACAATAATGTTAGTATTTACTAAATCATATAGGCCACTAAGTTACTTACTCAATGGGAAAAGTTGCATTTAGCCTCGGACACAATCTTGTGGATGTCGGCTGAGATGGATGTGATTTTGATGCGCAGGCATTCCTCGATTGACTTATGTGAAAGCCGGTTCCTGTCGTGAGTCTATATTGCGTTCATAGAAGAAAAGGAGGACTCGCAGGTGTAGGTCGATCCAAACATTGTTAGCACATAAAATGCAAGTTTCTTTTATTGTGTTGTATTCCTCTGAGCATGCCACCAAAAACACACAAGGACTTGGAACTCCTGAGCGCATTCCTGATTTGGCTCGATGTCTGGAATTCAATTAGCTCAGTTTTGAGTTGCAGCCTCATCCAGTAAGGGTATATTTTTCTTAGCAAGGGAGGAGAATTCTCCACCTGGGCGGACTGTGAGAGGATCACGTACAAACACAACGATATCCTTGGGCATGCTGTAATCTTCAAATCTGGTGGAGAAGTTGTCCCTCAGCTGCTTGATGAAATTGTCCATCCCCTCTGTGACAATGCTGTGGCCTGGTCCCTCTGCCTGTCGTTTCTTCAGTGTGCTGAAGTGCAGTAGACAAGATCAAAATCGAACAACTCAAGCTTCCTAGTAAGTTTTTCCACCATGTCCACAGCTTTTGTCGCTCTTCCTTGTAACTGCAGATTTAACCTATTTAAGTGACAAGAATATGTCTGCCAAAAAAGCCACGTGTATAGCTTGCAGTTAACGCTTCAATTTTTCTGCATCGGGACTCTGTTTGAGTGGGGCGGGACTGGCACTTTGAAAGTTCCATGCTTGAATTCATAATGAAGTCTGAGATTGAATTATTTGCAAACAATTTCATTGCAAATAAGACACACTGGCTTGGCATTGGGAAAATATGTCAAGATGAACACATATCTCTCTGTCCATTCTTCCCTGAAATTTAGATTTTCACCTTTCTTTTGATGCTTTTCAAGAGCGACATATTCTCTTGCTATCAAGCTAATTGTTCTGAACGAATGTTGACGTTAAAAAAAGTAGTGTAGGCTACATAGATCTGTTTTTCCCCACCAATCAACGCACAGAGAAATAGATACAAATAATAATTGAATAGAGACATTGGTGATTTTATGAGCGTAATCAGATCGAAATTATTATGTCATTTAATGTATTATGTACTAATCAGATGTGTTAAAAATGTGGTTCAATTTGTAGGCCTATTGAATGTGCTAATATTACAAGCTAATTGTGTAATGGCCCGCTGGCTATTAGCTCAGAAAGAAATTGTCCCGAGGCCAAACCTAGTTGACGAACCCTGCTGTAGGTCATGCAATATGCTTTGTGAACTTCACTGGACAGAGGTTGCTATCCGGTTTTGTGATAAAACAAAGGTGTGGTTGAATTGATTCTGCCACTGTGTGTTCTTAATGTCTCGGCCTTTAGGCCTATATATCACGGTCGCAAGGCATATGAATTAACGGGGGAGGGCTGATTTCTACCCATGCACCGCTACTAATTATCAGAGTTTGCTGGGATTTACTCTCCTGCCATGTAAAAATTATTGACATGGCAGATTCGGACGGATGTGGTGTTTAGTGCTCGTGCACACAATTACATTACCCAACCTCCCATAGTAAAACTAATCCCTTCTGAGTAGGGCGCAATAGATCCTGACCTATAGCATATCATAATCACATCATTAAATTGGTTATAACTAACTCTGAACACCATAATACATGTGACAGCAAAATGGATGCAGAGGACGTGACAAATAAACTTGAAACGGGGGAATGTTTACTGGTTGCTCTGGAGATAAAGGGAAAGTCAAATGTGTGGAATAAGTTTACTGGAGATCAAGAAAAAGAAGGTGAGGAGCAATCTCTGCGTGCATATTATGTGTGCCAAACAGGTGCTGTAAAGATTACAATTACAATTTTTGTTAAGTAAGTTATGGTATTAAGAATAAACAGGATGTGCTCTGAGGCCTACAGCTCAATGATGGTTATACAAGGCTGCTATACGAAGCCTACTAATGATAATGGCATTACTTATGATCATAATAGTAATAATAACAATAAGGAGCTCAAGAAAAGGAGCATTATTATTATTTATTATTATAAATATTATTATTCAGACAATTTGGAACAGCGTAATCAGCACTAAATAAATTATGAATAATACCAGAGAGGCTGTTCTAATGAAAATAAGTTTAAAGCCTTAATTACAGCAAAGCAAAGATTAAAAAGATGAATTTGTGAAATTGTTTACTTTGCATGTTGTTGCGTGAGGCTTGGTGCTCATGGAATCAGTAGGCTATTAAACAAACACTCAAACAGACAACAGAAGCAGGATGTGTCGTCTTCTGTAGATATACTGATGATTTATAAAGCCAGGCACATATAAGTTAGGCTATTGATTATAGACCTAATTAAGTTGAGGTGTCCTCTCTCTTCACTTTGTTAGACAGTAAGGCAAGGGCTGTTTTCTCATCTCCTCATTCTGCTGCTGCCTCCGCCGCATTGTTCTCAACACCAATATGCTGGTTATCTTTGTTATTATGCACATAGCAACATGGTCTAGGAAAAGGCACCAATTCAACAGCGCACTGATGTGTTTCTGAACCACGGACAGTGGCCGCTATCCAACGAGGGATAAAGTGCATTTGTTCTAAAATAATAGTATTTTTATTAGTGTTGCACCATTGTTCTTATGTAATATAACCATTTACAATTTCAGTAGCACGTGTCTTAGACTGACGCACCATGGCATCCCCACGTCCTCTACAATGGATCAGTCCACATAGACATGCGCAAATCAGACCGGTGTTTTGTACACCATGATATACAGTTGGAGTCGGAAGTTTACATACACCTTAGCCAAATACATTTAAACTCAGTTTTTCACAATTTCTGACATTTAATCCTAGTAGAAATTCCCTGTCTTAGGTCAGTTAGATAGATAGATAGATTAACAGTTAACCCACTGTTCCTAGGCCGTCATTGTAAATAAGAATTTGTTCTTAACTGACTTGCCTAGTAAAATAAAGGTTAAATAAAAAAAATAGATAGATAGATACAGTGGGGAGAACAAGTATTTGATACACTGCCGATTTTGCAGGTTATCCCACTTACAAAGAATGTAGAGGTCTGTCATTTTTATCATAGGTACACTTCAACTGTGAGAGACGGAATCTAAAACAAAAATCCAGAAAATCATTTTGTATAATTTTTAAATAATTAATTTGCATTTTATTGCATGACATAAGTATTTGATCACCTACCAACCAGTAAGAATTCCGGCTCTCACAGACCTGTTAGTTTTTCTTTAAGAAGCCCTCCTGTTCTCCACTCATTACCTGTATTAACTGCACCTGTTTGAACTCGTTACCTGTATAAAAGACACCTGTCCACACACTCAATCAAACAGACTCCAACCTCTCCACAATGGCCAAGGCCAGAGAGCTGTGTAAGGACATCAGGGATAAAATTGTAGACCTGCACAAGGCTGGGATGGGCTACAGGACAATAGGCAAGCAGCTTGGTGAGAAGGCAACAACTGTTGGCGCAATTATTAGAAAATGGAAGAAGTTCAAGATGACGGTCAATCTCCCTCAGTCTGGGGCACCATGCAAGATCTCACCTCGTGCGGCATCAATGATCATGAGGAAGGTGAGGGATCAGCCCAGAACTACACGGCAGGACCTGGTCAATGACCTGAAGAGAGCTGGGACCACAGTCTCAAAGAAAACCATTAGTAACACACTATGCCGTCATGGATTAAAATCCTGCAGCGCACGCAAGGTCCCCTTTTCAAGCCAGCGCATGTCCAGGCCCGTCTGAAGTTTGCCAATGACCATCTGGATGATCCAGAGGAGGAATGGGAGAAGGTAATGTGGTCTGATGAGACAAAAATAGAGCTTTTTGGTCTAAACTCCACTCAGCGTGTTTGGAGGAAGAAGAAGGATGAGTACAACCCCATGAACACCATCCCAACCGTGAAGCATGGAGGTGGAAACATCATTCTTTGGGGATGCTTTTCTGCAAAGGGGACAGGACGACTGCACCGTATTGATGGGAGGATGGATGGGGCCATGTATCGCAAGATCTTGGCCAACAACCTCCTTCCCTCAGTAAGAGCATTGAAGATGGGTCGTGGCTGGGTCTTCCAGCATGACAACGACCTGAAACACACAGCCAGGGCAACTAAGGAGTGGCTCCGTAAGAAGCATCTCAAGGTCCTGGAGTGGCCTAGCCAGTCTCCAGACCTGAACCCAATAGAAAATCTTTGGAGGGAGCTGAAAGTCCGTATTGCCCAGCGACAGCCCCGAAACCTGAAGGATCTGTATGGAGGAGTGGGCCAAAATCCCTGCTGCAGTGTGTGCAAACCTGGTCAAGAACTACAGGAAACGTATGATCTCTGTAATTGCAAACAAAGGTTTCTGTACCAAATATTAAGTTCTGCTTTTCTGATGTATCAAATACTTATGTCATGCAATAAAATGCAAATTAATTACTTAAAAATCATACAATGTGATTTTCTGGATTTTTGTTTTAGATTCCGTCACTCACAGTTGAAGAGTACCTATGATAAAAATTACAGACTTCTACATGCTTTGTAAGTGGGAAAACCTGCAAAATCGGCAGTGTATCAAATACTTGTTCTCCCCACTGTAGATAGATAGATAGATAGATAGATAGATAGATAGATAGATAGATAGATAGATAGATAGATAGGTAGGTACTTTATTGATCCCCCGGGGGGGAAATTTCATGATCACCACTTTATTTTAGGATCACCACTTTATTTTAAGAATGTGAAATGTCAGAATAATAGTAGAAAGAATGATTCTATTTCAGCTTTTATTTCTTTCATCACATTCCCAGTGGGTCAGAATACACTCAATCAGTATTTCGCCTTTAAATTGTTTAACTTGGGTCAAACGTTTCGGGTGGCCTTCCACAAGCTTCCCACAATAAGTTGGGTGAATTTTGGCCCATTCCTCCTGACAGAACTGGTGTAACTCGTTGGACTCGTTTTACTGTGGATATAGATACTTTTGTACCTGTTTCCTCCAGCATCTTCACAAGGTCCTTTGCTGTTGTTCAGGGATTGATTTGCACTTTTCCGCACCAAAGTACGTTCATCTTTAGGAGACAGAATGCGTCTCCTTCCTGAGCGGTATGATGGCTGCGTGGTCCCATGGTGTTTATACTTGCGTACTATTGTTTTGTAAAGAGCAAAGAGGCACTGAGTTTGAAGGTAGGCCTTGAAATGCATCCACGGGTACACCTCCAATTGACTCAAATGATGTCAATTAGCCTATCAGAAGCTTCTAAAGCCATGACATCATTTTCTGGAATTTTCCAAGCTAAAGGCAACTTAGTGTATGTAAACTTCTGACCCACTGGAATTGTGATATAGTGAATTATAAGTTAAATGATCTGTCTGTAAACAATTGTTGGAAGAATTACTTGTGTCATGCACAAAGTAGATGTCCTAACCGACTTGCCAAAACTATAGTTTGTTAACATGAAATCTGTGGAGTAGTTGAAAAATGTGTTTTAATGACTTCAACCTAAGTGTATGTAGACTTCAACTGTATATATTATATTTTTTTGCTACTGCTCCACTGAAGAACTTTCGGCCAACCAACAGCCTATCGACCAAACAATCGTCCAGTCGACTAAATGGAGTCAGCCCTAAACTTTGTTAGGGGCTAGCAACAACCAACTGCAATGGCTGACTGTAGTGTTACTGTTTCTGTCAACAGGGGCAACAGGGATCGTGGACAGACTGCAGGAAGAGGTCCCAGAGACCATTGAGGCACTACAGAGAGCAGGGGTCAAAGTATGGGTCCTCACTGGGGACAAACAAGAGACTGCCATAAATATTGCCTGTGCCTGCAAACTACTCAGGTCCACAGACCAACTGCTGACTGCGAACTGTGGTAGCAAGGTGAATGTTATTCTAAATTATTTGTACTCCTTCAAAATGCGTTCCTGTCATTCCTCATCCTGTCTGGTGTCTCTCTTCAGGAGGCGTGTGAGGCCTTGTTGTTGGAGCTGCGGGCGGTGGTGGAGCGTGGCGAGGCAGTTGAGGGCACGTCGGGCTTCACCCTGGTGGTAGACGGGCGCACGCTGGACTTTGCCCTACAGGAGGACCTAAAAGGGGACTTCCTGGAGCTGAGCCGGCGCTGCAGGGCCGTGGTTTGCTGCCGCTCAACCCCACTTCAGAAGAGCCAGGTGGTAATGCTGGTACGGGACCAGCTCCGAGTCATGACCCTCGCCATAGGTCAGTGGAAGTCAGTAACACTTTAATAAATTAGTAGTCCAGGATATATAAACATGTATAAGGCAGTAGGAATAGCCCTGTCTTAGTGTTTCCAATCTAGATTACTTAAGTCTGGGGTGTCCTTTTTGTCCAGGTGATGGAGCCAATGATGTCAGTATGATCCAGGTGGCAGATGTTGGCATTGGGATATCTGGCCAGGAGGGCATGCAGGCTGTGATGTCCAGTGACTTTGCCATCTCCAGGTTTAAACACCTCCGCAAGCTGCTGTTGGTCCATGGCCACTGGTGCTACACACGCCTGGCCAACATGATCCTCTACTTCTTCTACAAGAATGTGGTAAGAACATCTCTCTGTCACCCCAGGCACACACACACACACACACACACACACTCACTATCTCTGTCTTTATTTTCTCTTTCTCCCTCCCTTTTGTCCCCTTCTCTTCCTGTGTGTTTAGATGTATGTGAATCTGCTGTTCTGGTACCAGTTCTTCTGTGGTTTCTCTGGGAGTGTCATGACCAACTCCTGGGTGCTCATCTTTTTCAACCTCCTCTTCACCTCTGCCCCTCCCCTTCTCTACGGGATCCTGGACAAAGACGTGTCGGCAGACACCCTCATTAAGTTACCGGAGCTCTACAAATCTGGACAGAATTCCAAGGTGTGTGAAGGTGGAATCTGAGAGCATTAGGACAAGGATTTCCAACTCCGGTCCTTAGGTACATTTTTGTTCTAGCCCAGCACTAACACACACTTATTGATATGTTTTATTTATGTATCTCTCCAGGCCTACCTCCCTTCTACCTTCTGGCTGACGATGCTGGACGCTCTTTACCAAAGCCTTGTCTGTTTCTTCATTCCTTACTTTGTGAGTAGATTTACACCAGATTTGCACAAGTAGTGTTATTGCCATTGATTTATTGCGTTTTGTGTTCTGTGTCTACATTGTGTAATCCTATACCTTGAGAATGAGAAGTATGGGAGTAGTTTCGGTTGAATAGGGCATCATGCCATACCCTGCCTTTTTAAAGGCATGACAGGATTTCCTTATGGATAATTCACTTTGTTTTGGTCTTTATTTTTGGTTAGGCATATGCAGGGTCAGATGCAGACATGCTCTCGTTTGGGTCTCCCATCAATGCCTCGGCCCTCCTCATCATCCTACTACACCAGGTCATCGAGAGCCGCACACTGGTGAGACTTATACTTTACCTGACACACAGTTCCATGCTTAAATTCATAATGAAGTCTGAGATTGAATTCTTTGCAAACAGCAACATTTTAATTGTAAATAGGACACACTGGCTTGGCATTGGGAAATACAGGTGTTCCAAGTTTGTAGTGTCATACCCAAAAATAATTGTTTTGGTTTTATACATTTGCAAACAATTCTAAAAACCTGTTTTCATTTTGTCATTATGGGGTATTGTGTGTAGATTGATGAGGGAAAAAAAACAATTTAATCAATTTTAGAATAAGGCTGTAACGTAACAAAATGTGGAAAACGTCAAGGTGTCTGAATACTTTCCGAATGCACTGGATTTAGCACTTTTGACTAGGTCTCAAAGACTTCACATTTTGAAGGGGGCAACTCATGGGTTCAAGTTTGAATAAGTGCACCTGGGATCGTGTCCGAATGTTCCTGTTCCATGTTATGTACTCTGCTTATATTCCTATTTTGATCTGTGCTATGCTCCTGTGTTACAGACATGGCTACATGCGCTAGTGCTGGTGGGTAGTGCGCTCTTCTACCTCTCTTTCAACCTGGTCTTCAGTGTGATGTGTGTGACGTGTAGTCCCCCCACCAATCCTCATGGTGTGGACAAGCTACAGATGTCCCAACCACTCTTCTACGGAGTGTGTGCCCTCACCACCGTGCTGGCACTGCTACCAAGGTATACACACACGCACAGTATTGCCAACATTTTCAGACAGAATCACTGCTCGATTTGAGACACACATCATTAAAAAAAATGTTTTTTTAAACCTTTTCTACCTTCCCTTCCTCACTATTTCAGATTCCTGTTCCATGCATTGCGCAACAGCGTCTCCCCCTCTGAAACACTGAAGGCTGCTCTGATGGACCAGCTCAACCCAGACGACTACTGTAGGAGGATGCAGCGCTGGAACCAGACCCAGGCCCAGAGTAAAGCCAGGGGTCTCATCATCAACGTGGAAGACTCGGACATCAAGATCCCTGACTTTATACTCCCTAAAGAGCTGAAGGACTGCAGCGCTGCCACTGGCTCTGTGCTTTCCTGACCACAGAGGCTACAGGAGGTGGCTACCATAGAAATAAAAAGAAAAGAATAGCGTCCCCATTCAAGTCATTGATGCCATTGTGAGTGTAATCATAGGAGTAAAGAAGGAAGTAAAAGCTGAACGTGTACCCATCAATCTGTGCTGTGATTTGTTGAATCACCACAACTGACATTCCAAAAAATACATTCCATTGCATGAGCCACATCAGATGGCATTATTTGAATGAACATTCTACATTAACATGAAAATGATTGCATCACAATATCAGGCAGCCATTGTTAGTGTACCCATGAGTTTACCAGTCAAATTGCCAGGGTTAGAGGTTCCAAGCCCATTCTATTCTTTATTTATATGGTGGCTACAGGGTTCAACCCTAACACCCTTCAAAGCTAGCTGGCTTGCTGCCTCGCATACGTTGCTCGCTGGTGATGGTTAAGATCACCATGCTGTCTATCCAGGGGAAAGAGATGGATGTTTCTCACGTCTTTAACATGGAGTCATGGTCCCATGAGAAAAGATTGCTGATGTGGATAGACATTCATAAATGTGTCTCAGGGGTATGGTAGGACTTTGACACAATCCGGTTATGAATGGGAGCTGTGAAACAATCCAGATTTGTGATGTGATATCAGAAGCGTTTTTTGTTTAATTGTTGTTTGTTCCATGAGAACATATACTGTACTACGCTGGTTACATTCCTCTACTGAATAATTTATGCAATCGCAGGTTAAGTGAGTTTCACTGCTTTCTTGAGAACGGTGAAATTATATGCAGGAGTATGTGCAATGTTTAGAATGTGTTTACAATCCTTGAGCTGCGTACGCTTATTTTTAAAGTTAGCATTGGCTATGACTCCTTTTGTGTTTAGGCACAGCTCTTCAATGTTGGTGTTTCTTAAACAAACACTCCAAAATGACATTTTAATGACGCATATTATTGCATATGAACCTTGGACACTGGGAGGTCCGATTGAAGGGCTGGACCAAATCAAAATGCTGTAAAGTGGCCTTTTCCTCCTGAATCACACTTGAATTAATTTTGACTGGAGTTTAAATGGATTTGGCATGGACCTGACCTTTTTCACCACTGTTTTCCTCTGATCTGTAGTCAAATTGAGTAAAGCAGTCCATTAAAACATGAGAAACAATCTATTTTTCAAGAGTCCTGACACGTTTAGTTACAAGACAAGAACCAAAATGCTATGTAAATTTACATGCTGAAAAATGAAATGTAGGAAGTTTATTGAAGGCCTGGGGCTTCTAAAGCAAGACAACCAAAAGTGCAACTTAGTAAACCCCTACTGCCTCTGATCTGGCAAACTCACTAAGCACAAATGCTTTGTTTGTAAATTATGTCTGAGTGTTGGGAGTGTCCGTAAATAATATAAGGAATTTTGAAATGATTTATACCTTACACTTATATTTTAGCAATTACATTTACTTGTAATACTGTACGTGTATTGAAAACCAAATACTTTGACTTTTACTCAAGTTTTATTTTACTGGGTGACTCACTTTTACTTGAGTAATTTTCTATGAAGGTATATTTAAGTATGACTTTACAAATGCTCTCTTGAGCTTGCCTGGATAATGCAATTCTGACCTGGTTTGGTCTTCTTAAGACAAACTAATCCTCAGTATTTTATGTGGTAACATTAGACTGATGTATTTTTTATATATATATTTTGTACAGTAAAATCCTGTAAATCAAATCCTGTAGAACATGGCAAAGGCAGCTCATTTGAATATTGTCAAATTGGAAAAGTTTGAGCAATGATTAGAAATGATTTTCTATCAACTTAATTCCAAATGTGTGTACTGTAACAGATATTGGTATAAATACATTAGCAACTCACATGTTCTGTCATGTTAATTATTTTAGTTGTGTTAAGTCTAATTTGTGTACAATAATTAGGGTTATTATAAAACAAACTACTTAATTAGCCTAGTATTCTAAACAAGGGTAAATGGGGCCTCAGTCAACCCTGCTAACTCCCTCAGTCTTTCTTTCAAAATGAGGATAAAGAACCGTTTAATCCTACAAACTGGATGCTTTCAGATCAGTGGGCATATGACTAGTGCACAGACATTACCACAGTAGGCCTACAGTATTACATTTTTGTTGTGGCTTGTCTGCTTAGAACTTCCTCACATGTTAATTTCCGTTTGTTCAACGTGTCGGATTTCGGTTGGTGCTTTTAGAATGTTGAGTCGACTCGGTAGCCTGGCAGGTTGAGAAGCGCACAGGTGACTAATTGCCTTCGTGTTCACGATAAGCTACTACACTGACATGCCAAGTGTCGACAATGAGTTGGAGACATTAGGGTAAGAATGTAATTCTCCAGTGTACCTTTTCGTACTGCTTTCCTGATCAAACGAAATTCAAGTACTCTTAATGTGTAATGAGTTAAAGCAAAGTTCAGGAATGATAAGGCCAATCGTACAGATGGTGGTGGCTATATTTACTGTTTGAATGACATTTTAATAAAAGGTACAAATAAATATTAAATTTCTCACTACATTAAATTGTTGTACCTATTATGGTGCAGGCATTGTTAAAGTAACCCACTGGGCACACGCTGGTTGAAAAAGCATTGTTGCAATGTGGAAAATACATGGGATTTGAAAAAAGTAATCAACCAGCGTTGTAAACATTGAAATTAGTCTTACAGAGCTGTACAGGCCAGGTTTAATGGACTGTTGTAAAGTTGTTCTGGTTTAAAATTGTCAATTTATGGTATTTTTTCAGAATTAGAAGCAGCTTCCTCTTGTTGGGTCTATTTTTGTAGCAGATGTATTTAAGTTGAATGATTTTACAATGTGCATTAATCATCATTCTGTCTGGTGTCCCCTGAGAGGACATGTGTACCAAGAGTGGTGGAGGTAGACGAGTGGAAACTGGTAAGCCCATATTCCACCATTACACGTATACAACAGAAATAAAGCTTGAACTGGCTACCCCTTAGTCTAAATGCCTGGGGGTAGAGTCAGAGCAAAATAGCATAAATTAATGTTTATCATTTTCAGTCACAGATAAAAGGAAGACGACAATATGATGTGGAGAGAAGAGGAGGAGCTGTGACATGTGGACAGCCAAAATAGGCATATTCCCACAATGAACTAAAAGTTCTTAACCTCAACACTGGTAGTTTGTCACTCCTGTTAGCCAGAGATCCTCTCTGCTCCACATAGATTAAATGACTGGCTGGTAACCTAAGACAAGTGGGCTCTGAACATCAAGCAATTTCCAGGACATGCACAATGACAATGTTGTAGATAGATTTTATTTTTTTGTTATACTTCAGTTACTCCAGGAATTCCTTTTTCTAAATTGACCAATATCTTTCACTGACATTTGATTGATCTTAATTTTACTCAACAAGATGTCACCCCTCATACTGTGTTTTCTGTTAATATTTAATTTAAGAAAATGGCTACATAAGTCACAGTTTAATTACAAAACACAAGCAAGGAAGGGGTTACATTCAAGTATTAGAACAAACAATACAGCATCAAGACTATCAAACATGTATCAGTCTTTCAGCAACAGAGCCGTGTGAGTGTGTGTGTATGTATGTGTGAGGGTGCATGATATAGATATTAAAAAGATGTCATAGTTTCCTTTTTCATGATTTGATCACCATCTTGTGATTCTGACACAGAACAGTCCTTTTGTTGTCAAGTTGACACTCCTAAGCAACCTCCACTACCTGCCGTAGCTCTTCGATTAACGGTACGAGCTCCTTCTCCAGACTGATGATCAAACCTACAAACAACATCAGTTAAGTTTGGATAACCCTTCAGAATGCTGTACTTTTCATTCTCATTCATGCAGAGGCAAAGACTCCATAAAGTAGAGATCTTTGTCTTACCTGTGTTGGCAGTACTGCTTGCGATGAAACTGATCACCAATGGCAACCGGTTAAACTGCACAATCTGGCAAAAAGGAGAGGCGACCAAACAAGATTGTCAGCATAACAAGGCACATACAGCGCATTTGGAAAGTATTCAGACCCCTTGACTTTTTCCACATTTTGTTACGTTACAGCCTTATTCTAAACTGGATTAAATATACCCCATAATGACAAAGCGAAAACAGATTTTTAGAAATGTTTGCAAATGTATTAAATATAAAAAAAACATGCCTTATTTACATAAGTATTCAGACCCTTTGAGCTCAGGTGCATCCTGTTTTCCATTGATCATCCTTGAGATGTTTCTACAATTTTATTAGTGTCTACCTGTGGTAAATTAAATTGATTGGACATGATTTAGAAATGCACACCTGTCTATATAAGGTCCCACAGTTGACAGTGCATGTCAGAGCAAAAAAAACAAGCCATGAGGTCGAAGGAATTGTCCATAGAGCTCTGAGACAGGATTGTGTCGAGGCACAGATCTGGGTAAGGGTACCAAAAAAAGTCTGCAGCATTGAAGGTCGTCAAGAACACAGTGGCCTCCATCATTCTTAAATGGAAGAGGTTTGGAACCACCAAGACTCTTCTAAGAGCTGGTCAGGGAGGTGGCAAAGAACACGATGGTCACTGACAAAGCTCCAGAGTTCCTCTGTGGAGATGGGAGAACCTTCCAGAAGGACAACCATCTCTGCAGCACTCCACCAAGATCCTTGATGAAAACCTGCTCCAGAGTGATCAGGACCTCAGACTGGGGCAATGGTTCACCTTCCAACAGGACAATGACCCTAAGCACACAGCCAAGACAACGCATGAGTGGCTTCAGGACAAGTCTCAAAATGTCCTTCAGTGGCCCAGCCAGAGCCCGAACATCTCTGGAGAGACCTGAAAATAGCTGTGCAGCGACGCTATATTCCATTCAACCTGACAGAGCTTGAGACGATCTTCAGAGAAGAATGGGAGAAACTCCACAAATACAGGTGTGCCAAGCTTGTAGCGTCATACCAAAGAAGACTCAAGGCTGTAATCGCTGCTTCAACAAAGTACTAAGTAAAGGGTCTGAATACTTTTGTAAATATGATATCAGTTCATTTTTAATACATTTGCAAACATTTCTAAAAATCTGTTTTTGCTTTGTCATTGTGTAGATCTTTTTTTTTTAAATCCATTTTAGAAAAAGGCTTTAACGTAACAAAATTGAGAAAGTCAATGTGTCAGAATACTTTCCGAATGCACTGTAGGTCAGTGTTTCTCAAACCATTCCTGGGGAGCCCCAGGGAATGCACACTTGTTCTAGCCCAGCACTGACTCAACTAATCATTAAGTCACCCCAGGCTAAGGCAACAATGTATAGTGTTAGGTCTAGATTTAACTTACCTGGTATGTGTTATAGTAGCAGATGATGCTCTTGTTTTTGGAGAGCCCTAGCTTACTGCCCTGGTCGGTGGCCAATGCAAAGGTGGAGAGGAAGCCTGGCCGTAGTGCATATTCAGGTGCGTTATCGTTCGCCACTGAAGGATAAAATATTAGGTACACTGAGCACAACACATTGGACATGGATAAGAAAAGAATTACTTAGCTTTTAGAACAGAACACAGTTGTGATGGAGACCTACCTTTGATAACTGGGACACCGTCCCTGTCTGTCACTACGATTGCATGAAGACCCTCAACACTGGTGGATAAGGAGAAAAAGAGCAGCACATAACATAGCTGATTAAACTCCAGTCCATGGTGAAGGAAATTTCTGATGAACTCCAACAAAGCGTAGCAGACCAGGCTTTGTGGAATTCAGGTCCGACTATATAGATTTGCCCAAGGTCAATACTTCAAAAAATGTCAATTATGAAACTCTTACCTTGTACCTGTTTGTCCTCCATTCTTTTTCAATAAACGTTGATCAAATCAACCAGACTGTTTCCATGTTGAGGTTCAAATTGGCACATGCATTTGCCATTTTAGAGTATAAACGAGCAACGTCGGTGGCTCTATTTGATTTACGTTTATTGGAAAAGTATGGATTTCAGCAAACAAACGCACGCAATGACAGATGTCAAACATAAATACAAGGTAAGCGTTATTTATTTTTGTATTCAGTTTGGGGCAAATCGATGTAGTTGGAACTGAATTCCACAAAGCCTGGTCTCTGCTCCACTCAGTTGGTGGAGTTGATCAGAATCTTCCTTCACCGTGAAGTTTAGTCAGCTACACATGACATAATTCGTTAGTCAAATTAATTAATATTAGGGTTCAGCAACATAAGAATCACAGTGAACACCATAATCATACAACAAACATACCTTGGTAGCTGTTTGTACAAGTATCTCTTCAAGTCCTGCAACAAATGTGTCAAGTGTTAGAATCACACAGACCAGATTATGGCTTCTTCATCTGGCTAGATGGATATAATTAGTGATTGTGTTCAAAGAATTGATACTTACATCAGCCATGGTGGAAATGTACTTTATTCCTCCGTCAATTACTAAAAGAGAGAACTAAACTATGGCAAGGGTATCTGTAAAGCTAAATAATATCAGCAGGTATTTTTTAGCTCTCCCTAGTTTCCCTTGACTTGTTGACAGCTAACGTTAGCTAGCTATCTCCAGCTGATACTGGGTTTAGGAAGGTAACGTTAGCTAGCTGAACTTAGTTGTTTTTAATATGTGCTTACTTACCAAATGTCATTTTCACTAGCTACAATGTATGACTACCTTTATCGGATACTTAAAAAATGCACTGTTTTGGTGAATGCTAATGTACTGTTACCTTATTTTCTTGTTTTAATTGGAACAAAATCTTCGACGCTTTTCTGACTCAGCTTGAGCACAAGGAAATCACATGACTGACTTGATCAGAGAGGAAGAAGCAAAGCGAGAGTATTTATTCAGCCCAAAATCTTACCGAGTGCGATAAACCCTTTGTTGAATAGAGGTCTATGAAAGTGTCGAATTACGCAAGGCTTATTTGATCGAATAGACGTTTCGTAATGTTTAGGCTCTTACAAATGTACTAATGTAAGTGGATGCAAATGTAATTCCGTCAAATTTGATAAAAAATTACTTTCCCGTGTGAGCCACATGCACAACTATCTGCCCTCTAATTGGCTAGAATGGTCCCACCTGATCTTGCCGCATGCCTTCCATCTTGGTCAAGTCAGTGCCATCTGCGATATTTGGGACGTCGCTAACTTTAACCCTTACTCTAACCTTAACCATAACCCTTACCTAACCCTAACAATTTTAAATGTTAACTTCAATTAGGTCGGGAAGTCCCAAGGATTCCGGATAGCACCGACTCTTCCATCTTTGAGGACATGTATTGCCATTGTTAGAGCGGTCACTCAACTATCTTGTCAATATAATAAATCATCTTTGACTTGACCGATGTTGAGCCAGCAACATCCAGGTTACACTGTTCGAAAATGCTTCAAAATAAGAGCCCTGTAAACAGTGGAAATTGTTAATTCTGTTCTGTAGCACCGAGTATCCAAAACCATTGCATTTCTGCAAATTGATGTTATGTTCATTATACCTATTACCAAACATAGCAGAATTAAAAAAATGTTTTAAAGAGAGCAATTAAGAAATAGATTATATAGATAGTGGGATATTTTGTCTGCTTCTCTGGGTTTGTCATCCCCCCTCCAGTTCAAATATAGTAAACTATTTATAGTACATCCCCACACAGGCGTCAACTTTTCTTCCCAAACTCTCCCTTGACAACTTAATAAGAGATCTTGCTGAGAATTTACCTCAAGGTTTGAAATCTGAACTTCGCTATGTGGGGTGTGGTTGTACTTTAAGTGAATAGACTGGTTGATATCACAGGCATACATATTTCTGTTGGCTGTTTCTTATGCATGTCTATTTGGTGTTGCTACTAGGCCACTGGTGCTGTGACTGTTAAGACTGTCAATAGGCTGGTACAGGCCTCCAGATCCTGTCAAGTATGTGCTGATGAGACCTCATTCTATTGAGATAAGCAATTCCAGTTACTAAATATGATCTTGCCTTAGCAGTTTGAGTGAAATCTTAAGGATATCTGGCTTGCTTTTTCTGCTGTAGTGTGAGTATGCTGTTGAACAAAGGATAAAGTGCAATAGCTATTTGTATTATCATTTGTAGTTTATATAATGGTGATTTGGTTGACAACTAGTTTTGTGATATGTGGGACTGAAACTGAGCACCATCTTACTAAAGGCTATCCCCTCACTTCACTCCATTGCTATAGTCATGATCTTAATCTTAATAATTTCTGCCTACTCTATAGCAATGGGGGACTTTCAGCAATTTGAACAGGACTTCTACCAGTCAGGGTATTACATTGATGACCAGGGACAGGTGGCCTACGACTACGGCGATGGCTATGACCATAACCCAGAGAATGAGGATGAGTAAGTATATGGGGTAAACTCTGCATTCCTGAGTGGTGGTGTACAACTCTTCCTTCAACTTTAGGACTGGGAAGATTTGAATGTGTCAATAAGTCATAATATATAATTTTGTTCTCTGAAGAAGGTAAATTGTCATGATAAAAATGGAGGGGTACAATGGGGGCACATCCCTCATCTTCCCCTACTGTTTTTGGAAAGAAAGTAGATACATTTAGCCAGTAAGATTTTTGTTTTGTTATTAGTGGCATAGATGTGTCCATGCCTGGTGTGTTCGCCCCCTCTACGGACCAGCCTTATACAGGACAGGCCTTCCAGCCTCCAATGCCTGCTGGGACATATCAATACACAGCGGGAACAGACGGATCATATGAAGAGGAGCCTCCGTTGCTGGAGGGTAAGACCTGAGTCACTAGTACTGCTCTAAACTGGTTGTTTATTCAACACATTGTTTTATCTGGGGATTAAATCTTTAACAGAACTCAAATTAAATAAATACAATATTTCAATGTGAAAGTGTATATGGGTATTCTCATTCACATCTGTTTTTATTAATCTGTTGTGTATTTGTGCAGAGCTTGGCATAAATTTTGAGCACATATGGCAGAAGACGTTGACAGTGCTGAACCCTATGATGCCAGCAGATGGCAGCATCATGAATGAGACCGACCTGACGGGCCCTATTCTGTTCTGTATCGCTCTGGCTGCCACTTTACTTATGGTGAGGAACCTCCGGAGCAGCTCATGTCCGTGTGTGTGTGCTGCATGTTTTCACAGCTCAAGTCATCATGAGACACTATTCAAATAAAAAGCATTTGTAGCTATGTAAATGTGCATGTACTGTAACTAAATGCATTTATTCTCATGTAGGCAGGAAAATCCCACTTTGGCTATGTCTATGGCATCAGTGCCATCGGCTGCATGGCGATGTACACCCTGTTGACCCTGCTGAGTTCCCTGACTGTGTCCTATGGCTGTGTAGCCAGCGTTCTGGGCTACTGCCTCCTCCCCATGGTGGCACTATCTGCATTCGCAGTCATCTTTTCCCTACAGTGAGTAGGCCTAATAAAAAGGTTGCCTAAATAATACTGGGGAAAACAAATACGATTTGCTCATCTTGATTTAAATCTGACTTTTGATTTCCGCCCAGAGGGATCATTGGAACTATCCTAGCCTTGCTGGTGATTGGCTGGTGCAGTTTCTCAGCTTCCAAGATCTTCATCTCCACCCTGGCTATGGAGGGCCAGCAGCTGTTGGTAGCGTACCCCTGTGCCCTGCTTTATGGAGTCTTTGCCTTGCTAACAGTGTTCTAAAGCCCATTACTGTCACTGGCTGTAAACAGAGATCAAATTTCTGAGGCAGTACGTTGGGCACTACGTGTCCCATATGGGTGTCAGTGTGGTATATGGGTGTGAAAATAACATTGAGTTATAGTTATATAGTTTTATTTGTTGTATTCCTTTCTTTTTTTGAAATGGGGATTTGGTTTCTTCATGGGGGTTACTTTATATTGTGAAAAATGTAACCTGGGTGTGTGATTGGTTGACATTTGTGCATTGGAATGTGCCAATAAATGTCAAAATGTCGCTATCAAACTTTATTTAGTTAATTTGAAGGGTTACCACATACTTTTGTATATATAGTGCAATTTGCCTGGGAAATGGAAAAAAGCTATAATTATTACCAGTGTATATATAATCTTAGAAATCCTATATGATTCTTCGAAATACAATAGTGCAAGAAACCCTTAAAACTGTAATCCTAATCCGCATTAGGTGAAACAGCGCTACTGGTCGCCCCAGGCACATTTGTTATTGTTTTGGTTTTGTTTATGAATCGAGGAGAGGGGAATCCAGCATCTTGGTATAAAAAAAAAATCATATTACATACTCTGCTGTTCTATCGCAAGTGCAATGATGTGCAGTAATGTTAGAGGGAAAAAGTGTTTGTTGTTTGAATTAACATCTTTGTTGTTGTAAAAATCGCAAACGAATGTGGCAGTTTTACTGCTACGGATTCCAGCTTTAAGCACGGTTTTTCTATATAAAAAACGAATTGTTCTTTCAAGAATAGTCTTAAATTATTACATCCAATTTATACTCACAAAGCATCCCACTTACAAAAACATTTAAACTTTTAAAGTATTTTAAAAATCAGCAAAGAAATATGAGGCATCCATTCTGATAAACACTTTTCCTTGGTAAAGTACAATGTTGTCAAAAAAAATAAAAACAGACTTTTAAGATTTGTATTTTAAATTCATCCATTCAATAACACATTTCCAATACAGGGGTTGGCATAGCTGATTCACATAGCCTCTAAATAATGTTATTTAGTGGATTTCTCTGTTTTACTGTAGGGTTTGGATCTCTACTGTATTGGTTTTAGGATTGCATTGGTTATTCACTATTATTTTAACCATTTAGTCCATAAAGCATAAGGGACAATAGGGAGTAATTGATACACTGGGCCTAGTATGACAACCCCTGATGTAAATACATACACAACAAATCTTGAAGACCAAAGGTTGTGTGTTCTATTCCCAGCAGAGTCAGTAGACCCATACTCAGTTCCCAATATCTTTTTCCCATGGTCTTTTTTTCAAATGAGGTCGGCTGCCACGCAGGTTACCCTTCAAGACAGCAGGGAAATAAACAGATAAAGGCTGTTTTAAGTACTGTAACAATGTACCTTCACTGTAATTATCCTGTAATTACATAGCCATTAAATAGGAACACTTAATTTAAAGTGTGACTAGAAAGGTAAATTGTTACTAAGGGGGAATTATTTTTTCATAAATTCTTCATTCGTCTCAATCCGCCGATGTCTGCCTTCTGCATCTGCGGTGGAAGATGGCAGAGCTACAGCAGTGTTTGTCAGACCAGGAAATATCACGAAAATTGGTCTTCTCACAAAAACGTCTGTAGCATCCGAACCCCTACAGGCATCAAGGGACTTGTGTGAAGTCGGTACTGCTGATCTGCCAACTTCTGTCTGTAGCATCCGAACAGTTTGGGCTACACACTAATATGACCTCTCTATGGAAAGGTGAGACTCTCACGAACACTTGCATGTTTTGCTCTAGGATGCCCACAAGCCTCACAAGACTTGTCTGAAGGTATCCCGTTACCAGTTTCTATGGGCTAATAGCAGTAAGGCCAAATTCTTAAAAAAAATGTTTATCAAATGCATTTTTTTATATACCTAAATGGGTCCTACATTTCTAAATCAAATAGCTAAAGGATCCATGGTATGACCATTTAAAAACAATTCCATATGTTAGCATGGTCACATCTCTGTTAAGATGCGACCTCTATTTCCTTGACTTGTGTCGATTGTGTCCTCCATTGGAATGCAAGAAGGTGTTTTACATGGTGCATTCCTGTAAGGCTAATAATAATATAATTTAGTTGGTGCTTATTTTTCCTATTTGAAATGTTTTTTTGTTGTTGCATATCCCGCTCTCCTTGAGACACCTTCAGAGAGTGGGGTCACAGCCAGGGGCTCTCCCTGTGACACCTTCAGAGAGCAACCAGGTCCACTACTACAAGGCAGCAATCCCAACTTTTGCCTGGACCCTGAAGGACGTCACCCTCAACCGCAGCCCCAGCACACACAAGAACAACGGACACCCCGCCCCGACCAGCGAGACCCCCTCCCGAAGGACCTGCACTAGAGAATTCACGCCAAGAGGACCTACATCCAGACGACAGCTTCACCAGCCACACCCCAAACAGCTGAGACCACCCCAAACAAACCCTGGCCAAACCACAGCTTCACCAGCCACAACCAACAACTATGCCACGTTCAAAGTCACTTAAATCACATTTCTTCCCCATTCTGATGCTGGTTTGAACTTCAGCAGATCGTCTTCTTCTTCTTCTTCTTTGGATTAATGGCGGATCGCAAACAACTGAAAGGTGCATACACCGCCACCTACTGTATCGGATTGTGAGGCCGGTCACGGCCTCCCACCCCTAAATTCTCGCACCCACACCCGTATCCTTGATAAATTTCAACATCTCCTTCGACACTATCCCGTCACCACTCCCTCTGCAGATCGTCTTAACTATGTCTACATGGCTAAATGCATTGAGTTGCTGCCACGTGATTGTCTGCTATATATTAGCAACGGCTAACTGATATTAGCAACAGTAAACTGATATCCCCATAATTAATGAATTGGTCAAATATGGCCTAGTAGGCAACAGCTAGATGCGAGGTCACTGCAGATCGACAACCTACCAGTTCTTGTGCACCCACTTACCAATGCCATACCTCCACATACGTAAGCAGATGAAAGCTTCAGCAGATTAAAACTTTGATTACCTATTATAATGTTGTCAAGGATGCATCTGTTTTAAAGCGACGCCCCTCTATGGTAGCAAGAGCGGGTTCCATGAGAAAGGGGAAAAGTGAAGTCTTTTCTCAAAGCTTTGATCAAATATTTCCCATATAAAACGTTGCTGCCATCAACATACAATCACTACAGTTGATTGTCCCTTTAATTTGAATACCGGAAGTGACGCTATTGTTCTGCGAAGAAAATACCAAACACGCGTGTCCCCACCAAGCTAACGCTAGATATCTACCTAGCTAGCTAGTGACTGAACCGTCAACGATGGGGAAGAGAAAACAGAAGAATCAGATCTTCAATAATTTATCCAAAAAGCAGAAGAAACATCTGAAAGAATTTGGGGAGGAGCATCCATTCCATGATATGTACGCAGCAATTCAAATTCACTGAATTGTATTCCTCAATTAGCTATAGCCAACGACGTAACTAGCTAGCAAACAGCTAGCTGACTGGCTACACATGTTTCTAATCACTTGACACTGCATAGAATAAAGTCCACATTTATAAATCAAATGTTTTACATTATTTATTCTAGAGTCACAGAAAAGGCAGAGAAAACACAAATAGTGGATCTGGTAAGTCTACTGTCTCATCGGCTAACTAGCTAACTTACTTATCTTGACTTTCAATTAGTACGTTAGTTTGCGTTTTCATTTTTTTCTACAGCCAGACAGCCCGGTACAGTCCAGTGCTGAAAGTGACGAGGACGACGAACCAGAGCAAAAGTCAGCATACCAGAAGTTGTTGTCTACTCTCAGCAGCCCGGCAGACCACGAAAGCGAAGATGAGAGTGTAAATGATGATGATGAAGAAGAGGTGGAGGAGTATCTCAGTGAAGGCAAGTGAAAGTGTCAAAGTGCACACGGATTGAAGCATAGTTTTGCTTGGAAATATATTGTATATGTTTGTGATGATTTGTCTTTTGAACAATCATGGAGTGACATTGCAAATCAGATCGGAATTTCGAATTTTCTATGCTGCTTGATTTTAGAAGGCAGTGATGGAGATGATGAGGAATATCAAGAAGCAGGAAATTATTTGACTGTGACACCAGAAGAGGTGGATGAGGAGGAAGCAGGACCAAATGAAGGTGCTGAGGATGCTATGGAGGAGGAAACAGCAGGAGGTGTTGAGTTTGAGGACGAGGAACATGAGTCTCAGTTCTGTCTGGAGAACAACTTCTCTGGAGAAGGAGAACAGGAGAGCACAGAGAGCACTGCTAAACAAGAGGAGAAGGAAGGTAAGCGAACATTCAGGAAGATTTAGTCCTTCATTTAATCGTCCTTCATTCTGGTTTTGTATCCACTATCCAGCTCTGGAATTCTTCATAGCTCAGTGGAGTTTGGAGTGAAAAGGCAATTCTTCAATGTGTGTCCCATTTTTAAAATATCATCCTATCTTTTTTAGACCCCTTTAAGCTGCACCTTGACACAGAGATTAGCGAGGAGGACGTAAAAAGGATCACTGCTGGCACTAAGGCTAAGGCTCAGGTCAAGGTAAACCCACATTCGTCTGACCTTAATTATATTTTTATGTGTTCTTCTTTAAAGTTTTACAGCCAAGATTGTGTAACCTCTCATGTCCACCTTCAACACCCCCTTCCCCACACAAATCACACCACAGTGGCCAAGACTGGGAAACCTCCTCTGCTCCTCCCCTCTGGAGAGGTTTGGTCGCGCCGTCCAGGAGAAAGACAGAAGGCCTCTGGCGCTCCACAAAGTCCTGGAAACTAACTGGACATCTCTGAACCAGACCTCCAACCCTAAGGGGGCCGTAGAGGAGGTCCGTCCACTGCAGCTGGAGCTGCTGTCTCTAATGGATTCCTACAGGGATGTGTACTTCCCAGAGAGCTCACCACTCACCGAGGGCCGGCAGGTCCGCAGTGCCTACTGCCTCCACGCACTCAACCACGTGCTGAAGGCCAACTCCGGTGTTCTGGGTCATAATGCCCAGATGAGGGAGAATCAAGCCGCGTACAAAGCCGGAGGGAACAAGGCCGAAGTTGAGCCACAAGATGAGCCCCGGGACCAAGGCTTGACCAGACCCAAGGTAAGGCACCTGTTTACTTGTGTACTTTGTCCTAAGTACCAACCCAGAGTAGCACCACCAATGTGTGCTGATTAGTAATCCAGCTCTGTTGGAGGGACTGAATGTTGTTTACACATTTGGTTAGTCTACCCCTTTTCACCACCAAGATATTGTAATTAGTTCCCTCATGCGTCTGTGTACAGGTTCTGATCCTGGTGCCGTTCCGAGACGGAGCGCTGCGGGTCGTCCAGACCCTCATCAGCCTCCTGGAGACCAAGGGCAGGAAGATGGATGTCAGCAACAAAAAGAGGTTCAAGGACGAGTTTGGAGAGGAGCCCATGGACACACCGCCCAACCTCTTCAGACCAGACGACTACACCGCCATTTTCTCTGGCAACATTGACGACCACTTCAGGATAGGTCAGCAAGCAAATAGGATGTGCATTACACTGCAGGCAAACTCAATGAGAATGTTTGTGTTATGTTGTTGTGTGTTTATATTTATTATTTATACTTTTATTTCAGTACATTTACACAAAACATGAACATTTATCCACAATAGATTGCACTCCATTTTTGCCTCCACATTTGGCTCATTGCCTCTCTCTCTGACCATTATTGACCTTTGACCCAACCCTCTTCATACCAGGCGTGTCCATCTTGAGGAGAAGCATTCGGCTCTATGCACCCTTCTACTCCTCTGACATCATCATAGCGTCTCCGCTGGGCCTGCGTACGGTGCTGGGGGTGGAGGGCGAGGCCAAACGAGACTTTGACTTCCTGTCCTCCATCGAGATACTGGTGGTGGACCAGGCCGACGTCTTCCTCATGCAGAACTGGGAGCACCTACTGGTAGGGTTACCTAGCTATAGTGTTAGGGTTACCTACTGTTAGGGTTACCTAGCTATAGAGGTAGGGTTACCTGCTAGTGCGGTTAGGCAGGGTTACCTGCTAGTGCGGTTAGGCAGGGTTACCTACTGGCAGGGTTACTTAGCTATAGTGTTAGGGTTACCTGCTAGTGCGTTTAGGTAGGGTTACTTACTGGCAGGGTTAGGCTGGATTGATAAACAGTAGCCTAGATTAAGTTGCCTCCATATTTCAAGTTCTGTTTATAAGAACAATGTTAAACCAAGCCAAAAATATATGCTTCTGCTATTTTAAATAATGTGTATAATTCAGGGAAGTATCATTATGGCATCATACAGGCTGCCTTTTTAGTATTGACTTTTAACACTAACCTTGTCTCAGTGTTGCTTTAACCACAATCCCTGCTGTGCTTTCTTCCAGCATGTGATGAAGCATCTGAACCTGCAGCCCTTGGACCCCCATGGGGTGGACTTCTCCAGGGTGCGCATGTGGAACCTGAACAACTGGGCCAAGTACTATCGCCAGACACTGGTGTTCAGCTCTATCCAGGACCCACAGATCAACAACATCATCTCTAAGCACTGCTTCAACTACCGTGGCCAGGTCAGTGTGCACTTAGCCTGTGTGGCCTCTTCAATCCACCAACTGTACAATTTCAACTAATGAGTTCTACGCCATGCCATTAGAAACATTATTAATTGAGTATTATGAAAGTCATGTTTTTCACATTCTTATTCCAGGTTGCTACAAAGAATATGCCTATAACAGGCTCCATCTGCCAGGTTCTGGTTCAGCTCCCTCATGTCTTCCAGATGATCAACTCGAACAGCTTCATGGACCAGGATGCAAGGTAAAGAGACACACTGTACTCTTCAGCAGTATCCTACGATGGTATATAATCTGGGCAGGAAATTAGGGTTGGGCTGATATGTAATATTGTGATATTTGACATTGACAATATATCGTGATGTGCGAGACTATACTCTGTTTAAACTTCAGTTAGGCTTAATCAATATGTTGAAAATGAAGTCTAAATTAATTAAGCCTTATATAAAATGCACCATCTGGAATGATCTAGTCATTAACGGCGCAAAACTATTATATTGGATACCTAAATCTCGCCCAACCCTACAGCAAATAGTCAACGGACAGCCTTGGTGTAAGACACATAGGGAATACTAGAGGGCGCACTGCACTAATACATTCCATGTCAAGACAAGATGAACTCTGCAAGTGGCAACTTTTAATACCGCAAGATCAGATCGGACTACATAGGAAATTCATGGTTCATTTTTTATAATGACGTTTCATTGTAAACAATTGGAAGTCATTGACTACCTCCTATTGTGCTTAAATATTATACTGACATCTTAAAATCTTTTCTTAATTTAACCCCATTTTCCCTGGCAGGTTCCAATTCTTTGTGGACAAGGTCCTGCCCCAGTACAGGGACTCGATCATGTCCCACACACTCATCTATGTTCCCTCATACTTCGACTACGTCCGGTTGCGCAACTACATGAAGAAGGAGGAGATCAACTTTGCCAGCATGTGCGAGTACTCGACCAAGTCAGAGGTGTCCCGCGCCAGGCACTTTTTCCAGAAGGGAGATAAGCAGTTTGTTCTCTTCACCGAACGCTTCCACTTCTACAAGAGGTAAAAGTGGTGCTCTGTTTTAAATATGTCAGGACATTTTTAGTTGTCTGAAAACAGAAGTTGTCCAGCTGTGTATAATAATGTTGCATTGAACTTTCCCATTGAATAATTATGTCAACCCCCCTATCAGATACACCATCAAGGGCATCCAGAACCTGATCTTCTATGGGCTTCCCTCCTACCCTCACTTCTACAGTGAGGTGTGCAACATGCTGCAGGCAGGGGGCCAAGGAGAGGAGGCTAGCTGGACTTGCACAGCCCTCTACTCCCGCTACGACGCCCAGCGCCTCACTGCCATCACCGGGGCCCAGAGGGCCGCTCAGATGCTGCAGTCCCAGAAGCCTGTACACCTGTTCATCACAGGAGAGGAGAAGGGCCCTTTGGGCCCCTAGCGCAGAGATGGGAAAGTGACTGATATCTGTAGGAAAGAAGAGGGAACTTCTCTTTCAACAGCCACTGTGTTTTTACTACACAGGTCATCAATGACGACGATCATGAAAAATGGATTGACTATAGTCAGACATATTGAGACATTTTACATAGGCTACTGTTGAAAAGAGTATCTCTGCTTTCTAATGATACCAACTTTGTCTCTTTGAATATTGAACAGATTTTTTATATGAATACATCCAAAGTTTCTGTCAGCTAGTAGTGTTTCAAGTGCCACTGGTAATAAAGTGATATTACATGAGATTTTAAGTGTCTTATTTAAAAAATTATTTTTAACCTGTGGACCAATGTCTTAAAAAATTTATGAACGCAGTCATGTTCTCAAATTAATGTTGAGAGTAAGCATAGTAGAATACACAAGTTGCAATTGTGAAATGTGGTTGTGCATCAACAGGTGTTTCTCCTATGTCCGTAACTGACAGTCACTCAATCAGCCATGTCAGCTAACAATTTTTAGATTGGTCTAGCCAGCTATCTAAACTTGTAATTATGGCCAAATACCGACCGGGCATGCAGGACATGTGCCCAGGGGCACTGACCTCCAGGGGGTCCCCATTGATTTTGTTAGTCATATATCATATTAACATGGAATAAGTCACTGCAAGAAATTAGCTTTAAAACGGCAAAGAATGTCTCTGAAATGTTCTCTCCGGCCCATGGCAAAATTCTCTCTGGTGTCAAGATGGGGGGGCAGTAAAATGTTTTGCTGGCGAGGTGGCCACCCCCCCTAACCAAATCTCCCTTAGGGCCCCCAAAAGACAAGGGCCAGCCCTGGCTACTAGTAATAATGCATTTAAAATTTAACTTTTTGGGTTACCCAACCAAATTCACATGAGAGTTATAGATCTGTCAGCAGTTTAGAGGTGGCGGATCCTGGACAGAGTGTCAAGGCTCATCCCCAGGACAGAGCTAGCCTTCCTGATAAGCTTATTTACCCGAGAAGCATCCGGCTTTTATGTTGGCTCTCCAGCACACCACTGCAAAAAAGATGGGACTGGCCACCACAGACTGGTAGAAGGTATGCCCATGTATGGCATTGTGGTTTGCTGAAGTCAATGTTGTGAACAGAGTGCCCCATCGTTGCAGTGAGGTTATGGTATGGGCAGGCATAACCTACAGACAACGAACAATTGCATTTTATCTATGGCAATTTAAAATGCACATACCGTGACGAGACCCTGAGGCCCATTGTCGTGCCATTCAACCTTCCTTACCTCAATGCACATTTCCTAGTTCTATGGCCTGCATACTCACCAGACATGTCACCCATTGAGCATGTTTGGGATGCTATGAATCGACAGTGTGTTGCAGTTCCCGCCATTAAAAAGAAACTTTGCACAGCCATTGAAGTGAGACAACATTCCACAATCAACAGCCTGATCAACTCTATGCGAAAGAGACATGTCATGCTGCATTAGGCAAATGGTGGTCACACCAGATACTGACTTAAAATTTGTATAAAAGGACCAACAGATGCATATATGTATTCCCAGTCGTGAAATCCATAGATTAGAGCCTAATGAATGTATTTCAATTGTCTGACTTCCTTATAGGAACTAACTCAGTAAAATCTTTGAAATTGTTGTATTTATATTTTTGTTCAGTATAGTTAGTGAATCACTACTTTGGTAATATCCTCAAGGTGTGTGTTATCCAGTGTCCAACAATCGCTACCCAAAGGACAATGCCTTTTCCCCAGAAAGGACCACAACGTTCTTCAGCTCTGCACCTACATTTTATTTATATATAAAAAAAATTAACATACAAAATTTAAAAAGTTTCCATAGGAAAGCAATACAAATGTGCAATCCCATCTCTTTCGTATCCATTTTAAAATGCATCTTCAATAATAATCATTAACTGACGTACTACCTAGCAACAAACAAAAAGAACCTTAAATAATACAGAAAAGGAGGAGAGGGACAGTCTGCATGTTGAGTCCCCACATTGAATAAAGGGTTTGGTGTGAAAGAGGATTCAGAGAAAATTAAATCTCTGTAGCAGCCATTACCTGGCGAAGTAATCTGCCTTCAAACAGCCCTTTTAGAGTCATGAGATGTGGTAGTGGAGTCAACTGAAACAGGGAGCCTTCTAGGAGTTGGAGTTTGAGAGAAGAAATCTCCCACGACACTTTGCCATGTAGCATTTACATTGTCATTTTACAAACGCTCTCATTTGGAGCGACTTCGCTCAGTGCAAAGTAAGGCATCCTGTGGCTTCTATGAGAATTGAACATACAACCTTGGTGTTATAGGCATTAGCCAATCAGATCCCCATAACAATATGACTACAACCCTCCGAGATGTGCCCTTGGAATACGTTGAGCGATTCAGCCTTAGCTCAGGATTAGATCTGTCTTTCATACATAAAATTGAGAAATGTGCACCAACATGCCCCTTACATCCTCCAGTCAAGTAACTGGCCTTTCAACGGTATGAGTAAAAAAACAACAAAAAAACAATAGGAAATGAATAAAAACACAGGATACTGGGCCCGTAGAGTGGCAGTGTGGTGATGGATATGTATGAGATTGCATTGCTGTTGTGTTTAGAGCACACGGGTCTGGCAAGGCTTGGTGGGCACCTCCAGGCTGCTCTCATGGCCACAGCTGGATGTCACACAAGACGCCTCCTCCACAGGAACGGGCATCCCCTGGGCACAGATCTGCTGCATGCACTGCCTACACAGAACAAGAGAAAAGAGATTTAGAGTCAGAAGGAAGGTTGAGGATTGATGAGATATCACTGTATGGAGACACGCTGCACCAATCACATCCCATTGCTCTCCATATAATTCTACTACATTTCCAATAACTCACCAAGCTGTGCGGGACATGATGTAGTAGATGTCTGGCTTCTGGAAGCCGTTGAAGGTAGAGGAGGCAGCCACGGTGTAAGCCCCCATGTTCTCAAACAAAAGCCACTCTCCCACCTGCATGTCAGGCAGAGTGCACACCTCAGCGATGCGGTCCAGGCCGTCACAGGTTGGTCCCCAGATGCTGCAGGGGTACATACGCTCATCAGGCTTTGGCTTCTGTAGGATGAAGAGAGCAGGTATTAACAAACTTATTTTAAATGTGCTTTTTGTGTGAGAGTTTGGTTGAAATGAAGTGTTTGTGAGTGTTAATCATGTTACCTTGTGCAGGGTAGGCAAGGGGTGAGCATGGTCATACAGGATACAGTTGAAGGAGCCGTAGACCCCATCGTTCACATAGTACATCAGAGTCCGGTCACTGGTCCAATCATCATCCTCTGTTGAGGCAGAGTTGAATTACATTTTGCTAGCTATTACTTTGGGTTGCGTGATGCAATTTTATTTGGCACATCAGGAAGTAGCCACAAGTTTGCGAATTTGAGTTGAGTTTGCCCTTACCGTCAGAGGCAGACTGCTCGTTCATGACAACCTTCTTGGCGATGATGTTAACAGCTAGGGTGTAGGCAGATGCCACGTAGTAGCGGCCTGGCTCAGCAATGATCCGGATCCCAGTGTCGGCAGGAAAATACTTGTCCAGCGCTGGGTTGATAACTGCTGTGATCTCCTCAAACTTGAGCTTGGTATCCTCAGACCCAGGGAAACCACCACCAATGTCCAGGAGGGTCATGTTGAAACCCACCTCAGCCTGAAAGACAACAGCACAAACAAAGATGAGTTAGTCCTACCACTGAGGGCCAACTGCGTCTCTTCACTGTAAGCGAACCCAACTTATCAGGTTAAGGGTCCATTTATACAATTAATCAATTCAGGTGATAAGTTAAAGCAGAGAAGGAAACTCACCCCCATGTCGAAGACACAGCGGGCATCAGAGATGGCCTGGCTGTAGGTGTCTGGGTCGGTGCAGCCGCTGCCCACGTGGAAGCTGACCCCGACAACGTCTAGGCCCAGCTCCTTAGCCCGCTCCAGGAGACCCCGGCAGGCCTTCAGGGTGGCACCAAACTTCACACTCAGCCGGCAGACTGCCTTGGAATCATCTGTGGCAATGCGCAGTACCAGTCTGGACAAGGAGAGATAAGTAAGATGGGTACTTTTCTAGAGTAGCCAAATAAGTTACTTACAAATCCAAGTGCTTTCAGTGTGGCTAAAGAACGGGGGTGGAGGTGTCTCTTACTTGGCATCGTCATGGCACCGAGCCACCTTCATGAGCTCCACATCACTGTCGAAGGTCATCATTTGCACTCCGTGGGCAGAGGCATACTTGATCTGGGACACCTGCTTGCAGGGGTTGGCGTAGATTATCCTGCTAGCATCCACACCCAGAGACTGAACGATCTGGATCTCAGTCTGATGGGACAATTTAATTAACCTTTATTTAACTAGGCAAGTCAGTAAAGAACAAATTCTCATTTACAATGACTGCCTACACCAAAGAGACTGGGTCAGTACAGGAAACACATTCACAGGGCAGCAGGGTTGGGTTGGGGGGGGTTAAGGCCATTTCAAGTCAGGAGATTTTAGAAAGAGACAAACCTTGCTTGCACAGTCAAAGCCGGCGCCCAAGGAGGCCAGGGTCGTGACAACAGCCCGACTGTCGTTGCATTTGACAGCATAGAAGGGCGTGACGCGAGGCATGGCACGCACCCATCGCATGTGCTTCTTCAGCACGTCACCCAAGTCGCAGACGTAGAAGGCATCTTTATCATCCTGGAGGGGGCAAAGACATGGATGCAATGGAATAAGAAATACATACATTTTACACAGACAGGTGCCTGGTCATGAAATCACACTTCTCACACAAAAATCAGGGACAACAGGAAGTTGTTCTCACCGACATGGACGTCTCGTTGATCTTTTGCTCAACAATGTCACGGGCACAGAACCCTTCCTCCAGGAAGGCAAAATCATCAGGAGCGAAAGTGTTCATGGTCGAAGAAAATAGTTTAGATTGGTCACAAAAGAAAACTGTGGAAAAAGGAGATCAGAGTTAAAACCGTAGCACAGACCCAAAAACTTGTTTCCCTATGTTAGCCAGTTGATCAGTGGGCTAGTTATTCAAAGAATAGCCTTATCAATGTTGGCTCAGTGACTTGCACACTTCACAAGGTCAATTCCCTGATAGTAAAATGCATGTACAAGACTGCACACTGTCATCGGGAATGTGCCAAAATGACTAACATAATTACTCCCAGAGCTACAGTACACCAATTACAACCAACCCCAGGATCTCACAGGCCTGTACTGTAAGATATATTCTAGAATATAATGTAACATGCATGTTGGAAATGACAGTGGATTGGAAAGCAACACTTACTTGGACAAGAAAGAGATGGAATTTGGCTACGTAGTTTAATCAGGTGCAGAGCAGCCAAGGCGGTTCACCAGTGAAGTTGAAACCTTTCAGATAAGACTCTAGGCCGGGGCCTGCAGAGTAGCCAGTGTGCGCTTTCCTAAAGCGATTATTCTGCAAACAGAATGATCAAATGTGTGAAAATACAGAAGCATTTAAACAGGACACAGTGTCATATGCTGTCTGAGCGTTTTCAATGGCCATTTCCATCATTCATTCAACCAGGCCCGTTAGCAGTTTAGATAATCATACAGCCTAGTAGGACAGAGGAGCAGTTATTGTTAGCATCATCAGCATCAGCGATATCAGAGAGTATTAATGGCAAATATATATTATCGGATAATCTGAAGGATTTTGTAATTGACAACCACACCCTTGAGGAGGCCTACTACAGCGCAAAGTCTCTACTAACCGGCAAGTGAGGAACTGCCTCTATGACAAGGACGCGGCTAAAGTATCCAATGAGCAGGGAGACAGTGGCTAAATCGTTAAGTGGCATAAAAAATAACCAATCAGGAAAGACTGACGCAAAGACACCGCTTCTGGCTGAACCAATTAGTATTTTATCCGCATGGCGCGCCATTATATTGGGCGCATTCGACATTACAGCCGACTTTAAAGTCGAGTCGAGACTGACTGATCTCCAAATCACCCTGCCTCATAAATATGAACTACTATATATTACTTCTAGATCCGTTTGTCACAATTTACCCATGATACATCACGGTTTTGATGCTCTCGAACATGGTCCAAAATGCTTCATTCATTCACACCATGTCCACACGAGGTTCGTTAAAGCTGCCTACTAATGTTACCTGTATGCATTTAATCATAAAATTAATTTTAGTAAGTTAACTAAAGACTGTGTGGGGACTGGGACCTGTTCGCGAATGTAACAAAAACGTTCACCGAGTTTCTTTGCCAATCTCATTCCCGCGGTTCAATCCATACTCCAAACCCAACCCCAGGTTCGCCAAAGTATACACCTCGTCCATTGAGACTGCTCCAAACACATCAATTCCATCAAACCAAAAACCCATTAGAAGATAGTTAAGTGAACTTAGTTACTCGTTTTACGATGTGATATAGCCTGCTCTTCGCTCCGGGAGACTTGTATCGTTACACAGATCAACGTGTTAATGATATAGGCCTCCATGAGCGAAGAGGCTAAATATGGCATAACCATAATATTACATTAGATAAACACGATCTGACTAAGCCAACGTGGATATCGCAATGAATGAATAAATACCATAGCCTAACTAGCGAGCGGGTTTGAAATAAGTTATTGTGACAATGTAGAATAAATTATTGAAGGGTTACCTTAAAAAGCATTTACAAAGAGTGTGTCCATTAGACCAGAATCCTGGAAAATATGACTCGGTTTTCCCTTGTCAGCCGAGTCTGTCACGAAACTGTGTAATGCTCTCCTGCTGAACTAGAACTGGAAAATTGAAGCCAGCGTTTTCGATACGACCGTATTTATAGAGGTGCCGTCTCCAAGGCAACACGCCAGCTGAAACCGGCCTTCAGTCGAAGTAGGAACCGGTTTAGTCTTGTCGCCGGCTCCATGTGCTCTGGGAGGAAGTAGGAGGGGGTAGCTAGAAAGCCGTCTCTTCGTTCTTCTTCTTCTTCTTCTTCTTCTTCTTCGGTATCATGGCATTATCACATTTTGTTTGTGCATGCCGCCACTGTGTGGTAGTGTGTTATCAATCACTTTACATTTGTGATACTTTTTTATTTTTGTAAGGGGGAAAGGGAAAAAGTTGCACCACCAACTAACCCTACACCTATATACCACTATTTATTTATTTTTTAAAATCACCACCCCATTCCACTACTTTGACCCTAACTGATCCTACACGGCCTGTGAGGAGAGGACGCTTTCGTTTAACACACCTTGTATCTGTTCTGCAGTAACCTTTAAAAAAAGATTGCACATTGCAGTTTTAAAATCGACTATGGTATTTTGGATGCAGTAATTGCCAATAAATGCAGTGTACTGCACTGCAGAGTCTGCAGTTACACTGCAACATTTCTGCAGTAAAACATTTTTTTGTTCTTTTGGAGGCAGTATTTGCAGCATACTGCAGTTATACTGCACTCTACCTGCAGTTATACTGCAGTGTACTGCACTCTGACTGCAATCTTTTTTTCTTAAGGGAAAACCTTGTACGAAAACCTTGTACACCCAAGTACTTCTCTGCAGCTGCTGCCACAACATCTATTTTCTGTGATTTATGCTCCACCCCCCCTACACATTTCTTTGTCTCACGCCCTCCTGCACACTTCTCACATCTTGAAATCTCCCTGCTACGCACTGCTGCAACATGACCACAAGCTTGGCATCTGAAACACCTTAGTGGGTTCGGCACAAAAGCTCTCACTGGATGACTTACATATCATAACATTACTTTATCAGGTAAAGACTCTGCTTCAAAACACAAAAGGACAGAAAGTGTCTTCTCAGTTTCACCACGCTCGCCACAGGGTCTACATCGCACCGAACAGCGATGTAGACACCGAACACAGACACAGGGAATCTTCAATTTCAGTTGCTCCACCTCAACACTTAGCGCCATTATAGTAATCATTATTTTCAAAGCCGCCCTGCTCTGGAGAGCAAAGCAAGTCACAGGTCTTGTCCCTAGTCGTGTGACACAAAGTTCCAGCTCCCCCTGGACGGAAGAAACACAGAAAATTATCACAAGTCCATTTTGAGCTACCTTTGCCGATTTCACAATATCCAACTTATTTTCTACCCAGGCTGAGAATACATATGGAACAGCTAAAAGGCAGGGATCCACTTCCTCAAAAAATGTCAATCCCACTGGGCCCAAATCATCCTTTGCATGACCATCAGGGCGAGGCTCGGACTCAGAGGTCTTCACCACACCTGCCACCACAAGTAATTCATCCTCCCTTTCATCAGGTTATTTCTGAGCTATCAGACAGCAGAATACTGGGCGCTATTCTTCCTCAACACACATCCTCCCACTGCATTCGGCTCTTCTCCTTCTTCCTCACTGTCCATAACCACATCTATCCATTCACCACGCTCATGCCACGCCTTCATCCACTGTACAGCTTGCAGAACACGCACTGAAGGCCTTTCTCCAATACCCACCTTCTGTTCCTTAGCCCAATTTAGTAGTCTAGTAATCTAGCTATCTCTGGCCTCTCCATGCTCCCAAAAAGTACCACAATCGTCAGCCAGATCTCTTCCTCTTCATCCATCTTCGCCTCCCCATCTCTTCATTACCCGGCTCATGCCTTGTAAATGTCTTTCATAATGCAAACCAAATTATAGGCTACTTTGCAGTGCAGACCAACATAATTAAAATACAAAATGTGAAATGAAACAATTCTGAATAGAAAATAATAATTGTCTGCTGTTGTGCCTTGAGCTAGAGAGCCACAACAGACAAGAATGCTTGCCATGATTAGTTTAATAACTTAACCCCCCCGTTTTGCCTCAATTCGTCATGGCATGGACATACACAATCCATGTCTGAAGTGTCCTCCCCTTCAGCTACACTGATTGAAGTGGATTTAACAAGTGACATCAATAAGGGATCATAGCTTTCACCTGGATTTTCCTGGTCAATCTTTGTCATGGAAAGAGCAAGTGTTTTTTCCACACTCTGTGTATTATTTCAGGAATTTTTATTTTTCTGACCACCTTTACTTGTCCTCACACCTCTGATGGCCATTTTGCTCTTTCATTTGAAAGTGGGTCACATTTGGCATATCTGGACAGCGTTCAGTGTCAAAGTGACACAGTTAGTCAAGACATGGGCTGGTTTCTGATACTGGTTGACTTACCGGCTCAGTTCGGAATGACCCGGTCTTGAACAATCCAATTATTCAGTGACTGACTTGGTACTGTGATCACAGACGCACATGACATGTAATAGCAGCCCAGGCTACAGAGAAATGCATCAGCTGTCTGCTGTAGAACCTTATCTGTGTCTGAAAGGCCTCTCTGGATTTATCTCTAGGGGTCACTGAGACCAGCATAGGCTAACCCAGGCAGTGTTATTGAGCAATAAGGTGACAGCAAAAAGTACACCCCAAAAATGTGCGCTACTCTACAAATCTATTTTGTTAGGAGGTACTGCAATTGCAGAGTACAGATAGCCTCTCCCAATAAATCCCACAGACATGCTGATAAAGTAGGCTACACATGTTAGCGGGGTCACGTGAAGACAGTGCCCTTGATGCTTAGTTGTCTAACCCTGTTGGTGATCTGTGACCGTCTGATGCCCGCAGTGACAAAACGTCCCACTGAAAACTACCCGTACAGAAAAGAAACACAGGATTTCACATGTGGGAAATGAAAACATGTGTTTTTGGAATGTTATCACGTGTAGTTTCATGTTATCACGTTGCTTTACATGTAATCACACGTTATCACATTTACTTTACACAAAAAATCACATGAAAATGTGTTCACATGTGAAATTCATGGTTTTTCCATAAGGGTAGGAGCAGCAGGATATTAAGCCTATCAGACCGCGGTTAAACTCTAGTAAACCCCACTTTTTCACGCCGCCATCGGCCCAATGCTTGCTTTCTGAGACTTTGGGGTTGGGAGTAGGCTAGACGTTACCACTCCTGGGAAAACTAAGAATCTGGTCATTAGTTATCCAATAGCACATATGGAAACAATGGCATTACACTTTTAAGAGGCTGGTCATATGGGTTTCAGTTCAAAGCCTCTCATAGGAAAGTAAATGCATCATGAAGACTACAGTACCTGCGGTTTTGTGAAATGTGTTCTCCAGATAAAAATGGGCCACAATCAAATTGGCATCTTCTCTTTTCACGACCATGAATTAGTTTCCATTCAGACTTCCAAATTTACTGCCTGCTAGCATATGAAGTCATTCTTTAAGCTAGGCCTCGAAACCCCAGGAACCACAAAGTTTTTCTCAATGGAATACAAACGTTGTAAAGACAAAGAAGGGGTTGGGTAATGGAGGGCAAGCCAGACAACACAATCTTCTATGCTCCAGTTGTAGTTAAAAAAAAAAAGTTTTTCTTGGTGGGAAGCCCCACCGCCGCCTCTAACCTTGCTTCACATCTTGTTCTGGCGGTTGAACGCCCACCTACCCTGAGAAGCATACATTCCTGATAAGGAAGTAGGCCTCAGATTGGGGGCTAATATATTTACCACAGACATTTATCTGCTTGTTTAGAATGGCAGGGTCATGGGATATGGAGTGTGCAGCCGTAGTGACCCTGAGTTGAGGCAAAGAAATGCCTCCCCTTCTCCTCTACCTCACCCCATCTCTCACTCTCTTTCTTTTTATCTCTTTTCTGGTTCTCTCTGGTTCTCTCCTCCCCTACCTCATGTAACCTACTATCTGTCTTCCTGGTGTGTATGGAGTCTCTGTTATCGCTTCAGTGATTTGTCGTGGCCCAACCCTATAGCGAGGCATCACACAAAGGTGATGATTGTTTTGGCACAAGGGCTGTGTGTGTGTTATGTATTGCTGTGTGTACGATTCTGTACGCCTTGACCAGGACACTAAATAGTAACTTTGTTTACAGTATTTTCGGATTATTGACTCATTGCGGTATAATAGAATTAAATGTTCATGATGGGTATGATGGGACAAGCCTTAATATGTCATGCTTATTACACAATTATGATGGGTTTACAGTGACATACTAAGGCTTGTCCTATCATACCACTGCATAGACTGTACAAAAAGTGGTGACAGATTTAGTGTAATTCTTATGGGATCATTATCTGACACAGAGACCTACATATGAGATGTGGATAAGACCAGGAGTCTTAACTCTTTGCCACATGGCTCCTGACCCACTTGACCCAATGGCAAGTGCAGTTTTTTTTAAAGTAGGAAAATATTTGCACGAAATAATAATAATAATAATAAACTACAGTAAGAAATAAATTAACACACTAAAATAACATTCACGAGGCTAAAATCAAGGGGTACCGGTATCGAGTCAATGTGTGGGGGTAAACGTTAGTCGAGGTAAATTTAGGTAATATGTACATGTAGGTAGGGGTAATAAACAGCGAGTAGCAGCAGCGTAAAAAAGATGGTCAATGCAAATAGTCTGGGTAGCCATTTCATTAACTGTTTAGGAGTCTAATGGCACGGGGGTAGAAGCTGTTAAGGAGCCTTTTGGACCTAGACTTGGCGCTCCGGTACCGTTTGCCGTGCAGTAGAAGAGAGAACAGTCTATGACTAGGGTGGCTAGAGTCTTTGGCAGTTTCTAGGGCCTTCCTCTGACACCGCCTGGTATAGAGGTCCTGGATGGCAGGAAGCTTGGCCCCTGTGATGTACTGAGCCGTACACACTACTCTCTGTAGCTCATTGCGGTTGGATGCCGAACAGTTGCCATACCAAGCGGTGATGCAACCAATCAGGATGCTCTCGATGGTGCAGCTGAGGATCCATGCCAAAACTTTTCAGTCTCCTGCGGGGGAATAGGCGTTGTCGCGCCCTCTTCACGACTGTTTTAGTGTGTTTGGAACATAAAAGTTTGTTAGTGATGTGGATGCCAAGGAACTTGAAGCTCTCTACCTGCTCCACTTTAGCCCTGTTGATGTAAATGGGTCGTAGTAGTGTAGTGGGTCTAGGGCTTCTGGGATGATGGTGTTGATGTGAGCCATGACCAGCCTTTCAAAGTACTTCATGGCTACAGACCCGAGTGCTATGGGACGGTAGTCATTTAGTCAAGTTACCTTGGCATTCTTGGGCACAGGGAATATGTATGGTGGTCTCCTTGAAACATGTAGGTATTACAGACTCGGTCAGAGAGAGGTTGAAAATGTCAGTGAAGACACTTGCCAGTTGGTCAGCGCATGCTCTGAGTACTTGTCCTGGTAATCTGTCTGAATGTTGACCTGTTAAAAGGTCTTACTCACCTTGGCTACGAAGAGCGTGATCAAACAGTCGTCTGGAACAGCTGGTGCTCTCATGCATGCTTCAGTGTCACTGTCGCCATGCTGTGACGCAGGCAGAGTAAATGCTTTGAGCTTTGATTGCGCAAGCCCACAGGAGCATGTTATCTCTGTGATAACTTAGAGCTCTGACATCACCGACTCTACCCTGGCAGCTGGGAGTTTTAAAGAGAGTATTTACTGCTCCTGGAGCATAGAGGCCCTCGACAACAGATTTCTAATCTAGCTCTCTCTTAATATCTCATAGAAGTATTGCTCCTAAAGCAGTCATGCTTATTTTGTGCATCAGCTACATGTGAAGATTTCAAGAGCCTTACAAATAAAGATTGCAGTTTTGAAACTGCAGTAAAAGTGCAGTAACTGCAGTCGACTGTGGTATTTTGGACGCAAGGTATACTGCACTTGAACTACAGTTACGCAAAATTACCGCTGTAACAAAAAACGGTGTTACACTATATATACAAAAGTATGTGGACAAATGAGTGGATTTGGCTATTTCAGCAACAACCGTTGCTGACAGGTGTATAAAATCGAGCACACAGCCATGCAATCTCCATAGACAAACATTGGCAGTAGAATGGCCTTACTGAAGAGCTCAGTGACTTTCAACGTGGCACCGTCATAGGATGCCACCTTTCCAACCAGTCAGTTTGTCAAATCTCTGTTCTGCTAGAGCTGCCCCGGTCAACTGTAAGTGCTGTTATTGTGAAGTGGAAACGTCTAGGAGAAACAACGGCTCAAAGGCCGCACAAGCTCACAGAACAGGACTGCCGAGTGCTGAAGCGTGCAAAAATCGTCTGTCCTCAGTTGCAACACTCACTACCGAGTTCCAAAACTACATCTAGAAGCAACGTCAGCACAAGAGCTGTTTGTAGGGAGCTTCATGAAATGGGTTTCCATGGTCGAGCAGCCGCACACAAGCCTAAGATCACCATGCACAATGCCAAGAGTCGTCTGGAGTGGTGTAAAGCTCGCCGCCATTGGACTCTGGAGCAGTGAAAACGTGTTCTCTGGAGTGATGAATCATGATTCACCATCTGGCAGTCCACTGGACGAATCTGGGTTTGGTGGATGCCATGAGAAACACTACTTGCCCCAATGCATAGTGCCAACTGTAAAGTTTGGTGGAGGAGGAATAATAATGGTCTGGGGCTGTTTTTTTATTGTTCGGCCTAGGCCCCTTAGTTCCAGTGAAGGGAAATCTTAACGCTACAGCATACAATGACATTCTAGACGATTCTGTGTTTCCAACTTTGTGGCAACAGTTTGGGGAAGGCCCTTTCCTGTTTCAGCATGACATTGCCCCTGTGCACAAAGCAAGGTCCATACCAAAATGGTTTGTCGAAATTGGTGTGGAAGAACTTAACTGACCTGCACAGATCCCTGACCTCAACCCCGTCAAACACCTTTGTAATGAATTGGAACGCCGACTGCGAGCCAGGCCTAATCACTCAACATCAGTGCTCCGACCTCACTAATGCTCTTGTGGCTGAATGGAAGCAAGTCCCCTAAAACACTTTCTAGTGGAAAGCCTTCCCAGAACAGTGAAGAATGTTATAGCAGCAAAGGGGGGACCAACTCCATATTAGAATTCAGGCTGTTCTGGAGGCAAAGGGGTTCCGACCCGGTACTAGATGATTGTTCCCAATAAATTGGCCTCTGAGTGTATATCTCCTGTGAGTCTGTGGTGTAAACAGTTTGCCTACGAGTCACAAATACTGACACGAGGTCACAGTAATCTAAAGTTGACCCTCTCTTTATCTATCCCTCTCTCTTCCCACTAAGTAGTAGAGCTCTGATTAGTCTGAGCTGGGACTGCTGACACAACAACAATAATAGCATCCACACATCGACTGCAATGGAAAAGTCTTAACATTAGAGCCAGATCAAGGCAATTGTTAGGCTACATTATGAAATGACTATTCATTTACGAAGCATTTGCCTGGTTTGATCAAATAATGAAGTGTTAACTCAGGCAGGTAAGATGAGATCTTATGAGGTGAGCCAATTAATGCAGTCTGACCTAATGACCATTTGGCAGTGATGAGGTGTGTTTGACTATTATTGAGTGTGCACTGATACACCAGTGTTCCTATCTTTGCACTCAATAACTCTCAGCCTTATGTGTGCACATCATGCTCTAGTAACATATTAGCTATGCCACTGCGTCACTAGTTAAAAGCCCCTTGTAATAAACATTTTAGGTTATGATAATTTGGCAGAAACCTCTAGACAACGTGATTATCTTGTGCCGAAGTAGAATTAGTTGTTTGAATGACCAACTATTATCAGCCCTGCATTAGTTGTACAATGTGATGTGTTGGACAATCACTTAACCTTTCTCCTTTGCTAATGGAATACCCTCAGTTGCAGTTTGGTTAGATACAACTTGCTTATATCTCTCTCTCTCTCTCTCTCTCTCTCTCTCTCTCTCTCTCTCTCACACTCACACTCACACTCACACTCACACTCACACTCTCACACACACAGAGATCTGGGTGGGTGGGTTTCTGATGTAGGTTGTTTCCATTGCTCTGGTGACTATAAAATAATGCATTTAAAGAAACCCAGCACATTTAAGAGAGAGGGTCTCAACTTATTTCACATAACACAGAAGCTTTGACCTAAAACGGTTAGGGATGGCTTTGTCAACCCACATTTTCCACCTGGCAATTTTCCTCTGCTCCATGTTGCGATTGCTTACGAAACCCGAGCCGGAATCATTGTGTGTACACACAATCACACATACCGCATGAGTCAATGGGTGACGCAGGGCGGTGGTACTTATCCAATAGTTGTGGTGAGTCACTTTTTCTACCTGGTCACCAGGATTTCACCCAATGGAAGTGCATTTATCATGTTGTTTGCAAAGTTGCTAAAGTTGAATTAAAATTGAATCAAGCTTCCTTCTTTCTTGTTCCTCTTCAGCACTGTAGTGTTTTGGAACATTCAACCCAAACATGATTGCACAAACTCACACTCAAACACATCAACGCATAAACCCTGGAACACCCACATAGACACACTCAAACACATCCACGCATAAACACAGGCACACTCACTGACCCAGACCTCAGTTTATTAGGTACACCCATCTATACCGAACAAAATATAAACGTGTTGGTCCCATGTTTCATGAGCTGAAATAAAAGATCCCAGAAATGTTGCATATGCCCAAAAATGTATTTAGCTCATTTTTTGTGCACACATTTGTTTACATCCCTGTTAGTGAACATTTCTCCTTTGCCAAGATCATCCATCCACCTGACAGGTGTGGCATATCAAGAAGCTGATTAAACAGCATGATCATTACACAGGTGCACCTTGTGTTGGGGACAATAACATTTGCAGTTTGTCACACAACACAATGCCACAGATATTGGCATGCTGACTGCAAGAATGTCCACCAGAGCTGTTGACAGAGAATTGAATGTTCATTTCTCTACCATAAGCTGCCTCCAACATTATTTTAAAAAATTTGGCAGTACGTCTAACCAGCCTCACAACAGCACACCACGTGTAACCACGCCAGCCCAGGACCTCCACATCCGGCTTCTTCACCTGCGGGTTGTCTAATACCAGCCACCTGGACAGCTAATGAAACTGAGGAGTATTTCTGTCTGTAATAAAGCCCTTTTGAAATGATTTAAATTGACTTATTTCCTTATATGAACTGTAACTCAGTAAAATCTTAGAAATTGTTGCATGTGGCGTTTATATTTTTGTATCAGGTCGGACCCCACCTTTGCCTCCAGAACAGCCTGAATTCATTGGGGTATGGAAACGTGTCTCAACTGGTATCAAGGGACCTAACGTATGCCAGGAAAACATTCCCTACACCATTACACCGCCGCCCCCAGCCTGTACCGCTGACACCAGAAAGGGTGGGGCCATGGACTCATGCTGCTTATGCCAAATCTTGACTTTAGCTGATAAGAGACGTTCATACCACGCTCAAAGTTGCTTAGGTCAATTGATTTGCCCATTCTAATGTTCAATCAAACAGTTATTGAATTATTTGATGCCTGTCTGCTTGCTTTATATAGCAAGCCATGGCCACGTGACTCACTGTCTGTAGGAGCTAAAACATTTTATGAACGGGGCCACTGAGTGTATATACATTTTATTAGTACTGTAGGGTTTAGAATGTGATCCCCCATAAAGACAACACAACCCTTTTATTACCACTCAACAATGAGTATGCCTCTCGACTAACACTGCTGTAGGAATTCAGCCCCAGTTCAATTTATTACATTCCTGCTTCAGTTCTCTTTTTGGCATGTACATTTTGGTCTTGCGTGACTTCATCCCAAAGATCACACACACACACACACACACACACACACCTAATCTCTTTGGTATTTCCTTCGCAGACACACGTCGTTAAGTTTTGTCCACACCAGGGCCTTTATTTACCAACCCTCCCATGATGAGCACGCATTGATTCAGTTGCTCCTGGCATGAGATGTCAATTACCAAACATTTATTTTGTTAACCCCACCCCAGCCTCTTGCTCTAAACAATCTCTGTGGAGTTCCATTGTTATTCATTTGGGGAGGAGTGTGTAGGGGGATGTTACAACTATTAATTCATTAATTCAAGGGAACGAATAGGAATGGAGGATGTTCCACTAATTAGCCCCCCAGTCACACAAAACGTGAGATGTGTTGTTGGGGGGGGGGGGGGGGGGTGGCGACCAGGTGAATGTTATGATCCCTTATTGATGTCACTTGTTAAATCCACTTTAATCAGTGTCGATGAAGTGGAGGAGACACGTTAAAGAAGGATTAGAGACACAGATTGTGTATTTGTGCCATTCAGAGGGTTAATGGGCAACACAAAATATTTAACTGTATGGTAGTAGATGCCAGGCACACCGGCTTGTGTCAAGAACTGCAACGCTGCTGGGTTTTCATGCTCAACGGTTTCCCGTGTGTATCAAGAATGGCCCACCACCCAAAGGACATCCAGCCAACTTGACACAACTGTGGGAAGCATTGGAGTCAACATGGACCAGCATCCCTGTGGAACGCTTTCGACACCTTGTAGAGTCAATGCCCCGACGAATTGAGGCTGTTCCGAGTGCAAAAGGGGGTGGAATGCAATATTAGGAAGGTGTTCCTAATGTTTTGTACATTCAGTGTATATACACACTAACTAAGGGTGTGTTGTGCTGAAAAACCTTAATGTTTCTCAGGTCCATCTGTGTGTGTAAAGCGGAATGTTTATCTCTATGATCGTTGCGTGGTATGACCAAGTCCCATTGGGGTCATATCAGGACATGAGAACCAATGGGGTGACTGTCAAAGCACCTCATGACAGTGCACTGACTATAGTTCAGAATGCCATCTGTGCTACCAAGGATGCCAGCTAAAGTATATGTATCTAGCCAGACTGTCACAAATACCAAGTGATAGATTTCACCTACGGGGATCGATAAAGCCACCGAACACCAACCAACAACTCTCTGAAAAAATGTATTCGTAGAAAGCAGCCTCACACCAACATTCATTTTGAAAGCGCTGTAATGCACATTTGCTTAATGCTCAATAGCATGCATGCATACTTAACTGTACAGAACTGCACCAGTAACTCAGTCGTTGGTGGAACACACACCCCTTCATAGCATCTGCAATGCACATTTGCATATATTAAATCTTACGCTTTAAAAGAGTGGAGGGGAGCTCACACTCCTGTGAAATCTAATTTCACTTCTTGACACATTCGTGGTTGATCCTTGTCTAAAGCAAGTTTTATTTTGAAGGTAATTCATGAATTTGCTTTGCTGCAAGGAGTCTATTCAGTCAATGGTAGAACACAGATAAAACCAGGTCACAGTTAAACAGTCAGGTTGGATTTTGTGACACTTGACTGGACATATTGAACCTTTACTACCAGTCCATGCCATGAGTTGCATAAGGAAGCCTTGTCCAGGCCTTTTCTGCCAGCTCAGCATGTTTCCCTGCCCTGGTTGACAGGTCACAATGCTTTAATCTCTGAGCCGTCCCTCCCTGGGCCTTTCAAGTCTGGGTCATCCAGAGTTACATTTGCGGTAGGGCAGAGACAGAGCGGAAAAGCTACTTTTTTCATGGGATATATTTTATGACTACTTAATGGTGCGTAGGGGTCGAGCTGTTTGGCTTCTCTAGCTGCAATGGAGGAGGGCAGCAGCGGAGGTAGGAGAGATGCCCAGACGGCGGTGAGATCATTCTCTCCAGCCAAACGCCATGTGGGAAAGTAGGGAAAAATGCCCCACATCAGCACATTTCACTCCACCCATCCTTCTGGAAGAGGAGGAGTTGAGACAAAAGAGGGATCAGAGAGAGAGAGAGAATGAGAGCGAGAGAGATGAAGAGAGGAAAGTGTTTCCCTCCAAAAAAGCCTTTTCCCTCTCTTTATGCACTTTTCTCTCTATGTGTATTCTGCCAGTGCCAGCCAGGTACGTGTTTGGGGTGGAGATCAAGGAAATTGAGGTGTGTCTACAGATAAGCCGTATTCATACCTTGACTTAATCCCCTAATAATTCCACCACCTTTACCCTCGAGGAAACCTTAATTTTTTTCCGATAGCAATAACAGCATTCTCCCTGCACTGTAATATATAAATGGACATGATAAGAGTTATTGATATATAAGAGCTACAGTGGGGAGAACAAGTATTTGATACACTGCCGATTTTGCAGGTTTTCCTACTTACAAAGCATGTAGAGGTCTGTAATTTGTATCATAGGTACACTTCAACTGTGAGAGACGGAATCTAAAACAAAAATCCAGAAAATCACATTGTATGATTTTTAAATAATTAATTTGCATTTTATTGCATGACATAAGTATTTGATCACCTACCAACCAGTAAGAATTCCGGCTCTCACAGACCTGTTAGTTTTTCTTTAAGAAGCCCTCCTGTTCTCCATACATTACCTGTATTAACTGCACCTGTTTGAACTCGTTACCTGTATAAAAGACACCTGTCCACACACTCAATCAAACAGACTCCAACCTCTCCACAATGGCCAAGACCAGAGAGCTGTGTAAGGACATCAGGGATAAAATTGTAGACCTGCACAAGGCTGGGATGGGCTACAGGACAATAGGCAAGCAGCTTGGTGAGAAGGCAACAACTGAGAAGGCAGCAATTATTAGAAAATGGAAGACGGTCAATCTCCCTCGGTCTGGGGCACCATGCAAGATCTCACCTCGTGGGGCATCAATGATCATGAGGAAGGTGAGGGATCAGCCCAGAACTTCACGGCAGGACCTGGTCAATGACCTGAAGAGAGCTGGGACCACAGTATCAAAGAAAACCATTAGTAACACACTACGCCGTCATGGATTAAAATCCTGCAGCGCACGCAAGGTCCCCCTGCTCAAGCCAGCGCATGTCCAGGCCCGTCTGAAGTTTGCCAATGACCATCTGGATGATCCAGAGGAGGAATGGGAGAAGGTAATGTGGTCTGATGAGACAAAAATAGAGCTTTTTGGTCTAAACTCCACTCGCCGTGTTTGGAGGAAGAAGAAGGATGAGTACAACCCCAAGAACACCATCCCAACCGTGAAGCATGGAGGTGGAAACATCATTCTTTGGGGATGCTTTTCTGCAAAGGGGACAGGACAACTGCACCGTATTGAGGGGAGGATGGATGGGGCCATGTATCGCGAGATCTTGGCCAACAACCTCCTTCCCTCAGTAAGAGCATTGAAGATGGGTCGTGGCTGGGTCTTCCAGCATGACAATGACCCGAAACACACAGCCAGGGCAACTAAGGAGTGGGTCCGTAAGAAGCATCTCAATGTACTGGAGTGGCCTAGCCAGTCTCCAGACCTGAACCCAATAGAAAATCTTTGGAGGGAGCTGAAAGTCCGTATTGCCCAGTGACAGCCCCGAAACCTGAAGGATCTGGAGAAGGTCTGTATGGAGGAGTGGGCCAAAATCCCTGCTGCAGTGTGTGCAAACCTGGTCAAGAACTACAGGAAACGTATGATCTCTGTAATTGCAAACAAAGGTTTCTGTACCAAATATTAAGTTCTGCTTTTCTGATGTATCAAATATTTATGTAATGCAATAAAATGCAAATTAATTACTTAAAAATCATACAATGTGATTTTCTGGATTTTTGTTTTAGATTCCGTCACTCACAGTTGAAGAGTACCTATGATAAAAATTACAGACTTCTACATACTTTGTAAGTGGGAAAACCTGCAAAATCGGCAGTGTATCAAATACTTGTTCTCCCCACTGTATTATATATATATTTTTTATATATATACAGCGGGTGAAATAAGTATTGAACACGTCACAATTTTTCTCAGTAAATATATTTCCAAAGGTGCTATTGACATGACATTTTCACCAGATGTTGGTAACAACCCAAGTAATCCATACATACAAAGAAACCAAAACAAATACGTTCAGAAATTAAGTTATGTGTAATAATGTGAAATGACACAGGGAAAAAGTATTGAACACATGCAGAAAGGGAGGTGCAAAAAGGCATGGAAGGCCTAGACAACAGCTGAAAACTATCAGTAAATAAAAAGCAATCCAGCCCCCTGTCAGTGCCAATTAATATCAGCTGGTTCAGTCCCAACTAATGGCCTACAAAATGGTCTCATTGCCAAGGTGTCACACAAGACACATCTCATGATGGGTAAAAGCAAAGAGCTGTCTCAAGACCTTCGCAACCGAATTGTTGCAAAACATAATGATGGCATTGGTTATAGGCACATTTCTAAGCTTCTGAATGTTCCAGTGAGCACTGTTGGGGCCATAATACGGAAGTGGAAAGACAATCATTTCACCATAAATTTGCCTCGACCAGGGGCTCCTCGCAAGATTTCTGACAGAGGAGTGAAAAGAATAATCAGAAGAGTTGTCCAAGAGCCAAGGATCACTTGTGGAGAGCTTCAAAAAGACATGCAATTAGCAGGTACTGTTGTCTCAAAGAAAACAGTAAGTAATGCACTCCACCCCCATGGCCTGTATGCACTGTTGGTTAATGCTTGTAAGTAAGCATTTCACTGTAAGGTCTACAACTATTCGGCGGACGTGACAAATAAACTTTGATTTGATTTGATGATGAAAAAATTTCCCATGGTCAAAAAGCAGTCTGAAGTAACACCCTCTCCCCCCTGGCCCCTGCTCTTCGCTTTACACACCATGTAAGGGCTCCCTAATCCAACGTCAGAGCTCAGACAGTGACGTGTGTGTGGTCGCTTCTCAGGGAGGCCCATTCAAGCACACAGTGGAGGGGATTACTCTGTCAAAGCAGCCCCACATCGGCTTCTGTTGTCTGTGCTGCTTTGGCCTGCTGAAGCAGTGCACGCTGGTAAAAATGCCCATTTTGGTTGCCTCAACGCAAAATGGGAGAGCTCTTAATGACTGGTCTGAGGAAGTTACTGCTCGTCTTGCTGTGTTGTGAATGAATCAGTATGTCAGTATCCTATTAGTTATTTCTGCGTTTTCCTTTCATTGTAATTTCTTAGAAAAAGAGTGATGTGCTACAGGAAGTGCCAACTAAGCCTGACCCACTTCCTGTGGCCTAGATCTGGCGTATTCATGGTGATGGTTTTGTTGAGTGAAAAAGAAGACTGCCAAAAAAAAAATCAACAAGCGTGACCAGTTGTCCCGACCTGAGAAAGATAGACTAACCATTCCCACATCAGTCAGTTGGTTTGCTGTCTGAGGATATGTTATCAAATGACCAACAACCTCAGGCCTGAATGAAATCAATTTCTCCAAAGTTCACTTTTTAACATCTCAGTTGACAGCTTGAATGAGCCTCTTACGTAAGTATGATTGGTGGTGACACGCAGTCACCCTCTCACTCCCTTTCCCTCTTTTCTTCCCAAAGAATGAGAAAAAGTAGGCCGGGGCAATCAGCTATGTGACCCCCTGACAGCACACAGCAGTAGTTAAGATACAAAAGGCTAGGGAAGCTACTGCATCTCTATTGTTCAGATCTAAATAATCTACCCACTGCACATGCACCACTACCCACCACCCCACACACAACTGTGCCATGAAGAAAGAGTGCCCTGTTCATAACCAACTGAAAAGTATGTCATTATTGTAAGACGACAACAAGCCTTAACCCCTCAAAGACACTAAAGATCCCTCACCATTTCCGTAGTCTCTGACTGACCGCTATTTCTCTCAGCCTTACTACACACATGACTATTTGGTCAAGGCCTTCCTTTTGAATGATACCATTGAATCTTGATCTATTCTTGCATAACTTGGATGTTTGAGTAAATGCATTGACGTCAATAGGAGATTTGCAGACATTTAAGAGTTAGGAAGTTGATTTGTCATAGTAGATAATTCATTGTATTTTTCATTACATGAGTGGAAACGTTATCCTTCTTTGTTTAGCCTGTTATACATCTCACTCTGCAGCAACCAACAATGGAAACTAGAATGTACAGCTTTAACTGTCTTTAGACATCTAATCTATGGATTACACTTGTATGTCATTCTCCACTCGCGATGAGCTGGGCAAAGTAAAATTAGTATAATAATTCTAAGTGGGACTAGCCAGGGTAGAGGGTTAAGAACCAAACAGGTGGGAAGGAAGAACAAGGGAGGCAGACAGTGCCTAAAGCCTCATGGTTTGAGGCCCCAGGCAGCAGTGTTTTAGGGAGGGGGTCGGGTGAATTGCACAGCACCTCCTCCCATTTCAAAAGGGCCAGGGCAGGAGACAGGAGGGCCAGCCATGTGTGAACCGGGGGGGATGAGAGGTCAAACATGTTCCCAGGGCTTTTCTTCACCTCTTTTCTGTTTCCATCTTTAATATCCACAGAAAGGGTTATGACATACCATGGAAGTAAAATATATTTGTGAAGCCCTTCAGAGTTGTTGGACATGCCAGTGGACGGACATGCATTATTGGTTGCTATTCGTTATAAATGGTATATCAGTTAATAAAATAAAACATTCCCCATACAACTGAGGCCTTGTGTCTAACTGTTGGGACTTCTTTCTGGATAGCTTTTTCCAGCGTATAACTGCATGTCAGTGCAGTTATCCTCATAGACCATAAGGTCACTATAAGAACATAACACAGACAAGGAAGGTATAAGTTTAGTAAAAATTGTTTATGAGTTAGGCACGGAGCATAATACAGACATGTTCAGTCTGCACTACTGGAAAATAAGGATTGTGAAGTGAAAAAAAACACTGTGAAGGTCAGGAGCTTCTCAGACACACATGGACACACGCGGACAGTGCAGTCAGAAAGTATTCATACGCCGTGACTTTTTCAACATTTTGTTGTGTTACAGCTTGAATTAAACATTGTAGTTACTCCACAATACTAACCTAATTGACAGAGTGAAAAGAAGGAAGCCTGTACAGAATACAAATATTCCAAAACATGCATCCTGCTTTCAACAAGACACTGAAGTAATAATGCAAAAAATGTGGCAAAGCAATTCACCTTTTGTTCTGAATAGAAAGTTATGTTTGGGGCAAATCTAATAAAACACATTACTGAGTACCACGCTCTATATTTTCAAGCATAGTGGTGGCTGCATCATGTTATGGGTATGCTTGTAATCGTTAAGGACTGGGGAGTTTTTCAGTATGGAAAACCTGGTTCAGTCTGCTTTCCACCAGACACTAGGAGATGAATTCACCTTTCAGCAGGACAATAACCTAAAACAAAGGCCAAATATACACTGGAGTTGCTTACCAAGAACACATTGAATGTTCCCGAGTGGCCAAATTAGAGTTTGACTTAAATCTACTTGAAAATCTATGGCAAGACCTGAAAATGGTTGTCTAGCAATAATCAACAACTAATTTGACAGAGCTTGACGAATTTTTAAAAGAATAATAGGCAAATGTTGCACAATCCAGGTGTTCAAAGCTCTTAGAGACTTACCCAGAAAGACTAACAGCCAAAGGTCGCTGCCAAAAGTGCTTCTATAAAGTACTGATTCAGTGGTGTGAATACTTATGTAAATTAGATAATTATGTATTTCATTTTCAATACATTTGCAAATATATAAAAAAAACATGTTTTTACTTTGTCATTATGGGGTATTGTGTGTAGATGGGTGTGAAGAAAAATCTATTTAATCAATTTTGAATCCAGGCTGTAACAATAAAATGTGGAATAAATCAAGGGGTATGAATACTTTCTGAAGGCACATACACGGATGCACAAACTGCATACACCACACAATCACACCATTTTGCAATCAATAGATAATACACATTGTATACTTTCATAGCAGCTCCTCCAACATATCTTAACTGTGTTAAAGGGCAGGTGACAATCGGTCAGCTCACTTTTGCATCACAACCTCTCGACTCCCAGATGGTAACAACGTGTCATTCTACCACAAATTAGGGAAATGGCTGTGAGCAGCTGCACAAAAGACATGATTCAGAAAGTTCTGCTACATCTGCCTCTACCTCAGTAGTGCCCCCTGCCTCTACTCCCTCTACTCCCACCCCTCCCTCTAAATCCACCTCTACTCCCACCTCTGCCTCTACCCCTGCCTCTCTCACTCGACAGGTGTCCTGCGGACCTCCTCAGCTTCTTCCTCTCCTCGTAGTGATCGCGCTCCGCCTGCTGCTGCCGCTGTTGCTGCTCCGACTGAAGGAGATCATTGAGAAAGGAGAGGAAGACAAAGGGGGAGAGGGAGATGGAGAGAGAGTGACCTCAGGCAAAAAAACTACGGTATTGGTTTTGTTTTTTTAACTGCAATGTTCATGCAACTCATTGATAATTGAAGCATGTTTCAAAGGGTGCTGATACAAGATACAAAAACAAGACACAAGAGTCAGTCGCTGACTGATTTGTGGGCTCAACCTTTATCAGTCAAAACAGCAGTCAAACATGATCATGATCAAAACATGGCCATTTCTGTGACCTTGGTCCTCTTCTGCGTGCACCATTCTAGATTATACACAGTGGCTACACTGCAGTGGCAACCTTAACCACTACTTCTGTATTTTGTGTAAATATGTATGTTTGGGAAAACACAGACTGATAGAGGTAAAAGGTCAATGACAAGCTCTCTTTGTTATTGTTACTGAACCCAGGATCAGCAGAAATCCAGATTAGTAGTCAGCAGTCAAATGGAAAGTTGACCTCACCAACCCACAGTCACCCACACACTCCTAGATCACGTTCCTCATGAACCATTCTGACAGAATGGTCTACAAGTCAGAAGAAATACGAAAAGGAGAATGCTCCATTTGAAAAGACAGGACTGTGGAGGTAACATATGTTGCACGCAAATCACACATTGTCCCTTTCAGTGGCTTATTATATAATGGTGTCATTGTCATGACTTACCTTCTTGAGGGTGAAGGTGAGCTGTTTGCTGCCGACAGCAGTGTCAGCCACGTTTACTGTTCCAGAACGCTCCTCCAGCTTCAGACGCTCCTCCAGTGATGCTCTGTTAGACAGTAGACACATATATCAACATGGGACACATAGGCAGGTCTATCATGAGCATGAACAGATGCATGCATGCACACACAATATAATGGTGATGAAATGAAGTACCTAGAAAGCCTGTTTCCTATACTGCTTTCACATAGGATTCCTGGTATTTTGCCTGTAAAAACAATAGCCATTGCTTTTGCCAGGAAGGAACAAGAGACATTCAGCTTTGACCCGGTTGTTGCAACTTTTGTCATGGTAACCTGACAGTGGCATGTTCTAAATTAGTCAGTTTAAAGTCAGACCCTCCATTGCTTTCATTTCTTCACACTCACAACAGTAAAGTGAAAAACTCACCAGAAGCAGGCGGCTGGAGCAAGCAGAGCAAGGTGAGTGGAAAGGATGGGACAGGCAGAGCAGTGACTGTATGCTAGCATGATAGTCCATATTTCCAAATCAGCTTTGCTGATAGCGACGTGTTTCCATAAGTGGATGAATTAGTCTAATTTAGCATGTATGGTAAAGCCTCAATCCCTAGCTACCTCTTCCAATTAAAAATAACCAAAAAGCGTCAGAGGGGACAACCCACCCGCCCGGCTTCGGTTGGGTCATTATAATTCAAAACAATACATTTTAAAATTAATAACACACACCCCTCACATTCTTGCCTTTGGTGAGTTTAGGCCATAAGTTAGCAGTTTGCCTACTTGTAAATCATTTTAAAATAATGACCAAGTATTTTCTTGTTATGGTGAATAAAAAGTTGGATACTCAAAACGTTGTCAGATATGTTCTGGTAGGCTAATTATACGAGCTGGCTAGACAAATAAATACATTATTAATTAGTTAATGCAGGTCCTAAGAAACATAAGACGAATACAATTTATTTTTAAAATAATAGAATAACATATTTTCTTTTAATTTTTTACCCCCCAATTTTCGTATATTTCGTGATATCCAATTGGTAGTTATAGTCTTGTCCCATCGCTGCAACTCCGAAACACAACCCCGCCAAGCCGCACTGCTTCTTGACACAATGCTTAACCCGGAAGCCAGCTGCACCAATGTGTCGGATGAAACACCGTACACCTGCTGACTGTGTCAGCGTGCATGCGCCCGGCCCGCCACAGGAGTAGCTAGAGCGCGATGGGACAAGGACATCCTAGCCGGCCAAACTCTCCCCTAACCCGGACTACACTGGGCCAATTGTGCGTCACCTCACGGTGAAATAGAATATACAGCGGGTGAAATAAGTATTGAACACGTCACCATGTTTCTCAGTAAATATATTTCCAAAGGTGCTATTGACATGAAATGTTGACCAGATGTTGGTAACAACCCAAGTAATCCATACATACAAAGAAACCAAAACAAATAAGTTCAGAAATTAAGTTATGTGTAATAATGTGAAATGACACAGGGAAAAAGTATTGAACACATGAAGAAAGGGAGGTGCAAAAAGGCATGGAAATCCAAGACAACAGCTGAAAACTATCAGTAATTAAAAAGCAATCCAGCCCCCTGTCAGTGCAAATTAATATCAGCTTGTTGCATGTTATATTTATATTTTTATTCATTACAGGATCAAAGGTCAAAGAGGGGTGGAGTGAATAAAGTAAAAATAAATAAATGGCATTTATGCCGACAATAACTTGTTTTTGTAATTGCCCTGAAATCTTCATCAGTTGTAAGTGCGGTGCACTACATCTAACGTTCTATTATTTACCATTTAGTTATTTGCTTTTTAATGAGTTTGAAGCATGAGATCCAAGTAGAGGTTGTTTTACATAATGGGAGGTAACCCTTGGGACACCCTTCCTTTCCTATATTTGACCCTTGTCCTAATTTATTCCTGCTGTGTGCTGCATGTGTCCACCTGTCAATACAGTGATGGATGGTCACGGCCTGAGAGAGGCTGTCACAAGGCAGGTCACACATTTCTGTCTGCTGCAGAGAACACAGGACAGTCAGGCACCTTAAGACACAGTCACACGTTTCCCTGCTAATCATTGTACTGGCAAAAAAAATAACTGACTACTCTATATACACCATGTCCATGTGAGGGTTGCTTATTTGTGCTGATTGACACTAACAATGTGAAATTGCGTAGCATTTGGTGCAATCACTGTAGTATTACTCCACGCTTGCTTTGGATTGTGTGCTGTGACGTTCTATTCAAAATGTTATGGTTCAGAGGTTGTTCCACTAGAGAGTGTTACCAGAATATCACTGAAAAAAAACTCTACTCACTTCTGCAACTTCTGCTTGCGTGCCACGTCCCCGAAGCTGCGGAACTCCTCACCAGCCTTAATCTGGAAGAAGCGGGGCTGCTGACCCTCCTTCCTGCCCTGAGCCTGGTTCTGGGTGGAGTCCTGGTCCAGCAGGGTGGTGTTGCGGTCCTGCCGCTTCCTCTCTTGCCGCCTGCGGTCCCGTCCCTCCTCATATATGAGGCGCCGCTGCTCCCTGACCTCGTCCACCCAGCTCTTATCGTCATCAGAACTCTCGTCTGAGCTGCCACGCCCCTCTGGCTCCTCCTCTTCCTGGTCTGCCTCCGTCTTCAGAGAGGAAGAAGAGGGAGGTGGTGACATAGTAGAATGGGTAGAAAGTTTGTGCACATTGAAAGCCACAATATGGATTTGGTGTAGGCTACGATTCAGAAGCTTATGTATCAAACTTCAGTAGGGGTAGTAAGCTAGCTAGCCTTGTTACCTTTTCAGAGTCAGTGGCTTGCTTGGCTAGCAGCCGCAACTTCTTCCTCCTCTTCTGGCCCACTTTGGACACTATGGGGTTGAGCAGGCGGAACTCCTCACTCTGCTCCTCCACCTGGTAGTCTGGGTTCTCAAACATCACCTGGAAACGCTCGTCACTAAGGATGCTGGGTAGAGCCTGGCAGAGGGGGCAGAGAGAAAGTGAGAAGGTATTTGAATAACAGCTTAGGCAGCTGACACATTCGCTAGATGAGCATATTTGAGATAATATGTAACTGACAAATGCTTGAGTAAATGAGGGATACAAAGTATATTGAAAGCAGGTGCTTCCACACAGGTGTGATTCCTGAGATTTTTAAGCAATTAATATCCCATCAGGTTTAGGGTCATTTATAAAAATGCTGGCCATTATTTTGGCTACCATGGCTATGCCCCCATAAGATGACAATGCTCCTGTCCACAGAGCAGTGGTCACTGAATGGTTTGATAAGCAGGAAGACGATGTAAACCATATGCCATGGTCATCTCAGTGACCAGATCTCAACCCAATTTAACACTTATGGGAGATTCTAAAGTGGCGCTTGAGACAGTGTTTTCCACCACCATCAACAAAACACCAAATGATGGAATTTCTAATGAAAGAATGGTGTTGCACCCCTCCAATAGAGTTCCATAAACTTGTAGAATCTATGCCAAGGTGCAATGAAGCTGTTCTGGCTTGTGGTGTCCCAACGCCCTGTTAAGACACTATGTTGGTGTTTCCTTTTTGGCAGTTACCTGTACATGCCAGTTTCCTCTAGATTACTTAGAACCAAAAATATATAGGGCTATAGACCAGTATAGGGCTGTCCCCGACTAAAAGAAATCTGGTTGGTCCAAATTTCTCAATTAGTATTTTTCCCTATATAGACACACTACATTTTAAACCCCCTACAGTCGATGTCTGCGCATAATAAAACAATTTCCATTAAAACAATTTAAGCTAGAGAGATCATCATTGGATGCGTCTCAATCCACCTCATCCGCCTACGTTACACTTCCGCATCTGCGGTGAAAGGTGACAGAGTTAGAACGGTGTTGGACTATAAGACATCCTGAAAATAAATCAAAACTTGTTCCTAGTGTAGCCTAGGTTGTGCGATCCGCAAACAACTCTGACAATAAGAAGGGTAAAATACTGTAATAATAATAATAATATTAATAATAATAATATATTAAATGCATTAACAGAAATGACCGTAACCAAGCAAACATTGTAGATTAGAAATTATGGGAATTAACAGTAAATGGTGATACTGGTGTGCCATCAAATCAAAGATTATTTGTCACGTGCGCCGAATACAACAGGTGTAGACCTTACGGTGAAATGCTTACTTACAAGCCCTAACCAACAGTGCAGCTTTTAAGTAAAAAATAAGTATTGTGCTAACAATAGATAAGTAAAGAAAAATAACAGTAGTGAGGCTATATACAGGGGGTACAGGTACAGAGTCAATGTGCGGGGGCACCGGTTAGTCGGGCTAATTGAGGTAATACGTACACGTAGGTATAGTTAAAGTGAGTAAGCATAGAGGATAAACAGAGTGTATCAGCAGCGTAAAGGGGGGGGGGGGTGGTTTAACACAATACAAATAGTCCGGGTAGCCATTTCATTACCTGTTCAGGAGTCTTATGGCTTGGGGGTAAAAGCTGTTGAGAAGCCTTTTGGACCTAGACTTGGCGCTCCGGTACAGCTTGCCATAAGGTTTTTCACAATTCCAGACATTTAATCCTAGTAAAAATTCCCTGTCTTAGGATCACCAGTTTATTTTAAGAATGTGAAATGTCAGAATAATAGTAGAGAGAATGATTTATTTCATGTTCCTCATACTTTTATTTCTTTCATCACATTTCCAGTGGGTCTGAAGTTTACATACACTCAATTAGTATTTGGTAGCATTGTCTTTAAATTACTTAACTTCGGTCAAACTTTTCAGTTAGCCTTCCACAAGCTTCCCACAATAAGTTGGGTGAATTTTGGCCCATTGAAGGCCTCCTTGCTCGCACACACACGCCTTTTCAGTTCTGCCCACAAATGTTCTATAGCAGGGGTCTTCAACCTTTTTCAGCCCAGGGACCCCTTGGCCGATAGAGAAATAGAACAGGGATCCCCAGATAAAAAATTGTTGCGTTTTAAGCCTGGCCATACACTAACAGTAACTGACTAACATATTTATCACCTCTTTTAACCTATTTTGTACTCAGTTATGCATAACTATTATTGGTTTTTATTATTGGCCATATAATAAAATAATTGTAATCCCTTTTTTAACCTATTTATATACTCAATTATTATGTTTGTTCAAACTTTTTTGTTTTTTATTATTATTATTATTATTATTATTATTATTATTATTATTATTATTATTATTATTATTATTATTAATGAGGTTGACATTATGGATGACACATAGGCCTACCTTAGTGAGATTACTGGCCCTGGTGGGTAGCACACAGCTTGTCTATTCTGGGGGAGATGGAGGTTGTCAGGCAGAGCACCATGTCATCCTCAGGCTGCAGTCTGGACCGGTATTTGCTCTTCAGGTAGGTGAGGGAGGAAAATCCACTTTCACAAAGATATGTTGTTGCAAAAGGCAAAAGGCTCAGCATTGCCTTTGCAGTGAGCTGGGGGAAGTCTTTCTGGCAATAAATCCAGAACTGAATGAGAGGCCTTGACTCATACACATTCTTGTGCGTGCTCTCTGTGGACAGCTCTATCAGCTGATCTTCCTCAGAGGCTGTCAAGTTTGAGCTGTCATATGCTTTGTCTTTGAATGGAAACTGTATCCATATCTTGTCCCTTCTCCAGGACTCCAAATTGACTTGAGTGACTCGAAGTGTCCAATAGTCAGGCGAAAGCACTGCAGAATCAGCCAACTCCTTCACTGATGGAAGCATAGAAAAGTTACCTTCCCTGATTCGCTCTCTCCATCTCGTTGTTTTCTTCAGAAAGCTTTCCATCTTGTCATACAGCTGAATGGCATGTGTATTACAGCCTTGCATGGAACTGTTCAGTTTGTTCAACTCTGAGAAAATATCCACAAGATATGCCAGTTTAGTGAGCCAGACATTGTCAATGAAATGTGCAGCCAGCTCCGCGCGGTTTTGGCCAGCTAGAAACTCGTGAATAGCTGTGTGTAACTCAAACACACGGGCCAATACTGATCCACGAGAAAGCCATCTGATCTCGGAATGGTACAGGAGCGCATTGTGACCCTCTTCCGTAGCTTCGCAGAGCGCAGCAAAGAGGCGCGTTTGCAAGGCACTTCTTAACCACATTGACAGTCTTCACAGCAGTGTCCATAATGTGAGCAAAGTCAGCACTCATTTCTTTGGCAGCAAGAGATTCTCTGTGTAACATGCAGTGAATCCACATAACTTTTGGGGCGACTTTTTTTGATAAGCGCCATCAGTCCACTTTTCTGACCAGTCATAGCGCGCGCACCGTCAGTACACACTGCAACACACTTTGCCCAGCTTATCTCATTTGCTCTGAAAAAGTCAATCACTTTCAAAATTTCAGAGCTTATTGTGCGTTCAGGGAGTTTCTTACAAAACAAAAACTCCTCACACATTTCGTTTTGGTCAACAAAACGCACAAATCCCTAGAGCTGTGCGTCATTGGACACGTCCACAGACTCATCCAACTGTAATGAAAAGGCTTTCACTGATTTCAGCTTCTCAATTAACTGCTCCCTCACATCAGATACCATTTCACAAACTCGCCGAGCAATCATTGTGTCTGATAACGGGATAGTCATCAGTTTTTTGGCATATTCATCATTACCAAACATGGTCTTGCACATATCACTGGCCGCGGGCAATATCAAATCTTCCGCAATTGTATACGTTTTTTTTTTACATTGAGCGATGCGAAGGACAACTTGATAGGAGGCTTTCAAAGCGAGCTCTCCAACTTTCACTGATTTCCTCATCATTGTCTGTTGGCCTTGGAGTGACTGCAGACAAGTCTGAAAATATTCCAGCGGTTTATCTTTCAAGTGGCCATGATTAGTCTCCAAGTGTTGTTGCAGCTTTGATGGCTTCATGCCTTCATTTGAGAGTGTTGCTGCACAAATAACACACATCGGCAATTCAATTCCTTCGCTTTCTTTGAAGGTAAATCCAAACTTTAGGTAGGTTTCTGAATATTTTAGGGACTTCTTTCCCTTACGCTTACTCTTTCCCACTGGGCAGGTGCCTCTGGAGCAGGTGGAGCCGTGACACTATCGTTTGTGGCCTTGTACGAGGTGGAAGGAGTAACTTGAGCGTTCGGGTTCAGAGCTCGAGGCCTTTTTGTTACAAAGCGATCCATTGTTATAACAACCTAACTTAGTAGTCAAGTCTATTATTTGCTTTCCAGCTTTTTATAATTTTTTTATGCTTTGGGGGACCCCATGCAGTACCCCCACGGACCCCCTAAGGGTTGCAGACCCCCGGTTGAAGATCCCTGTTCTATAGGATTGAGGTCAGGGCTTTGTGATGGCCACACCAATACCTTGACTTTGTTGTCCTTAAGCCATTTTGCCACAACTTTGGAAGTATGCTTGGGATCATTGTCCATTTGGAAGACCCATTTGCGACCAAGCTTTAACTTCTTGACTGATGTCTTGAGATGTTGCCACATAACTTGCCATGATGCCATCTATTTTGTGAAGCTCACCAGTCCCTCCTGCAGCAAAGCACCCCCACAACATGATGCTGCCACCCCCGTGCTTCATGGTTGGGATGGTGTTCTTCGGCTTGCAAGCCTCCCCCTTTTCCCTCCAAACATAACGATGGTCATTATGGCCAAACTGTTCTATTTTTGTTTCATCAGACCAGAGGACATTTCTCCAAAAAGTATGTGTCTTTGTCCCCATGTGCAGTTGCAAACTGTAGTCTCGCTTTTTTATGGCGGTTTTGGAGCAGTGGCTTCTTCCTTGCTGAGAGGCCTTTCAGGTTATGTCGATATAGGGCTCGTTTTACTGTGGATATAGATACAGTCGTATGCAAAAGTTTGGGCACCCCTCTGAGGCTGCATAATAATTTACTCTGTCGTCACAGAAAATGATCACAGTGGCATGCCATTCATTTTCTAATAAAAGCTGAGTACTGGGGTAGCAATATAGCAATATTAAGTTGTATGAAATTAAATCAGATGTGAAAAATAGGCTATGCAAAAATTTGGGCACCCTTGTCATTCTGTTGATTTGAATACCTGTAACTACTTAGCACTGATTAATTGGAACACACAATTGGTTTGGTGAGCTCATTAAGCCTTGAACTTCATAGACAAGTGCATCCAATCATGAGAAAAGGTATTTAAGGTGGCCAATTGCAAGTTGTTGTTCTCTTTGACTCTCCTCTGAAGAGTGGCAACATGGGGGCCTCAAAACAACTCTCAAATGACCTGAAAACAAAGATTGTTCAACATTATGGTTTAGGGGAAGGCTACAAAAAGCTATATCGCAGAGATGTAAGCTGTCAGTGTCCACTGTGAGGAACATAGTGAGGAAATGGAAGACCACAGGCACAGTTCTTGTTAAGGCCAGAAGTGGCAGGCCATGTAAAATATCGGAGAGGCAAAGGCGAAGGATGGTGAGAACGGTCAAAAACAGCCCACAGACCACCTCCAAAGACCTACAACATCATCTTGCTGCAGATGGTGTCACTGTGCATCGTTCAACAATTCAGCGCACTTTGCACAAGGTGAAACTGTACGGGAGAGTGATGCGGAAGAAGCCTTTTCTGCACACACGCCACATTTGGACAAGCCAGCTTCATTTTGGAATAAGGTGCTGTGGACTGATGAAACAAAGATTGAGTTATTTGGTCATAACAAGGGGCGTTATGCATGGCGGCAAAAGAACACAGCGTTCCAAGAAAAACACTTGCTACCCACAGTCAAATTTGGTGGGGGTTCCATCATGCTGTGGGGCTGTGTGGCCAGTGCCGGTACTGGGAATCTTGTTAAAGTTGATGGTCGCATGGATTCCACTCAATATCAGCAGATTCTTGGGGATAATGTTGAAGAATCAGTCACAAAGTTGAAGTTACGCCGGTGCTGGATATTTCAACAAGACAACGACCCAAAACACTGCTCAAAATCTACCCGGGCATTTATGCAGAGGAACAAGTACAATGTTCTGGAATGGCCATCCCAGTCCCCAGACCTGAATATCATTGAGAATCTGTGGGATGATTTGAAGCCGGCTGTCCATGCTCGGCAACCATCAAACCTAACTGAACTGGAGATGTTTTGTAAGGAGGAATGGTCCAAAATACCTTCATCCAGAATCCAGACACTCAGAGGCTATAGGAAGCATCTAGAGGCTGTTATTTTAGCAAAAGGAGGCTCTACTAAATATTGATGTCATTTTTCTGTTGGGGAGCCCAAATTTATGCACCTGTCTAATTTCGTTTTGATGCATATTTTCTGTTAATACAATAAACCTAATTTCACTACTGAAATATTACTGTGTCCATCAGTTATTTGATAGATCAAAATGAAATTGCTGATCCAAACACCCAATTATTTATAAATGGAAATCATGGAAATATTCTGGGGTGCCCAAACGTTTGCATATGACTGTACTTTTGTACCCGTTTCCTCCAGCATCTTCACAAAGTCCTTTGCTGTTGTTCAGGGATTGAGTTGCATCATTTCTAAGAGGCAGAACGTGTCTCCTTCCTGAGCGGAATGACGGCTGCGTGGTACCATGGTGTTTATACTTGCGTACTATGGTTTGTACAACGTGTTACCTTCAGGTGTTTGGAAATTGCTCCCAAGGATGAACCAGACTTGTGGAGATCTACAATTTTTGGCTGATTTCTTTTTATTTTCCCATGATGTTGAGCAAAGAGTTACTGAGTTTGAAGGTAGGCCTTGAAATACATCCACAGGTACACCTCCAATTGACTCAAATTAGGTAAATTAGCCTATTAAAAACTTCTAAAGCCATGACATCATTTTCTGGAATTTTCCAAGTTGTTGGCATAGTCAACTCAGTGAATGTAAACTTTTGACCCACTGGAATTGTGATATAGTAAATTATAAGTGAAATCTGTCTGTAAACAATTGTTGGAAAAATAAGTATATGTCCTAACCGACTTGCCAAAACTATAGTTTGTTAACATGAAATCTGTGGAGTGGTTGAATAATTAGTTTTAATGGCTTCAACCTAAGTGTATGTAAACTTCCGACTTCAACTGTAAATATATTTGTGACTGCTCGACAAGAAAAGAAAAAATCTTGATCGACCAACAGCCTATCGACCAAACAATCGACTAAATGGGGTCAGCCCTAGACCAGTAGTATGTGAAATCTGAGTGTCTGTGTGTGCAAATGTATCTGCTCCTACCTTGCCCTTCTTCTTCCTGGCAGACAGTTCCCTCTCGTCGTCTCCCTCCTCCATCAGTTTGAGAGCCAGCTCCTTGTTCACCTTGGGCAGCTTCTGTCTCAGCAACACAACACAATATATTAGCTATATACACTTCTTAGATAACATCGTCTGTATCACCATGTCCTTCAATTAATCAATCAAATGTACACTACATGACCAAAAGTATGTGGACACCTGCTTGTCGAACATCTCATTCCAAAATCATGGTCATTAATATGGAGTTGGTCCCCCCTTTGCTTCTATACAGTGCATTCGGAAAGTATTCAGACCCCTTGACCTTTTCCACATTTTGTTACGTTACAGCCTTAAATTAAATTGATTGGCACACACCTGTGTATATAAGGTCCCACAGTTGACAGTGCATGTCAGAGTTCCAAGACAGGATTGTGTCGAGGCACAGCTCTGGGGAAGGGTAACAAAACATTTCTGATGCATTGAAGGTCCCCAAGAACACAGTGGCCTCCATCATTCTAAAATGGAAGAAGTTTGGAAACACCAATCAGACCTTTTACGGTAGATTAGCCAGACGGAAGCCACTCCTTAGTTAAAGGCAGCCCGCTTGGAGTTTGCCAAAAGGCAACCAAGATTATCTGGTCTGATGAAACCAAGATTGAACTCTTTGGCCTGAATGCCAAGCGTCATGTCTGGAGGAAACCTGGCACCATCCCTACTGTGAAGCATGTTGGTGGCAGCATCATGCTGTGGGGATGTTTCTCAGGAGCAGGGACTGGGCGACTACTCAGGATCGAGGGAAAGATGAACGGAGTAAAGTACAGAGAGATCCTTGATGAAAACCTGCTCCAGAGTGCTCAGGACCTTAGACTGTGGCAACGGTTCACCTTCCAACAAGACAACGACCCTAAGCAAACAGCCAGGAAAACACAAGTCTCTGAATGTCCTTGAGTGTCCCAGCAACAGCCTCCACTCTTCTGGGAAGGCTTTCCATTAGATGCTGGAACATTGCTGCGGGGACTTGATTCCATTCAGCCATTAGTGAGGTTGGGCACTGATGTTGAGAGATTAGGCCTGGCTCGCAGTCTGCTCCTGCCGACACTTGGCATTGCGCATGATGATCTTAGGCTTGTGTGCGGCTGCTCGGCCATCGAAACCCATTTCATTAAACTCCCAACGAACAGTTATTGTGCTGACGTTGCTTCAAGCAGCAGTTTGGAACTCGGTAGTGAGTGTTGCAACAACTTTGCAGTCCCATTCTGTGAACTTGTGTGGCCTACCACTGTGCCGTTGTTGTTCCTAGACGTTTTTACTTCACAATAACAGCACTTACAGTTGACCGGGGCAGCTCTAGCAGGGCAGAAATTTGACGAACCGACTTGTTGGAAAGGTGGCACCCTATGACAGTGCCACATTGAAAGTCACTGAGCTCTTCAGTACAGGCCATTCTATTGCCAATGTTTGTCTATGGCGATTGAAAGGCTGTGTGCTCGATTTAATAAAACTGTCAGCAACGGTTGTGGCTGAAATAGCCGAATCCACAAATTTGAAGGGTTGTCCACATACTTTTGGTGATGTAGTGTATTTTATAAAGCCCTTTTTACATCCTTATTCGTCTGAATGTAATATGTTTTTAACAGTCACACAGACTATGATATCCCACCTTGATTTGTACTCTCTGGGACCTGGACTCTTCTATCTTTTGCCGAATCTTGTCCTTGCGGTACTCATCGTAGGCAAATGGATTGGCCATGGTCTTCACCTGGACAAGTTACAAAAAACCTATTTAGACACAAACTCTGTAACATCGACAATCAACTACAAACAAACCGGAACACAAACAGACACACACAACCTACCTTATGGTACAGTCTGATGTCCATGAAGAAGCCATGCATGTAGGCCCGCAGTAGAGAAGATCCCACCAGGTGAGACAGACCTATAGTTGAACACAGGGCAGGTAACATTATAGATTGTATGTACATTAAACATACATACACTACCATTCAAAAGTTGGGTCACTTAGAAATGGCCATGTTTTTTCAGAAAAGCAATTTTTATGTCCATTAAATTAACATCAAATTGGTCAGAAATACAGTGTAGACATTGTTAATGTTGTAAATGACTATTGTAGCTGGAAACGGCAGATTTTTTATGGAATATTTACATAGGCATACAGAGGCCCATTGTCAGCAAGCATCACTCCTGTGTTCCAATGGCATGTTGTGTTAGCTAATCCAAGTTTATAATTTTAAAAGGCTAATTGATCATTAGAAAACCCTTTTGCAATTATGTTAGCACAGCTGAAAACTGTTGTGCTGATTAAAGAAGCAATAAAACTGTCCTTTAGACTAGTTGATTATCTGGAGCATCAGCATTTGTGGGTTCGGATTACAGGCTCAAAATGGCCATAAAAAACTTGTCAGTCTATCCTTGTTCTGAGAAATGAAGGCATTCCATGCGAGAAATTGCCAAAAAACTTAAGAACTTGTACAACGCTGTGTACAACGCTGTGTACTACTCCCTTCACAGAACAGCACAAACTGTCTCTAACCAGAATAGAAATAGGAGTGGGAGGCCCCGGTGCACAACTGAGCAAGAGGACAAGTACAGAGTGTCTAGTTTGAGAAACAGACTCCTCACAAGTCCTCAACTGGCAGCTTCATTAAATAGTACCCGCAAAACACCAGTCTCAAAGTCAACAGTGAAGAGGCGACTCCGGGATGTTGGCCTTCTAGTCAGAAGTACAAAGAAAAAGCCAAAAAAATTGGCTTTTCTTTCAAAAACAAGGAAATTTCTAAGTGACCCCAAACTTTTGAACGGTAGTGTATTTACAGAACACAAGTGAACAGCTACATTATACATTTGTACAATGATTGATGATTTATTCATTTTATATATCTCTATATTCAACCTCGCTGGAGCAGGCTACATTTCAAGTGAAACTCATAAAAATATTTGTACTCTTTCAAATTGACTGACATGCCAAGGAACGTAATTAACTTAGAGAAGCAGCCTGTTGGAATGTGCTGGAAAAACATGACATGACTGTAGACAACTGGTTTCTACAGCTATTTGCCCTGAGGCTGTGTGACATCAAGGCTGGTTGCTCCCATTTAAACTGACATTCAGGACAGTAGGGAACAGAGAGTAGGCCTTTAAATGTCGATTCAAATCTTAATTTACTTCATACAATAGATTTTCATTATCAATTGTATGCAACAACTTTTGTCAATGCTCATGTCTTTCAACAGGAGTGTTGTGATAGGCCTTTCTGCTACTTGGTAAGAAGCCTTTTGAAAGAGTTCAGATAAAGTTGTGTAACATCAGTCTCAGACACGATTCTTTCAGCACTGAATGAACTTGAGTTAGTGACTGCCATGAGGCTTTTTGGACTCTGCTTAGTTCACTGTAAGAACACTTCAGTTCAGGAATGTGTGGGAGTTGTGGCACACAAGGACTGTGTGTGTTTGTGTGTGGAAACCAGATAGAAGCCCGCCTTCCCCAGAAATCTTACTCTATCCGCCCCCCTGCCGGTCTGTTACATAACAAGGACACATTTCACAGCTGCAGTGAACTGAACTCCCCCTCCCCCCACCACTACCTCTCCTTTTATCCCTCCCCAATAACCGCCTTTCTCCTCCATGTCATTTGATCTCTTTAGTGCTGACCCAAGCATTCCTGTTCTTTCAACCCTCACCGCCCCTTCATCTTTCCCTATCCCTCCTTCCATCTCTTAATTTCTCTCTCCACTCCGCCAGTGTTTCCCTTTTAGGCGGGACAGGTAAGCCTGGGGTGTATTCATTACGCCCATTCTGTTGCAAAACGTTTCATAAAACGTAAACGAAACAGGGGGAGGGACCTACCTGAATGTTTTCAACAGAAACTAATTTTAGTTAACAAAATGAGTACACCATTGGCCTAACAGTGTTGCCCCTACCTGCCTAAATAGAAAATGGCCTCCACTGAATGAAAAGTCTAGTGTACACAGCCCTGGAAAGTTCCTCAAAAACTTTAGGAATATCTAAATACTCAAAATATTTTGAATGCTCCATTCCAATTCAAGGCCCTACCCTCTATGTACTAGGCACTTGTATTTCTGTAGATTTGAGAGGAATAAATAGGTAATATGCCAATAGCTCTACCTCCATCCCCCTCTCACCCAGGTTCTCCAGGTCCTTGCGGGTGACAAACTTGTAATCATCGTAGACGGTACTCTCAGGGCTCTCCTCTAGCTCCTCTGTCAGGTTGTCCAGGAAGGAGCACCAGCGAGGAGCAGGCCCCAGTGCCTACACAGGGCCAACATGTAGGGGAAGAATGAGACATGAACAAGGGATGAAGTGAAGGAGGGACAAGGAATGAAGAACAAGGAAGATTCATGGAACATTTGAAGAATTCTAATTCAATACATTTCTCCCTTTCTACTGCTCTTGAGGGCCGGTAAGGGAAGTAGGTGTTGACAACATACCAGTTGGCTAGGTGTAGTTTCTTGAACCTTTCCAATCCTCTAAGGGCTCCGAGTATGAATCGACAAAGATTGTCTGCATTATCAGCTTGGAATCACCCCTTTACTTCAGATAATCTAATGCCACTGGGTTCAATCCAAACTGACTTCTGTTTGTCTATCAAATCAGAGTTCAAAGTCTACGGAATGTCCCCTTCCTCAGTGTAATCACTGACGAGCAAATGGCTAATGTTAACTTTAAAAAAAACGTTTCCCTACTGTTCTATAGGCAGCTAGGGAGGCATGTGTTGGAGGCCTTTGCACACCACCCAAGTTAAAAACCTAGGGAGAAGTGAGCTCTCAGGAACTGGAATCATGCTCATCTAATCTATCCATGAATGATAGATTAGATGAGTAAACCAAACAAGTTGACAAGTTTGTGTTATAGCTGAGGTTACCATTGATGTTCATAGCACACAACTTTGTGTTATATTTGAGGTTACTGTTGATTTCATAGCATACCGGAGTGAAAAATGTGGCTATTTATTCAGGGCAGTTTGAGCACTGCTATGTGAATGTTTGATATCGGCCGCTGAAGTATTCCAAAACTCCAATAACCAAAAATATTTAGGCCCAAACACACGCTAGTTAAGACCTTGTTGTTCTGTAGCTCAACACAACAGTGATCTAAATCAGTGGTTGATGAATGGGACAGTACTTAGAAACACCACATCATCTTCCTAAACAGACTACTTTACAGTACACACACATCTTCCTAAACAGAGACTACTTTACAGTACACACACATCTTCCTAAACAAAGACTACTTTACAGTGTACACACGCTTTTCCTAGAATAATTGAAAAGCTGGTATAGTGGTACACAAGACACAAGACAACCTGTTGCTGAAGAACATTCACAACACAACAAGGGCACTTTCTAGGTGAAACCAGGTGGGCGGTTTTCTACAAATAGTACCCTTAGTGTAGTGTTTTTTGGGCGTGCCATAGAACACCAGCCAAACCATACTGAACAAATGAAAGTCTCAAACACTAAAGCCCTCAAACAGAGATCGTCCTTTCGTGCCTTCTCTATAATGCCTTGGTCTGTTTGGTTCCAATTCACACCCTGGAGTAAATCTATCTCATGGGAAGATTTACCTTTCAAACCAAACCTGCGGCACACTGAGGTATGCAAAACTAGCCTGAGGGAGCGTGAGGATTGTAGAACTCACAGGGATGTAGAACGTATTCATCTTGGGGTCTTCATTGGCAGTAAAGAGCATACCTGTCAAGTTAAAAGAGAAGAAAAAAAGCATGAATGAGTGAGATGAGCTAACGATACAGACAGTTTGTTACTTTGCTAACTTTAGTATGTGAAAAAGATCTAAGAAAGTGGAACTGTACAAAAAGGCCCATTGTCTGCGTTTTTTTTCTTTGACTCTAGTTAAAAGCCTAACTGCATGTACATGCAGAAAGCACAGCCTACATAAGCATATGATGACATTAGAATGTATGCAGGCAGTAGACTAGACATGGACAAGTAGAAAAGAGCAAAAGAACCAAAAAGTCTTGATGGGTTTTAGAATGTATGTTACCATTACTGACAAAAGCCTGGCTTGCTCACATCTTCACCTGACCACAAATCATTTATATACAGCGGGTGAAATAAGTATTGAACACGTCACCATTTTTCTCAGTAAATATATTTCCAAAGGTGCTATTGACATGAAATTTGACATGAAAACAAATTAATTTCAGAAAATAAGTTGTGTAATAATGTGAAATGACACAGGGAAAAAGTATTGAACACACTTACTGATATTTATTTAATACTTTGTACAAAAGCCTTTGTTGGTAATGACAGCTTCAAGACACCTCCTGTATGGAGAAACTAGTCGCATGCATTGCTCTGGTGTGATTTTGGCCCATTCTTCCACACAAACAGTCTTGAAATCTTGAAGGTTCCGTGGGCCTCTTCTATGAATCTTGATCTTCAGTTCTTTCCATAGATTTTCAATGGGATTTAAGTTAGGTGATTGGCTGGGCCATTCTAGCAGCTTAATTTTCTTTCTTTGAAACCAATTGAGAGTTTCCTTGGCTGTGTGTTTGGGATCATTGTCTTGCTGAAATGTCCACCCTCGTTTCATCTTCATCATCCTGGTAGATGGCAGCAGATTTTTGTCAAGAATGTCTCGGTAAATTTGCCCATTCATCCTTCCTTCAATTATGTGAAGTTTGCCAGTACCATTTGCTGAAAAGCAGCCCCACACCATGATGTTCCCACCTCCAAACTTCACTGTTGGTATGGGGTTTTTAGGGTGATGTGCAGTGCCATTTCTCCTCCAAACATGGTGTGTATTATGACATCCAAACAGTTCAATTTTGCTCTCATCTGACCACACTATATTCTCCCAGTATTTCACTGGCTTTTCCAAATGTTGTGCAGCAAACTTTAAGCGAGCTTCAACATGCTTTTTTTTTCAGCAATGGAGTCTTGCGTGGTGAGCGTGCATACAGGCCATGGCAGTGGAGTGCATTACTTACTGTTTTCTTTGAGACAACAGTACCTGCTAATTACAGGTCTTTTTGAAGCTCTCCACAAGTGGTCCTTGCCTCTTGGACAACTCTTCTGATTATTCTTTTCACTCCTCTGTCAGAAATCTTGCGAGGAGCACCTGGTCGAGGCAAATTTATGGTGAAATGATTGTCTTTCCACTTCCGTATTATGGCCCCAACAGTGCTCGCTGGAACATTTAGAAGCTTAGAAATGCGCCTATAACCAATGCCATCATTATGTTTTGCAACAATTAGGTTGCGAAGGTCTTGAGACAGCTCTTGGCTTTTACCCATCATGAGATGTGTCTTGTGTGACACCTTGGCAATGAGACCTTTTTGTAGGCCATCAGTTGGGACTGAACCAGCTGATATAAATTTGCACTGACAGGGGGTTGGATTGCTTTTTAATTACTGATAGTTTTCAGCTGTTGTCTTGGCCTTCCATGTCTTTTTGCACCTCCCTTTCTTCATGTGTTCAATACTTTTTCCCTGTGTCATTTCACATTATTACACATAACTTAATTTCTGAACATATTGGTTTTGGTTTCTTTGTATGTATGGATTACTTGGGTTGTTACCAACATCTGGTGAAAATTTCATGTCAATTTCATGTCAATGAGAAAAATGGTGACGTGTTCAATACTTATTTCACCCGCTGTAAATAGTTCTGGGGATTTTTAAATATGTGAAATTACAGCGATTACATTGTGAATGAATCCAGCAGACAATGGGCATTTTTCTACAGTTCCACATTCGTAGGTTTATTACTTTGCCAACTTTAGTATGTGAAAAATAACATATGCACGCTTCTACAAAAACAACAGAGCCCTGCGCGATTGCCCCCGCCAATTCGGAGTACTGGGTGATCTCTCTCGGAGGCTGACATGAGTAAAGGGGCAGACAGTATTCTTCAATGACATTTTTAACCTCTCATTGTCCCAGTCTGTAATGCCAACATGTTTCAAGCTGACTACCATCATTCCTGTCCCAAAAAACTCTAAGGCATCCAGCCACAATGACTACCACCATGTAGCACTCACATCTGTAATCATGAAGTGCTTTGAAAGGCTGGTCATGGCACACATCAACTCCATCATTCCAGACACCCTGGACCCACTCCAGTTTGCATACCGCCCCAACAGATCCACACACAACGCAATATCAATTGCACTCCACTCTGCCCTCTCCCACCTAGAAATGAAGAATACCTATGTGAGGATTCTGTTCATCGACTACAGCTCAGCGTTCAACACCATAGCGCCCTCCAAGCTCAGGACCCTGGGACTGAACACCAGAATCTGAAACAAGAGCCTGGACTTCCTGACCGGCCGACCCCAGGTGTTAAGGGTAGGCAACAACACCTCCGCCACGATGACCCTCAACACTGGAGCCCCCCAGGGGTGCGCGTTTAGCCCCGTCCTGGACTCCCTGTTCACCCACGCATGACATAACAGTGGTCGTCCTGATCCACCAACGGCGAAGAGACAGTCTACAGGGAGGTGGTCAAAGACCTGGCAGTGTGGTGCCAGGACAACAACCTCTCCCTCAACGTCAGCAAGACCAAGGAGCTAATCATGGACTTCATGAAACAGGTGCAGGGCCACAGTGGAGAGGGTCAAGAGCTTCAAGATCATCTGTATCCATACTTAGGAACTTTTACAGCTGCTCCATCGAGAGCATCCTGATTGGTCATATTACCGTCTGGTATGGCAACAGCACAGCACTCGACCTGAAGGTCCTACAGAGGGTGGTGCGGACGACGCAGCGCATCATTGGGGGTGAGCTCCCAGCCATCCAGGACATACATGCCATCCGATGTCTGAGAAAGACCTGAAAAATTGTCAAAGGCTCCAGCCACCTGATACATGGACGGTTCTCCATGCTCCAGTCCAGCAGATGGTACTGGTGCATCAAGGCTCAGACCAACAGAGTACTGAACAGCTTCTATCCCCTGGCCACAAGACTGTTAAATCACTAACAACTACTGCTCCACCTCACACCTTTCTAATATTGAGTTCCACCCCCCTTTTGCCATAAGAACAGCCTCATTTCCTCGGGCCATGGACTCTACCAGGTGTCGAAAGCGTTCCACAGGGATGCTGGTCCATGTTGACTCCAATGCTTCCTACAGTTGTGTCAAGTTGGCTGGATGTCCTTTGGGTGGTGGACCATTCTTCATATACACGGGAAACTGTTGAGTGTGAAAAACCAAGCAGCATTGTAGATGTTGACACACTCAAACCGGTGCGCCTGGCACCTACTACCATACCCCATTCAAAGGCACTTCAATCTTTTGTCTTGCTCATTCACCCTCAATGACACACATACACAATCCATGTCTCAATTGTCTCAAGGCTTAAACATCCTTCTTTAACCTGTCTCTTTCCCGTCATAATACACGGATTGAAGTGGATTTAACAAGTGACATCAATAAGCGATCATAGCTTTCACCTGGTCAGTCAATATCTGGGAAAGAGCAGGTGTTCTTAATGTTCTGTACACTCAGTGTAGGTCATACACGGAACAGTGAATCAAACAGATGTCTGTACATGTGCATAGCCCTGGGGGAGGGAAGGTTACAGGAAGAGAAGGAGGGAGGTAGTACGGTATAGTGGGAGGAGATGGCCTAGATGCCAGTAGCCTAAAATGGCCTCCTTTCCTCTCCTTCATGGCAAGTTATGAGGGAGAGAACTCATGAGCGAACACATGGGACGTGCTAGGTGCTTCAAGTTGAGTAGTAGCTGGCAGAGCACTCCGGATGACCTCAAGTTTACTTTTGGCAGCCGCGCCCCCCCCCAACAACACATCCCACGTTTTGTGTGACTGGGGGGCTAATTAGTGGAACATCCTCCATTCCTATTTGTTCCCTTGAATGAATGAATAAATAGTTTTAACATCCCACTGACACACTTCCACACTCGCCCTACACACTCCTCCCCAAATGAATAACACTGGAACTTCACAGAGATTATTTAGAGCAAGAGGGTGGGGTGGGATTAACAAAATAAATATGTATATATTTCACGCAAACATCAAAACTCCAGCAGCACCTGAATCGGAGACAACGCATGATCATGGGAGGGTTGGGAAATAAAGGCCCGGGTGTGGACGAAACTTAATGACGTGTGTCTGCGAAGGAAATACCAAAGAGATGAGGTGTGTGTGATCTCTGGGATGAAGTCACACAAG